>PSQN01000005.1:1853240-2255611 GCA_002989075.1 Arthonia radiata | reverse complement strand
CCTAACCCTAACCCTAACCCTAACCCTAACCCTAACCCTAACCCTAACCCTAACCCTAACCCTAACCCTAACCCTAACCCTAACCCTAACCCTAAAGATTAGATTTGTTTAGTAACTTAGTATAATAAAGATTTAAAACTCTTAATATAGACTTAGTATACTATATTAAAATTATAAAGCTAAAAGTATACTTAAAATTAATTCTTTCTATTAATATTTTAAATATCTTTTAATTATAACTTATAATACTACTAATAGATAGATAGTTATATAAGTAATAATAATTCAATTTAAATAAGACTTAGCTTTCTATATAAAGAATAATTAGAAGAGTAATCTTCTATAACTTATTTAGAAAATTTTATTTATTAAAATATTACTACTATTATTAGTATAGATAATTCTAAGAGATAATTCTAAGAAAGTATAATAATAATTATAGGTACTAAAGTTTTAGACTAGTCTTAACTTTTATATACTAGCTTTAGTATATCTAGATAGAGCTATAGTACTATAATACTTAATAATATATCTTTTAAAGTCTTATTTTAATAGATAAATTTAGCTAGTTTCTTTCTATATTAATATAAAATACTATTAATCTAAATATATCTTTTAATTAAAATACTTATTTATAAAGAAGTTTTAATAGTATTTATATATATCTTTTAATTCTATAATTCTAAGTCTTTAGTCTTCTCTAAAGAGAGTACTTATATCTACTACTATAAGAAGATAGACTCTATAGTAGATAAAGCTAGAACTAGACTATATATATATACTTAGTCTAGTATCTATACTAGAAATTATAGTATACTTAGCCTACTCTAGAAGCTTAAGATTAGTATAGAATAGCTAGAGCTAGTATATTCTAATAGAAGGTTATAGTAAGAGAAAGAAATTTTGCTAGCGCCGCTAAGCCGCCAAGCTCACTAAAAAAGACAGGCTGTAGCAACAATAGATGGGCGAACTTACTACGCTTCACATAAGACTACAACGTATCGAGAACATGATTTCCTTCTCTTTGTCGACAGACGATGTCTTGCGCCACCTTGAATGTACACCTCTCGCCGCTGCCGCGCGCATGCGACGCTTACTGGTCCCATGACCCGCACCAGCACCTGACGGCCTTGTCAGCCGTGGCCGCCTACAACATCCGTCATGACTTCTGCTGCTCCCGATATGCCTTTGACCTGCAACCTCATCGCATCTCCTTGTCCGATCCGGTACTATGGCCTCCAGGCGAAACACTGTTTCACTGCTCTCCGCGACCGCTGAGAGTGAAGCGCGCTCCCACGAGGAAAGCAAGCAAATCCACAATGCGGCGCAAGAGCGAAGCCCGGTCCGCCTCTTCCTTGAGGATATAATGCTACTTATGCATAATCTTCGACTGTCTCCTTATATTTTTCTGCCAAGGCACAAAGCTCCAGCGCTTCCAGGCGTGAAGAACGATCGCTTTCGCGCCGCGTATGGCTGGGCAGTCATTTTCGTCTTGACTGCAGTCCAGATCCCTTTGTTACTGTTCGCCGGCCCTGCGTACTTTCTGCTGCCGGGATGGATATTTACTATTGCTACACTGGCTAGTCTGCTATCCATCTACGCATTGGCATGGACGACATGGGGGACGCTGGTCGTTCAATCCGAAGTCGAAGGCCAGGATAAGAGCAAGTTTGCAGATGAGAAGTGGATCTTCCTCAACGGCATTACCACAAGGTGAGGAAGACGAATATTTCCGATTAATACGCGACTGACCTGCGTAGCCATGCAAGCCTCCAACAAGACGTCGACAACCTCTCCGCTACGTTTGGTCGTCCCGTCACCGGCATACACAACCGCTCCTTCGGTATCCCCTTCGACCTCATTGAGTGTCTGATCCAGCGATCATTCTCCTATCATACATCTGATGTTCGGGTTGCGACGGAATCTCTCAGCATCGCGCTGGAAGATGCGTCAATCAGCAAGATTGTTGTCATTGCACACAGCCAAGGTGGACTCATTTTGAGCCTGGTACTCGATCGGTTATATGCTATACTGCCTGCTGGCTCCTTCGAAAAGTTAGAGATCTACACCCTGGGGAGCGCGGCCAACTTCTTCCACAACCCACTTGTGAAGCATCTATCCTCTAACGCGGTCGATCTGCCGGATGGTATACGGCGTGTGAGTAAGTCTGCTACCGATCCGCCTGCTCTCATCACCACTGCGGATGACGAGGCGACGACGGCATTGAAAACGCAAGCTGAGTCGCGCCCTGAGCTCCCAAATCGTTTGATCCATACGATCGAGCATTACGTCAATGGGTGGGACTTGGTGCCGCGATGGGGGGTATTGTATCACATCCTATTGGGCAACGGCTCAGACTACTCTGGTCGCGTCTTTGTACACGAAAACGCTTCTGGACATCTGTTCGAGCCCCACTATCTGTCTGTCATGTTTCCGCTCGAAAGTCTTCAGCGCGTTAAGGATGGTGACCCTCGCCTCTTCCTAAACCACCGAATACATCTTGATAACAAGCAAACCGGCGATCTCGCTGACAAATGGTGGGGCGTATTTCGAGCCTTGACAGAGCGTTTGTCGGAACCGCATGAACCAGAGGCACAAGGCAACGGCACAGCAGAGCCGTCGATGAGAAGACCACAAGACCGCAATACAGCGCCCACTGTTAAAGACGTTAGCAAATTGTGGCGCTACATGGGTGGCGGTGATGGGAAGGAAGACCTCTGAACCAGCATACATACAAATAGACACAGGTAACCAGTCACAGATATTACGGACCATATACGGCGCTCTTGCAAAGCTACTTTCGGTGCAGCAAACTCTTCCCAAGTGGTAACACTACGGTATCTAAAGCAACTCACGGCAGCTCGTATGACCATAGTGCATACTCAATAAACCAGTCATAGCTGCCTGCGTAGTCCGACACAGGCCGTACAGGCTCTACTGCCGTCTTCTGGCACCCATCCGTCAAAGCTACGCCATTGAATCTATCCGCAATCCACTCCAGATATATTCTTCTTGAGGCGTACAAAGTTGGCACGTGTTCTGTGCCATCGAACGTGTAGTATTGAAGTTGAGCGAGAGGGTATTGGTCGCAAGTCTCCTCCACGTTTTTGTCTGTCAATGCGATGGGCACATTGGCGTCTTTGGATCCTTGCATGACAAGCATTGGGTCAGCGAATGGCTTGCCGCCGTTTCTTGTTAGCTGGTCGAATTGCTGTGCTGTCCAGGTCTGGTTCCAGTCTTCTTTGACCATATCAGTGCCACTTAGTAGCTCGTTGGCAACGGAAGCGCAGCCTTGCAGCTCAAGCTGGAGCTGAATGTTACTGATGCCTCTATCTGTCAGCCACTCGTTCAGCTGGAAGCTTGGGAAGATGGTATTGACGCTTTGCGCAGTGGCGACGATCCTCTGGAATGGGTTCTTTTGGTAACGAGCTTCATCCAGCAGCCCGCCAACTGGACTTCCTGCAACTGTTCCGAGATAACCTTCCAGGGGCGCCACTGCTTGTCGCTGAGCGAACGACCACGCCGAGCCTCCGCCAAGGCTGTGACCCATGGCTACAAATTGCTGGCTTAGAATTGGCCATGCCTTCTGCGCTGCTTCGATCGCATAGGCCAAGTCGTTGGCCGCTACCGGGTGTGCCATATACTGATTCGGGATGCGCTCGCCATTTGCATCAGTCCCCACACCCAAACCAGTGTAATCTGGAGCAACAACTGCATAGCCCTGCAATGGCAGCTCGAAAGGCGCGGCGAACTGGTATTGCAGATTGCGCAGATGACTTGGACCACACTCAGCAGACCATCCAATGGTGCCGTGCGCCCATCCTACAAGTGGGAGCTTGTCGCCTGTCACGTTGAAGCGACGAGGGAGGTAAGGCCACAGGACGAAGGCCGACGCTGGGACAGCAGTGCCATTGAAGGTCTCTGACATGTACAAGAATTTTGACATGGCGATGCTCGGGGCGGAGGTGAACTGTGACATGTTGACGCTCTCCACGATCTTCAGTACCGAGCCTGACGTCGCGTCGTTGCTGTGAGCTGGTGGGTTGTAAAATTCGTCGGATCTTGCAGAGCCTGTGGCCCAGTTGGACTGCTCGAACTGCAACGCGAGGCTGATAGCGTCGGCCCATGTTTGATTGAGGTCATACTTTGTGATCTGCTCGGGTGTCACCACCGCGGTCGAGTTGAAGGTGGTATTCTGCGATTGTGCCGCTGGAAATGCTGAGGTACAAATGCTGAGGACCATGAAGATTGTCAAGCATAGCGGCGCGTTGATGTTCGGCATTATTGCCGACCGCTCGCGTTGTTTACGCAGAGAATGCTCCAGGTCGGTCGCCAGGCGCCTGTTGTTGAATTGTCTTGACGCAAATGTACATACGGTTTCAGCTCGTCAGCTTACGCCTGTATCCCGGCTACATAACAGTCAGTGAAAACCGCGTGCGGAGAAGTCGCCAGTAACGGTCTTCTGTAGCTGCTGCTTTTGACCTAGCGTGACATGTAGTGATGTTTACTAGTGGAAATCTCGGTACTGGTATTTCGATCTGCTTATAGGTTGGATGCATAATGGCGGCCATGCCCTTATTATTCGATGCGCATACTGGTGGCACTGCCGTGGCGTTTGGAGCAACATTCATGCTTCCCGTCCACAATAGAGGTCTATTTCGCTGGTGCTCAATTCAGTAGCTCTAAGTTCGCCTTTAGTAAAGCGCTTGCGATGTCCGTTTACGTTGTCTACTCTACGTGCCGATGCGAATAGTGGTTAGAGGGTAAAGCAACGTGTTCGCAGCCTGGTCTCCAGACATCAGAGCGTTGGAAGTAATTACTTCCGAGCGACGCCAGCCTTGAGATCAACAACTATTCCAGATGCTCATAAAGCAATAGGGCCTGGCTACTTGTGCTCGTCGTCCAACTTCTCTTCTTCAATCCCGTTCTCTCTCATCTTTGGCACATTTCGCTTATCCTTGAACAATTCCATCGCCTGACGATCGCCGTCTTCTACGAATGTGTAGAGGTCATTCTCTTTCTCCGCCTGGCACAAGATCCAGATCGATCTGACTAGGGTGATCACGATAAGAGCCCTATGGGATCAGATTAACCTTCTCTCTCCCATCTCAAACTCTTGTCGGACTTACACCATGACCCATTGTGTCCAGTGCACTAAAGGTATCCGTTTTGCGCCCGAGAAGAGCTTGGTTCGAGCTTCTCCTCTTCCTGGTCTCAATGTAGTTTGTCTAGTTATTTGCACAGCCTTGTCTACGCCTCCCGCATTAATGTCGTTTTCAGCCGAAACAAAGCACGAGCACGTCTTCTTCCCAACCCACGCATAGAAGCCCAATGGCTGGTTTGTCTTTGGCCGGCAGACGGTGCACACGGATCTGCAATTGTAAGCAGCCGCGCCGGCAGCCGGATACAGCCAGACAGGTAGAAGCAAGGCATCCATAGCAATCTGAAGGATTGGGTGCCAGTACAGGCAGCTGAATCGAGTGCGCCCGGTGCTGGCAATCAAGTAGAGGACGAGTGGTGTGGCCGCAACAACCTAGGACGATACCAGTCAGTCTGTGGGACCTGTACAACGCTACTACTCGCAGGTCTCGCGTGTCTCGGCGACGGATGTGACACAATCTACTCTTTGTTTGGCTGTCGAGGTGACCTACACAAGTAGCATTGGCATCTACCCGTCGAGGCTTTGAACATCCGATGTCATGCCAGTCCACTACATCCCAGATGGTCGCCCAAAACACACCCAGCACTATCAATGCTTGTGCATGTCGAGCAATCCAGATCGGGACATTCGATCGTAGAGCCGCACTGCGCTTCATCATAGCTGCGCGCGGTATAGTCAACGTAGGTAGCGCTGGAAGGGCCGAGCTTGTGAAAGACTAAAAGAGACTTCTATATATGATGTAGGGATAATGGAGCGTGAATGAGAGTGGCAAGCTATGAATGAGGAGTGTCTGGTTGCGGCATCATATGTCACAGTGACGCCAACTCTACTTCGATTTAATGTGTGAGATCACACCGACGTAAGATGAGCTTGGTGTGCGAACCAAACGAGACTGAACATTTTGCTCCTCTTACGCACCCTTGCGGAATCATGTGACAGCTTCAAGACGAGTTGTGCGGTCTCATTCGGGCGATTGCGATTGCTCTTGGTATCTTGCATGTCTCCTTGATGCACAGGGGTACTTGTCATGCCTCTGACGCGAACACATTCGTCCGAGCCGCTTGTCGGTCGTCAGCACCGAAGAAGGTGTACGGTGGAGCGTCCGCAACGTGATGCGAGAGACCGGTCTGCGAGTTGCACACGGGAGTTCACTTTCCGGTGACGGGAGATACGCGAATCTGACAACTGGTGTAGAGCTCTTGCGGGCACGCAGTGTCGCGAGGTGCTTGAGCCCACGCGCTTTGAATATTCTACCTGCTATCATTACGGGTCAAGTGATGTGATAGCAAACGAGCAGAATTGGGTTAAGACCACCCCATGAGGCGAGCAGGTAGATGTTGCCCAGAAGCTGGCAATAATCAATCATCCATCTCGCAGGAATATAAACTCTGAGCAGGTCTTTAGCGCGGACGAATCTTTTGTCACCAACATCCCACGCCCTTTTACATCTCTCCCTGCTTCTTCCAATCTTGCGACTTCGTTCGTCAACATCCCTTCTCAACGTCTCCTCCTCGCCCCAGCAGAGAGATTCACGCGAGCTCGCACCGTTCACTGCCGCTGCACCCAGCGTTGCACAACTGAGACCCAGCTCCACCATCTCGTCTTTGTTCGCCCAAGAGTCCAGCTACAATAATAGCCGAGCGCCGCCCCACGCCTGCGCACTGCTGCATGCACGACAGCAGCAGCGCGACTCGAGCGTAACCAATCTTCCCTTCGAGCGGGTACTCACCGCTCATGGCTTGCATCTACAATCCATCGCGTTCGTGCTGCTTGACCCAGGCGCCTTGTTGACGACGTCTTGCACACGCCTGCTCCACCCCTCCTCCCACATGCTTTCCACGGCGATAGACTGACTAAGATCGCCATGCGCACAGCGATAGCCCGGAGTGGAAATGACCACGAGCTTCAGTGTGGCACAAGACAAATCAAAACACAAGGAGACCCAAGCGTCATTACAAGCGTTCTGCAGCCAGTTTGCTCGAACACCAAAACGGCTGTTGCAACGTTCGCGCCTTCCGCACGGCGTTCGATATCGATTCTCGCCCCTGCAGCCGTCATGATGGTCCACAGACACAGCTCTCGGTCCAGCTTCCCGCTCCAGGGTTTTCTCGCGAGCCCCCTTAGCTGAGCGCGTTGTCCGTAGTGCTATGCATCGCGGTGGACTCAGTCAACTCCCCACGTAACTTTCCAACCCACCTTCCGTTGGCGTCCTGATGAAAGTTGGTGGCGGTGTTCGAGACAAGGTCAAAGATCCTAGAATCTGCAAATACCCAGTATCATGTTCCCTACTTGCGCCGTTGCGCTCAAATGTCGTTCAGAGGCGTTGCTGTGTCTTCAACAGGGGTTGCGGTAATGCTAGATTGATACACAGACAATCGCAAGATGGGTCCATTCCACGCATTTAGTCATTCTGTATCTCTTCTGTGCATCTTCTGCCCTTCTGTCATAGCTGTCACCCTTCAAGGCGCTTGCACCAGCTCAGATCCCGGTCTTGAGTATCTGAGCAAGCATCTCTCGTCCAATGCGTCGCTCTCTTGCAATGGGCAGCCTCTCCAAGCAGAGAATGCCGCACGTTATTGGGGTACGCAGTACTCGAAGAACGCCAGTGCTGTCGTGTATCCTGCGACGCCTGACGATGTGAGCTTCGTGATGGACGCCTTGCCTCTCTCACCGCTTGGGCAGGACTTTGCGGTTGTCAGTGGAGGCCATCAAACGAACAACGCTTCTTCTGCTTATGGTCTCATTATGGACTTGAGTCTTCTCAACAGCGTGGCAATACTGGAAGAGTTTGACGCGGGTGATAGAGTGAAGAAGACAGCCATCAAATACGGCGGCGGCTGTTTCTGGTCTGACGTCTACAAGGCCACTGCAGGCTCCGGCTGGACAGCTGTAGGTGCCCGGGATAGCTCTGTCGGAGTCGGCGGCTTCTCGACTGGTGGCGGCATTGGCTTTCTTGCTGGAGCGTATGGCTATGCCATTGATCGACTGATAGCACTGGATGTGGTGCTTCTGAACGGCACTCAGGTACGCGCGACAAGAAAAAACGAGTTCGGTGACCTCTTCTGGGCTTTTCAAGGCGGCACCGGTCAATTCGGTGTGATCACATCATTCTATCAAGAGGCAGCTCCCGAGCCCACCAGTAGTGAAATCGGTGTCTACTTCATTCAAAATGATGACCTCGAAAGTAAGTGCGATCATCTGTTCGTGCGCCCTTCAACGCTGATCATTGGCAGCTGCCCAAGCCAATACAATCGACTTTTTCAACACCAACACTGACCCGTTCTCCCTGGTCTATTATGCGGCAGACTACATCGGCCCCTCGTTCGCCGCGCTTGCCGACGATCTCAAGACACGCACCCTCGTCTTCGCTCTCCGCTTCAACGACCCCACAAACGATGCTCAGCCAGATTACAACACCACTTTTGCGCCTCTTTTCTCTGGTCTGAACGTGTCGAATGGACAGGTATTGACCATGCCATTCGCAGAAGCCGCTGATATCGCCGCACCCTTCTTCCCGAAGGGTCTGCGGCGCGGCTTCTGGGGTGGCCAAATCCCAAGTCATGCCGTAACACCTGAATATCTAGGTAATCTGACTGAGATCATGAGTGAGTATACAGACGCTCTTCGCGCTAGCGGCGACGTCGCGACGAGTACGTCCTTCGTGCTGCAATATCAGAACCCCGGACTGAATGGACACCTACCTGCCTCGGCGGACTCGACTGCTTGGCCTCATGCAGAAGCCGGGCACCAGACTTTGTTCTCGCCAGGGTGGGCAAATGCAGCGAACGACGCATTGACAGTCAAGACGAACAATAAGCTGAGCGAGCTCGCTTGGGGTTTGCAACGAGACGCCGGCATAGAGTTGGCCGATTACCCTAATTATATGAGTCCAGGTGTCAGCGGCAGTCGTTTGTATGGAGGGAACCTGAAGAGGCTGGAAGCGGTGAAGGAGAAGTACGATCCAGACTGCTTTTTGCATCAGGGCCGTGTTTTTGCGAGTCCAGCATGCGTACAACAGGGCTGGGCGAACCTGTTCGAGGATGCTCCAGTGTCCACGCCTTATTGAACAACATAGGAACTGTCAAGAGAGTGGGATAAAAAGCGTACATATGCTGAGTTTGTGTATTGACCAGCAATGAGCCAAGACGGCCTGCTGCTCATTATGTATATATGGTGAAGCCCCAAAGGTCATGTGAGCATGACCTAGAGGTGACCATCGATGACAGGGCCGTTCGGCTTGCGCAAAGATATCGTGGTGTGATCACGTATTGATGCGCCGTCTCAAAAAAGTACGAGCGCCAAATATGGGGTATCCAAGCTTTGCCCGGCGAGTACGGTCGCGTGGTATCGATTTTTAACGATATAGAAGCTGCTCAGTTCATGGGTGATGCGCCATGCTCCCATTGACTTCGTCGAGGGGTTTCCAGATTCAATGATGTTCTTCTACCTGATGCGTGCTGTAGCGGCCGAACGCCAGCTCGCCCACAAAAGCCCCAGCAAGTACACTCATGAAGTAGCCCACATTCATCGTCATGACCGCCAGCATTCTTGTCCAAGTGTCAGCATGGATATGGGGCTTGTCCGACTTCGAGTTCATTACTCACAGCAGATATCCAACGCCCACCATGACTGTGACCATTACTGCTCTTGTCAAATCCACGCTCAACCGGAACGGCTGCATGCCCTCGGTTCCCCTCCCGTGAACCACCTTTACTTTTTCCGTGACCCCATTCGTCGTCAACACTGCCTCGCTCCCTTTCACGCCAGTCTCTACGATCTCGACATCCTCATCTTCACTATCATCACTGTGTCTCCGCGCGGGTTGTGTGACGATATACCTCCTCTTCAGATCGCGCGCACGCCAACGCGCCTCCATGCCGCATTTGATCCCGTAGAGCAAGCGCAGGATGACGGAGAGAACGATGAGAAAGATGCAAGTACCAGCATACTGGCCGACGGTTGAAGGTGTCCATTGTTCGGAAAAAAGAGGTGTGGTATGAGAAGTGAAGAAGGTCATTGACATGGTAGACATCGACATGGGCATGTTGGAGGAGGACGAGGAGTCCATGGAGCCGTGGTCCATGGATGAATGATCCATTGTGTTCTTGCGTATGGTGGTTTGGAAAGGTATGATATGCGAGCCCGAGCGGCAGAAGAGAATAGGCTATGGTATGAATAAAGTGAGTTGAGGTGAGGCAGGCGTGAAGCCGAGGAAGAAGGGCTCCACGCGGTGAGAGGGAGAAGAGGTGAGCAGCAACGACATCATGGCGTCAGAAAGGGAAGGCTCAACAGTCCTTTTGATGAGGGACCTTGTGATGGTTGCTGGCAGCATAAGCGTGGTGCGGACAATGAGGGACGCTAAGCCAGATCAGGAACATGAGCAAGTTATGAGAGAACAAAGACTTTGCGCTTCGTGAGTCGGCAGTAGTCGCCAGCTGAGTATCGCTTCGGCCTGCTGCCATGGGTCCACAACTCTTAGGCCCGCGTGCAGCAGCTCTGCACTTCTCAGTCATCTCTTCATCTCCGGATCCGACTTGGTACGCGCCCGCCTTGCACCCTCGCAATCAATTTCAACATTTGTAAAAACCCGGTAAAAATGGTCGTCAAGCCATTGTATAGCAGAAAATAGGTCAAGGCTGCGGAGAGCAGCATGGAAGCAAAACGACCAGTTACGTCGCCTCAAAAAGCGAGACGACACGGCGAGGATGACGGTTCGATGAGCATGAGCTCAGGCATGATGGGCAGTACGTTGGGAGTCGAGCCTATCCCAGGTCCCGGAGAACTGACAGGTCTCAGTGATGAGCATGGGTGGAGGCAGCGTCGATCCAGCTTGGATTCCACAAGTCTACTGGATCTTTGTCGGCGCCGTCATCGCAGCGCTCGCCCTCGCTCAGTTCTCGAATTACTTGCTCTATCGACAGCGGTATATCAGCGTTTATCGGATCTCTCAACCCGTTCCTGGCTGACTTCGGTATAGATTACGAGCATTTCTTCACAAGACACCAGATCCAGCTCGACCGCAGAGCATGATCAGTGGCTGGATAGCGATGGTCACTGCGCTATACCGCGAAGTCGCAAATCTATCAATGCCCATCCTATCACCGAAGCACAGTATTCTTGGGTGGACTTCGCAGTCTCCATCTTTGGGATCCTGCTTCCTTCTTGTCGCCAACACCGTATTACTTTTGGTGTTGGGTTTTTACCAGCTTGATCCAACGAATCACGACAACTACGAGAGCATCGCCTATCGCTGGGGTTATCTCACGCTCGGTCAATTCCCTTTGATCTTCTTGTTGGCCGGCAAGGAGAACATCATCGGCTGCTTCACCGGCCACAGCTACGAGCGTCTCAATTGGCTACATCGCTGGGTCGCAAGGTGCATGTTGTTGACTGCGACCCTTCACATGGGCTTCTGGTTCGGCGACTGGGCGCCATACGACTACATTGGCTACCAAGTCCAAAACGACAAGACTTTTACGCAAACCGGACTTGCAGCATGGTGCATCCTTTTATGGCTTGTGCTAAGCACGGTAGCGCCCATCCGTGGTCTTTCGTATGAGATCTTCTTCCTTCAGCATTTCATTAGCTTTGTTGCCTTCACAGCGATGGTCTTTATTCATACGCCGCTGCCGAAGGACCATGCTTGGCTTTGGGTGCCGGTAGCCCTATTCTTCTTTGATCGCCTATTGCGATGGATTTGGCTGGCCCACATCAATCTCGCAATCTTCCATAGCAATAGCAATGCTGGCAAGTCATTGCTTGCTTGCCATGCGGAGATTTCACCCCTTCCTGGGCGAATGACGCGCGTTACGATTCACGATCCACCAGTTCGCTGGCGGCCAGGGCAGCACATCCATTTGTCTGCCCAATCCATCAATCCACTACAGACACATCCTTTCACAATCGCCTCTTTACCTTCAGACGGCAAGATAGAGTTCATTGTCAAAGCGCATAGAGGCGGTACTCGACGTTTTTTCGACGTCGCCGAGAAACATCTCGATCTTCCAACGACCTCAAAACCAGCGTCAAAGACGACCATACCGTGCATGATCAGCGATCCATATGGTTCTATGCGACCGCTGCGACAATTTGATAGCGTCGTACTCTTTGCCGGCAGCACGGGCGCCACCTTCACGGTTCCGCTACTTCGGGATATTGTCAGACAGTGGAAGACTTGGAAGAGTCGGTACTCAGAGTCCAAGCGATGGCTAGGAGAGCCTGATGTCGCCGTTGTCAGGCGCATCCGCTTTGTCTGGATTGTCAAATCAGGTGAGCATATCATCTGGTTCGCTGAGCAGCTGCGACATGCTTTGCTCGACGTCAAGGAACTTCGTAATGGCGGACTAGATGTGCGATTACAGGTCAGTGTATATGTCACTTGCGACGAGGCTTTCACGGCGGATTGGGGAGCAATACACCCTAGTAGGCCGAAGATAATGCAGGAAAAGAGCGCGGTCGTGGAGGACTACGGCTCTTCCTCAAGTGCAGGCGCCACGCCGTTAAATGAGAAGAAGGTCTCAGCAAAAGACGACCAGCAAGAAGTTGTTCGCGAGATCGACCCTCGTTCTGGCTCGACATCGTCGGACTCGGGAACCAGCGCATCAACCCCCAAAGCGTGCCGTCCCGACGGCACTTGTTGTTGTCAAGCGACCGTCACGGACGAGCGCTGGGCTCCCAGCTTCGCCTGCAAGTGCAATTGCGCAGTTCATGAAGCATCGACTTTTGAAGACATTGATACCAAGCCCGTCGCGATGACCTCGGATCCGGTGCGAGCTCTTGCTCAGCAAGAAGTAGCTGTCATCTCTGGCCGTCCACACCTAAAGATCATCACTCGGCGATCACTGGAGCAAGCACGGGGAGAGAGCGCGGTGGTCGTGTGTGGTCCACAGGGTCTTAACAACGATGTGAGAAGGACGATAGTAGAACTCAGCGATGAGCGCGCTTTCGCACGAGCCACCGGTGCCCTCGGAGTCTGGTTCTGGGCCGAAGGTTTTGGCTGGTGAGCTTTGAGTAGTATTGTTCATGTCCGGTGAGGTCGGAAGAGCCTTCGCTTGAGGCAAGTGTCGCCTTCCCCTTCTTAAATTACTTGCTGCGCCAGCTCTTTGCTGTCTACACGGCTAGTTCGAAGGCGCGAGTATTCTTGGTCGTGCTTGACATATTGGAAATGCGTAATTCACAACTCCGTCTCATCAACCTCGACGCCGAGTCTGCGTACCCTGTTCTACGTCGCCACATTGGGCATGGTGTGTAAATACAAACGTGCTCATGTTCTCATAACTTGCTCAATTCTTCCCCACCGTCTCCGCAAACACCACCGCTTCATGCAGCTACAAGTCCAGATCTCACCTTTTCAGAAGCATGACGACTCATGCTGTGACTGCCGCTTTAGAACTTGCTCAAACACCGGACAATGTTGGACCCACCCTCACGCGAGCCAAGACAATGCTCAATGCAAGGTGGTAAGCAACGTGCCTCCCATGGATCCGCCTGCCTGTAGTCTGGAATGTTTGTCGTTTAACTCTCCTTTCCTGACTTCCTTACTTTCTTCATCCGGTTCCACGGCCCCAATTTTCCACGCTTGTAATTTCTAGCGAGCTGCGATCACTTCCAAGAATCAAACAGCATATCGTAACCCAAGGTTTGCCCGGTATTGATCTAAGTTGAGCGAGATGAAGACGGCAATGCTGGTTCTCGCCTTTGCGGCGCTGAGTTCTGCGCATTTTCTGCTGAACTACCCGCCTTCCCGCGGTTTCGACGACGACCAGTCGGTCAACTATCCGTGCGGAGGCCAGCCGCTCAGCAGCAATCGCACCCAAGTGCCCATTGGCAGCGCGTTTCCCATCCAGGTATGTCTCATCACCTTCAATGCAGGTCAATCGGCCAACTGACGAACCGAATGAAGCTCGATATGCACCACACCGCCTCCCTCGTCACCGTCGTTCTAGCCCTCGGCAACGATCCCCAGCCTGCCGACTTCAACACATTACTTCAGCCCACGGTCCAAGAGGATGGTCCCCAGGCCTTCTGTCTCGGTGGAATCATGATCCCCTCTTCTGTCGCTCCGGGTAGCAACGGCACCATCCAAGTCCAAACAAACGGCGACGGTGACTCCGCGGGACTGTACAACTGTGCAGACGTGACGTTTGTCAGCCAGCCGATGAGTCCGGAGATGTTCGGACAGAACTGCAGGAACTCGACAGGCGTGAGAAGTATGGCGGTTAGTGGACAGCAGGAAGGCAAGAGCGCGAATGGGACAATGTACGGTAGCAGCACCATGGAGGGCGGCATGGCTTCTGGTAGTGCAAGCGCAGGTACGGCGGGTGCAACAGGAAGTGCTAGTGCGGCCGCGGGACTCAAGCCACGCTTCACGCTCGAGGGCGCGAGTGCGGTGAGCTTGCTGGTACTGATGACTGCTGGAGTGGGAGCCTCGCTCATCTGAGAATGAGAGTATATGCAGTCTCAAATGCGTCCCGTGCTAAACGAGGGTTCTTGAGAGTGGCACAGTCGAGCATAATCAACAGGAACAATCCTTGCAAGGTATGACAGAAGCTCACAAACTTCCCAAAGAGATCTTCTATTTTCCCATGTGCCACGGCATCTTCGACCGTGCGACATACCAGTCAAGCTCCATTTTGTAATCTTCGCCGTTACGGCGTGGTTGCACAACATCGGGGATCGATTCATTCGCTTGACGACCGCCACCATCGAAAAGCTTCCTGATCCATTCCAGCCAAAGAGGCTGCGTTGCGAACGGAGGCGCATCATGACCCATCTGTGGTACCTTGAGAAAATGTATATCGCTCTCGGGATGCCTATCTCGGGTTTCGATCACAGCAGCCTCTACGATAGAGCATGGCAAGGCCGCATCAGCTTCACCATGAATAACAAGTAATGGTCCCGACAGAGGCTGACCGCCGTTTCGGGTCTTGTGCAAGTATTGCCGCACCATAAGATTCTCGTGCCAACCAGGCTTGATGAGGTCACCATGCCCGACCATAAGCTCGACACCAACAGGCAGTGCACCCTGCAATCTCTCCCATAGCTGCATGCGCTCCATGCCAAGCGGTGTCAGGATTTCCTCCCAAGTAAAGCTTGATGCATTCTGTACTAGGCCTGGAGTCATCATTGACAGAAGGGCGGGAGTGAATGGACCGGTGTCATTGGCGAAAGCTAACATATCCGTGACCGGGCTCAGTGCAAGCGCGCCGAGGTAGCCTTTGATGGGATATTCAGCCTGCCTTTGCGCGACAGCCCATGCCGCCCCTCCGCCCTGAGAATGGCCAACAACGGCGAAATGCTTGGATAATTCTTCGAAAGCGCTCTGCGCGGCTTGAACGCTGTACACGACGTCGTTTGCATGAGCAGGACTGGCAAGATATTCATGGCAGATATGCTGACCCTCGCCGTCCACTGGGACGCCCAGACCAGCATAGTCTGGAGCGAGTACTGCGTATCCGTTCGACACAAGCGGGTATGGAGCAAGGAATGGAAGCTCCAGGTTGGGATAATGAGAAGGTGCATTCTCTGCGAAGATACCCGTGGTACCGTGGGCCCAGACTATCAAAGGAACCTTTTCGCTCTCGAGCAGAGTGGTACGCGGCATCATGGGCCAAAGTATGGATGCTGAAGTCGGGATAAGACGTCCAGTGAGAGCTCTGGACTGGTAGATGATGCGAGACATTCCTACGCCAGGGGGCAGTGACCGGCCTGAGAGGTCTGTTTGCTCCTCAGTTTTGAGGAGCGTGCCTGGGTCAGCGTCTCTGGTAGACGCATCCACCCTGTAAAAGGGATCACCGCGAATGGATCCTTCAGTCCAAAGCGCTCGCTCATACTCAAGGGCCGTAGAGACCGCCGGGTTGACTACACCAGCTTCGACGAGTTTGTCAAGCTCTTGCTTGCTAGCTTCCAACCAATCTTGCACAGACGTCATTCTTGATGCAGTTGTTGCTGTAGACGATGATAATACTTGCCTCGAGCTAACGCTGCACAGCGGGCACTATGATTGCTCACGGACTTCGTTTTGTATACGCAGAAGGCTCAGTTAAGTATCGGTCGGCGAGAACGCATCCTTTTAGGCGCAACAGCTGACAAAGAGATCCAGGCAGATACCTTTAAAAGGCTGATTGACTGACGCGATTACCTCTGGCCATTGAAGTGTGCTGCAGATAAGGTGTTGGCAATACGTTGAGGCTCGGGGAGCAGATCAGAGCGGATGGCCCAGAGTGCGCTTATCAATAGGGAGAGAGCGCGAATGCAACCAGGCTGCTGCTTCGCTTATGCTACATTCAAGTCGCGCGCGGACTTTCAACGCAAGTTTTCTAGCTGGAAGGAGTTATCTCAAAGGAACCTATACTCTCTATGCGGGGAATGAAAGATGTCTAAGCAAAAGCGGCAGGGCTTCAGAAGCGGGATTTTGCCGTTGCCGTGGAAACGTTTGTTGATCTTGCACCATCTCAGACGCTAGCCTTACGGCCAGCGCTTATGCAACCTCACGGCCACTACTCGTTGCGATCACATTCTCTCGTGTATTTGCACTTCGACACAGTCTTAATCCCCATCTGACATCCCCGCACGACGCAGGCCATCATGGCCACAAGGTCTTCACCTGCGAAGCCTGACTTCAAGATGCCCATGCCGCCTCCACCAATGCACGCGCGCTCTGGTAACGAATACGCTTCGCCTTCAACACCGACCTACACAGGCTTTACGTCTCCCGAAGAGACACCTCAAGGCAGTCCAAGCAAGAAGACTCTTCCTCAAGGGTCTCATGAGCTCCCGAACATCTTTGACAGTGCTCTGAAGCTCAATCCCACACAGGGCAATCCCAACAAGCAGACGTCGCCGCCACACTCACCGACTTCGGCTACAAAAGGCGGGCGTGCGCCTTTGTCAGAGCATCCCATCAATGACTTCCGGAACAGTGTGATACAAGATGACAAGACCGCCAAACAAGCTGTCGCTGGTGCGAAGGGAGGCGAAAATACTCCACCTGGCGTGGCGCGGACCGACTCTCCTTTCGCAAATCAGGCTGCACTTTCGAGACAGAGCGCGTATCAGCGAGGATCATACCAGGCCCCCACGACACGGTCAATGCACAGCCCGTTGTCAGCAGAGGACATCGAAAAGCTACAGAAGCCTTCCGTCCGACGATTGGCTAATGTTACTCAGCTTTGTAAGGCTCTCGTCGTCCTTGCTCTCGTCGTCCTTGACTTGCTGAACAAATGCTGACATACAGCTCCAGACTTCCTCGACTACTACTACGACCTCCTCAACTACGTGCATAACCGCCAGACCCGCCTCTCTCAATTCAAACAAGCTAACCCCGCCCCAACGGATGACGCTCAAGACCCTGAGTATGACGCCGCGCTCAGCAAATATCTTGGACGAGAACGAGCATACTTGCGCAAGCGACGAACAAGATTGAAGTACGGTGACTTCAATATCCTCACCCAAGTCGGACAAGGTGGGTATGGGCAGGTGTATCTGGCTCAAAAGAAGGATTCGAAGGAGGTTTGCGCGCTCAAGGTCATGAGCAAGCGTTTGTTGTTCAAAATGGACGAGATACGACATGTTTTGACCGAGCGCGACATCTTAACAAACGCTAAGAGCGATTGGCTTGTCAGATTGCTTTATTCGTTCCAAGACGATCGCAGCATCTACCTTGCTATGGTGAGTTGGACGATCTGGGCTGCTAAGAGAGCTGCTTGCTGACTGCGATAGGAATATGTCCCCGGCGGCGACTTTCGTACCCTACTCAACAACGCTGGCGTGCTTCACAATCGTCATGCGCGCTTCTACATTGCGGAGATGTTCGCTTGCCTGGATGCGCTCCACCAGCTCGGCTACATCCATCGGGATCTGAAGCCAGAGAACTTTCTCATTGATGGCTCTGGTCATGTCAAGCTTACAGACTTTGGTCTAGCTTCTGGCATGCTCGTCCCCGCTAAGATAGAATCGATGCGTCTCCGTCTAGAGCAAGTCGGCGATACTCATGTTCCGTTCTCTGCTGCTACTGGCAAGCCAATGCACGATCGTACCCTCGCAGAGCGACAACAGGGCTACCGCAACCTTCGACAACAAGACGCCAACTACGCTAAGTCTGTTGTTGGCTCGCCGGATTACATGGCTCCTGAGGTCCTCTCAGGCCAGCGTGGCTACGACTTCACGGTGGACTACTGGTCGCTTGGTTGTATGTTATTCGAGGCCTTGGCCGGCTACCCGCCCTTCGCAGGCGCCACCGCAGACGAGACCTGGAACAACCTGAAGCAGTGGGAGCAAGTCTTCCAGAAGCCCGTCTACGAAGATCCCAATTACTTCCTCTCGAAGCGCACTTGGGGTCTCATCTGCAAGTGTATCGCAAGGCGTGAAGCACGCTTCGGATCTTTCAAGGAGATTCAAGTACACCCATACTTTACCGAGATCGACTGGTCGCTCCTTCGCGATCCTGAAAAAGGACCAAAGGCGCCATTCGTACCCCAACTTGAAGGAGAGACCGATGCCGGCTATTTCGACGATTTCGAGTCGGAGAAGGACATGGCCAAGTACAAGGAGGTGCACGAGAAGCAGCGACAACTCGAAGATATGGCCGAGCGCGGAGAAAAGATGGGCAAGTCGCTATTCGTCGGTTTCACCTTTAGACATCGCAAGCCCAGCCCCGAGGATACTGCTGCCAACGGTGGAAGCCCAAAGAAAGGTGGACCTGGAGGCCTGAAGCACGTCCAAGAGGAAGACGAAGGGGAGGAGTTCGGGACGATGTTGTGATGCAGTCGACGTCGTTGAAAACTGCAATGGCATCGAGGGCAAGCTCGTGACATGTTTGGGAAGGATTCAATTCGTGTTTGTTTTACTGCATCTTTGTCACGACTCGCGCAAAACGATGGAGTTTTTGATGCAGCATGGTACCAGTGGGCTTCCTTGAAGGAGCATATAACAACAGAACAGCATGAGACGAATGGTAATGAGTATGATCGATCCGGTTTTTAGCATTCAAGTCTTGATTGAAGTGAGATATTGCCTGGCGTCCAGCAGACCGACCGCTGAAGAGTAATATGGACAAAGCGAATCTAACTTTATCCACCACAAGGCACTACGGTGTGAGCTGACGAGAGGGTATCAGCCGATACGCCGGCGCCGGCGCCAAAGAAGCTTTGCCAGATCCTTTGAACAGCTGCTGTGGTCTACCCTTGACAAAACGTGCTGGCATAAATATGTATATTTTGCCTCACACCCTTTGGAAAGCGGTGTCTAGGATCCCTCGTCCAGAGGGGTGCGACACGGATCGATCCAACCGAGGTCGGAGTGACCCAGAGTAGTGCACCCCCAGGTGAATAGCTCAATTGTACCTCTTTGACATCGCTTTGCAGAGCCAACAAGCATTAGACGACAGCTTCCAACCACCCCAACTTTTGTCGTCGCCGGTGTCAGGACCCTGTCGCGATATTAATCCAGTACTCAGCCATCTTCGATCATGGCTGGCTCAGGATACCCGTTCGGTGCCACTGACAGGACTATCGCTGACTGCATATTCTATTAGTGCTAGCAGACTTGTCAGGAAGTCCGGACCGGGGCACATCTCATCGTGTTCCTCGCCAGCGTATCAGCCTCCTAGCGTAGTCTGCTATACGTACTGTCAGCTGAGTTTATGATAGCGCGAGTACTCTACTCCAGTCATCTGTTATCATAAGCAAGCCATGCAGTAAATGTGTAGTAGATTTGTTTGGTCGCTGATCATTGCATTGAAAAGATCAAGGTCTAAAACAAAATTCCGTGAAACACTGCTCGCAAGCATCCGGCAGATCAGTGCCGGCCTTCTTCATCACCGCGCATCCCATGCACTCCGCCCAACTGCTATTGCCGTTGAAGGTGGCTACGGCGTTCCCGTTCTTGATCATGCCTTGCGTCTCATCTTCGTTATATTGCAACTTAAATGTTGAGGTCCCTGATGGGTAGGTAAAAGCCACGTTTGGGACGAAGATGATTGTCAGGACATTGTCATCGTCACAGCCAAAAAAGGTCGGCTTACTTTGCAATCCTCTTGCAATGTACTCGTTCTCGTCCGGCACCTCAGGCATCCGAGTGAGCCCCTGCGCTTGAGCCTGTAAGAAGGTCTGATGTATTTCGGTACCGTTGGGGAAGCCGCCGGCGTCGTCCGAGTTGTCATTCACGATTAGCACGTCCACGTCGCGATGGAGGAAGGGCCAAATCGGATTGTTCTGCAGCGTCTCGCCGCCGTCGACTAGGTACACATCATCGGGCTGATCCTGGAATGGGTTCGGATAGGGCGCCAAGAAGTTTTGGCAGACGGCGTTCGGGTTGTCCTCGTTCTTGATCTCAGCGATGTCGTTCAGGAAATCCTGGAGCCGTTCAGTTGAGTCACCAGGTAGTGCCTAGAAGGATGATGTCAGCACAGCCTGTTCTGGAGTTGGATGGAATTCCAAACAAAGGATTTAGGGCAGCGCCAGCGCTTCAGCTGCTTGACAATAACTCTTGAGGCACGGAACGAAAGGCGCGGCTGCTCTGAGACTTACACTAAATGCCTGGTTCAAAAGGTTAGACGACGTGCCCGTGACGTAGCTGAGCTTGTCGTAGCCTGTAACACACTCTCCAGCGCGAGAGCCAATAGAATGCATGGGGACAAAGCTCGCGACGCCGGCATCCCAGCTACCAAATTCGAATGGTGTGAACTCGTACTGCGGCGAGCTATCTACTGGTATGCACTGTCCCGCAGCACCATTGACTCCAATGGCGGTGATGATTGGGAAGGGTACGTCTTGCGAGACGAAGTTGGAGCCTTGAGCGACGCCGGACCAAGTAACATCAATACCTCCTTCGGGCTGTTCGAAAAGCGCGAGACCTTGGAGCCTTCCCCAGGCGTCTACCAGAGTAGGTGGAAATCCAGCGTCGTTCTTGGCTCTCAGGGATGCGACGATGTCTCTATCGTTGGCAAATGCGCCGAGGCCATCGGGAAATAGCAGGCCTTCCTGAAAGTTGGGTTCGTACAGTGCACTCTGTAGGGATGATATGGTCGCCCAGTTGCTTGCAGCAATTGACCCCAGAAGCCAGCTGCCGCCCGAGAGTCCAGCCTGGTAGGTCAATGCTTGATACAGACCACTGACACTTGTCTGGCTGTCGCGACCATCCAGCGCCTGAATGACTCCAGCTCCTGTCAAGGTCGCGCGGAGACCACCTCCGCTGGATGCCAACCCCAGAGTGGGATAGGTCGACGGCTGACCAAAGGTAGGGTCGGTCTTGCTCAACCACGCTTTGAGCGCATCTGCGGCTTTACTGGCACGTCCAGAGATGTACGTAGATTCAGCTGATCCTATGCCACTCGCTGGACGTGTGGGTGGTGATGTTGCGCAGGTGGCTCGGTCTGGAGCATAGTCGTCAGGGTCGCGTCGGTCCAGAAAATGGGCAAACGCTGGAGGTGTATTTGCTGATGTAGGCAGAGCGCAGACGCGCAATACATCGTATGAGAGTAGAGTTAGAGACAATAAAGATCGCGTCATGAATCTCATGTTGAACTACTTGAGAAAGAGCTAAAGAATGATTTCCAATGCTAAAAACCAGCTACCGGTAAGCTTATCATGCCATGTAGCGAAATGATCCGTTCTGAACAGCACTCCAGGTTTTATTAATTCTTGCTCACAATAGTCCGGAAGACGAGGAAGGAAAGTCGGGAAATTTGCCCCTCTTGCGGGCAAGCGTGTTGCGGAGAGGCGGGACGTATGTGGACGCATTTAGTAGTATGTAAGAAGCGCGATCTCATTTTGGAGGCCGGATCCAGATTAAGGGTGAGCATTCACGGGCGCGAGCAAGGGACGCGCGGTGACGCATGGGCAGGTGCTGCGCCTGAGGTCGCGAAGCCGGCGTTGATCAAGCTTCTTGCAAACGATGCGACACAGCCCTGCGTGCCTGCTTACTCAAAAGAACGCCAAGCGAACCGTGAGGTACGCATTGGTGCCCATACGCCCCGTTTGCCGTTCGGAAAGGATGCAGATTCCAGCACCTTAAGAGAGGAGTGCGAGCGTCAGATCCCGCTGGCAGCTTCGGATCCCACGAAATGCGCCTCGCCTGAGACGAGATGTCACGTGCTAAGATGTGAGATGTGGCGGTGCAAATCTGTCCTACGATTCTGAATAATGAGGCCGAACAGCTTTGATGCTCAATCTTTGCTGGTTGAATCTCGTCATCTTGAGCTCCCAGTCTCGTGCGCTTGCTTCATCTTGTGGGCTGCAAAGATAGGACGACCTCAGTCCGCGCTGGACGACATGATCTTCTGGGGCAATAGTAAGACTCACGACTCTGATTGGTGGCACATTCATGATGGCCGTGACTGCTCTCTATAGCAACAGATGGGTCAACGGCGGTGTCATTGTTCGATGCGCGAGGTTGCTGCGTCGTAGGGCACATGAGTTGAACGAAGAGCATCAGTTTATTTTCATCGTCCAGGAAGCGGTAGTGGTCCGTGCGAAAAGATGCATGGTCCGAGCTTTATCATCCACACATGTGTCTCCAACAAATATTTGACAACCTTTACCTCTCTTCATCTGATAGTCCGCATCTTGCACATCATCGACTTGTTTTCGACGAGGACCGCAGAAACTTTCTCTATATTTCCCGGTTGGGCGCTGCCTCACGACGTACGACAAGCTTCTTTAGACCAAGAGCCTGACATCTTGTCCTCTACCTCTTCCAGACCAGCAAAATGCCTGTCGACCAAGAGAAGCTCGCCAAGCTCCAGCAGAGTGTGCGAATAGGTATGTCCTGCTATGAAGCTCTTTCAGAATTACCTGAGCTATGAGACTCCTATCAGACACCATCCGCTAACCGCCAAGTGCAGGGTACGAACAATCGCGAAGAAGCTACGCTGCAAGCTCACACAGCTAACAACATCCTCACCAGTGGCAAGGGCACACCCCGCCGAAAGAAGGTCCACAAGCCCAAGACAACCGGTGTCGATGACAAGAAGCTTCAGGCAACGTTGAAGAAGGTCGGCGTGCAGCCCATCACTGGCATCGAGGAGGTCAACATGTTCAAGCGTGCGTCGCGGCTCACTCTCAACGTTGGGTCAATCCATTCTAACAAACACACAGAGGACGGCAACGTGATCCACTTCTCTGCGCCCAGGGGTAAGTCCCCCATTTCTTCTCTCGCAAGAGCCAAAAAAGCACCCGGCCTTCGCTGACCCCACCCCGCCTCCACGGTCTGTGGCAGAGCGACTTACGCGCCCCTCGCAGTCCAAGCGTCCCTCCCCGCCAATACCTTCTCCCTCTACGGCAACGGCGAGGACAAGGAGCTCACCGAGCTCGTGCCCGGGATCCTCAACCAGCTTGGCCCGGATAGCCTCGCGAGTCTTAGGAAGCTCGCCGAGAGCTATCAGAGCATGCAGAAGGAGAAGGGCGAGAATGGCGAGAAGAAGGATGATGACGACGACGAGATTCCCGAGTTGGTGGAGGGGCAGAATTTCGAGGGCAAGGGTGGCGATGTTGAGTAAGGCTCACACTAGTCGCAGCAGAGAGAAGCAGTGATGCGGCAAAAGCGAATGCATTTGCGGTAGAGACAGCTGCGGCCCAAAACGAAGACCACGGGACACCAGACATGATAACCACGGGACGCCGGCACGGCTGTACATCTATCATCAAACGTTGGGTCACCATGAGGCATGGGAGCATGAATGCAGCTCTCGTGCTACCCTCGGATGAATGCACTTTGTCATAACGTGGCCTCGCCCTCCCCAGTTGTGTCCTAAAAAAAACCCATCGGAAGGCTGCGGCAGCTCGTGATATCTTCCGTCTTTCAGTGCTATTTCCTCTCCTGGTGTGTGTCTTCAAAACGGCGCTTCCATGACAAGCATCGAATTACAGAGCTTGAAGTCAGGGAAAACTTGTTTACAACCATGTTCAAATGGTATGCTGTACATTCAACTTCCTGTACAATCGTCTCTCTCTACAAGATTGATATTCAACGTGGGTATCTTCAGACCTCCCTCCTTCACAAAGCATAATTCTCCGTATGCATAAAAATCTCATCCCTGCCCTCTTTGAGCACCTCCGTCTGCATCTCCGCCACCGTCCGTTGCACATCTACCCTCATCGCGGGTGGTCCACACACAAACACCGCGGCCCGTTTGCCCACCATGCCCTTGTTTCCTAAACTCCTCCGCAAGAAGAACGGCAGGTCCGGACGCCCGTACTCCGTACTCCAGCCGTCATTCCTAGCGCCCCTCGTGGCAGGCAGAAAGGCGAAGCGCATGAGACTCTTCTGGAACTCAGTTGGCGTGGAGGGGAAGCCGAAGTCGAAGTGGCCGGGCCCGCGCTGTTCAAAATAAGGATTGCCAGGCTGACCGCCCGCCTCGTTGCTGTTGGCGTGCTGGAAGTTGGCTTCAAGGCCGGCAGACTTGGGTTGAGGGTATTGGTACGTTTCAGGTGGGTGCAGGGTGGCGTTCTGCGCGGCCTGGATGTCGAGTGCGAGTTTCTGCGAGCGGCGCTTCTCAGCCATGCTTTTGACAGGCAGGGCTGCCTGCGCGAGCTCGGGCGAGGCGTTGTTGGAGCTACTGGCTTTGTTGCCTGTCGGAACTACGTGCGCCAATGGCAACGCTGTCAGATTGTCTTCACGCTCACGGCGAAGTTCGGCTTCCTTCTCCGGGTCGCCGGCCGCTTCCGCTTGAATAAGCGCACTGGTACGGCCTCCCGAAAATTCCGAGAAATGGCTATGTCGCTTGTTCGCGATATCCTGAAACGTGTCGTTGACTTTGTTGTGGAAGCCCAGAGCCATGGGTCTGCTGGGCGTATGGGCGGAAACGAGCTGGCCGGTGGCAGCAAGCCGTTTCGCTGCGGTGATGTAGAACTGGCACTGCACAGCATCGGGGGGTGCGAACTCTCGACAAATGCGCAGCTCTTCTTTGAACCAGTCCATTGTCTCCGGCCTTTTCAACGCCCAGATAATCTGAACTTTCTTCGTCACGGCCTTACCGTCGCGCATGCGCTTGATGAGGTCGAGAAGGTGGGATATTAGTGCTGTGATGCCACTGCCGCCGGCAATCAAGATCACGTGGTCGAAGGAGGAAAGCTCGCGCTTGACACCACCGTACGGTCCATCGATAAACGCGCGGTAGGTGTGCCACGGGCCTTTCTCGATAGCAGAAGCCAGCACCTTGGCCGTGAAGCCGGAGAACGGGCGGAAAAGGAGAACCATGTCTCTGTAGTCTTCTCCGTATTCCGACGGGAAGTCCGAGGAGCAGAGCGATGTCACGGTAAATGGGTGATTTTCGAAAACGGAGATGCCAGGCATGCGCAGATAGACATACTGGCCCGGCTTCCAGCGTACTTGTGTCGGAATGGTGACCTTGATGGCATTCTCAGGCATGAGGTAAACGGCGCACTCGTCGCCCACAAGCCACGCCATCTTGCGGGGATTGGTCCAATTGAGGTTGCAGAGGCGGACTATGTAAGAGAGGACCCAAATGGCGACAGTAGAAAAGAGGTAGTCCCAAGAGGTGAGATAGTTGTTGCAGTGCCAGAACATGGTGCCGAGAAAGACGATCGATGCAGGGACATGAAGCGCGACGAATAGTTCGTACATAAAGTGCCGCAACGGTGCGAGGGAGTGAATGCAGAGGAAGAGGAGAGGGACCAGTGCTGCCCAGCCTGCGTTGAGAAATATTAGTGAAGTCATCTTCGATGAAAGGCACGGCAAGACTTACCAGTCCCATAGATGTAGATGCCAGTATTAAAGTAAGAACGGAACACGCGATAGCCGCCCTCGTCCCAGATCGGCGTGATGTAGTAGGGTATCGTATGTACAAGACCTAGGAACAAACAGAGCCAACCGCCCCAGCGATGCAGCACGTTTAATCGTTCGTGGCCAATACCGGTCAGAAATGTGATGAGGTTCGACTTCATACTCAGGGCGACGAGCCAGGGTATCATGGCGACCGAGATCATTCCAGCTCGAATGGCGAGAGGGGGTGAGCCAAAGCGTATGCTCTCCCAGTAGAGCGGTTGCGGTAAGAAACAGTAGATGGTTGTAAACGCGAGCGCTGCGAATGATATGAATATGACGGCTAACGACGGAAAGCTGATTAGTCGCGACCTTTTGCGTAGCTTGAAGACTGGCGTCGGACGGTAGAAAAAGTAACGAAATATTGCCAAGAGGTTGTGTAAAGGTTTGAAAGATGAGAGGGTCGATTCTTCTTGCAGTTGATCTGGTGGAAGCTGTATCGCGTTGCCTCTGGGAAACAGCTTGTTAGTCGATCGGTCCGTATAGAGGTTTGACATCTCATACGGCGTTTCGGGCGATTCGAGGTAAATCGGTGAGTCGCTGCCCTTGCCCTTGTGCTGTGCGTTGCGGACCTTGTCGGACCAGAGGTGGTACAACCGCGCTGCTATGGCGAAGGCCAGCAGTATGACACAAAAGTACGTCCATCCTCGCGCATACTTGTCTGCTTGATTCCATGGATCTCTTTTGACGGCATCTTTCATGCCTTGCGGGGCTGTAGAGGTGTTGAAAGGTGGTAATTGTACACGCTTCACGAGCGTAGGTATGTTGGACGTCCTGTCTGGCAGCAGGCCAAGTGTCTCTTGCGCGGCATCCTCTATGACGGCGCTGATCATCCCAGAGAGCTCAACAGGTATTCGCGGCATGCTGGCGAGGGCGGTGGCGCCGGTCAACGGATGCTGGTGGTACTATGTCGTTTCTTAGAGCTACCGCGGCGTCGCCAGTACGCTGCGGGTCGGTGTTGCAACCATTGAGTGCGCAATAGGACAAACGAATGTTCACCGCTGGGGTAGTGGGGTCGCTCTGTTGGATGGTCCCGACGGATCTTACAATGATCGGCCTGGTGGGCGCGCTCCGCCCGTCTCAATACTATTGACGGTAGGTTCCTCGATGAGATTGAGCTGTACGACCGGAGCTGTGGAAGGGGAAGATCTGAAAGAGCACACAGTGAAGAGTGGGAAGGAAAAGGTGGAGCCGAAATGCGGATGGTAGAGAGAAGACAACGAACATGCAAGGGACAAAAAACAGCTCCGAAACGTCGTTAAGCGCCGTGGCAATGGATTAAGTGCCGTACAGATGCAGATGTGAATGGGGGCACTTGGAGATGTGATATCTCGTCCGGACGCGCTTCGATGTGACAAGGCTCTGCGACGTCGACAAGCTTCTTTCTTTCGCTTGCTGCGGCTTTGCCCAGAAGATACAGCAGAAGCAGATGGGCGTGCTGAACGACGGCCTCGCTGGAGAGCAGCCAGGGCTGCATCGGTGGGAAAGCCCCGCATGCTTGTCTCGAAGTGGGCTCGCCAATAATGGAGCGGAAGACGATGGCCCTGACAGAAGCGACGTGATCGGCACATGATTAAGGTTTAGCGGGAAGCAGCGGGTAATCGTCCTTGGTTCTGCCATTCGCTCACTGACTCGCGTCTACTTTGGCTCTCTGCCCAATCAGACGACAGAGGAGGATCCCAGTCGCTCAATAATAACGCGCTAATCAATTGGCCACCGACATCCCTGGAATCACTCCTCTTTCGGCCTCCGTCACATCAGTCACCTCCATCTCTGTGCCCCTTCACTGTTCAGTGCATTTGTTGATCGTTCAAGAAGGCCGGGACAGACATCGACGGACAAGCCACATGTCAGATGTCGACGTTCTCCGTTGTAGACATTGGCGCTGTACTTGGGCAGCTATTCACATTGGTATATACATCCTTCAATAACATCCTGTATCTCAACGTACAGTATTATTCGTACAGCGTTCTCATGATCGTCGTCATCCTGATGATGGGTATATCTTTCGCATTCTCTTGTTTTCCAGTATCTCACACATCACACGTGTTTATGGTGGGTCAGTCGAGAACGTGCTGCGTCTCCTGAAACCCGCATGCTTTAAGCGCCCATCGTATGACAACACGCCGAGGGTCTTGGTACAGAGAACATCACTGTACCGTGTTTTTGCTTGACTACCTCTGATGTGGCGGCTCCGCACGGCCGGGTGTGATTCGCTCTGGGCCACAGCAGCAAGCAGGCAGTGTGGCTGTGGCCAACATGTGTAAACCCGTTTGCGGAAACGGGCATCAAAGTCGGTGATAGTACCGCGCATCGATGCTGAGGTGCATGAGAGACCAGGATGGAATTCAACAGCCCAGAGATCTCGTACAGCACGGTGTTATTGCGACTTTGTTGGGGGGTGACATTGGACAAGGACGGCATTAACACGCGGTTCAGCTCTTAGGCCGTTCGGTGAGCATCTCTGGCAGAGGTACATCATCATAGTGCTCGACATGGTGACCTGATAATGGCGGCGCCGCGCGGGTGCGTGCCGGTGCTGGTGCGGGACTGAACCGAGCTCGCTCATCATCATGGCCCCTGGTGGTTGTAGGACTGGTAGTAGAACTGTGCGACTGCCGTAAGTGATCCTTGATCGCCATGTCACTGAGGTCAGTGCCGTTGGTCATCCGCCTCTCCATGCTCTCTTCACCTAATGGATCCTCTTGCGCCCGGCCATCGGAAAAGAAGGCCCATTGTGCATAGGCATCAGAGCGATCGCGAGTGTTGGGTGAATCTGCGCTACAGATAGTGCCGAACTGATTCAGTGCAGATCGCTGCAAACCGTCACGTCGCAACTTGTGTCTCATAAGTCGATCAAGCGCTGTCTTGAAATCGTCAAGAACGATACTGTCCGTGAGGCATTTGAAGACGGTGCTAAGCTTCCAAAAAGGATTCAATCCGTCTGGCAGGGCGCTGTCCATGATATGCGTGACGCTCAGGACGTCCAGAACAATAAATATGATAGATAACGACATGGCTACGAGGAGAACCCCAAAGCGCGGTGAGATCCAGACAAGCTGGCCTAAAGGAATTTGGTAATGGGTTGCGATCTTATAGAATAAATATGCGGTGGTGAAGATCCACCAAGGGTCTCTGAATATTGCCTCGTATGGTCTCGTCTTGAGAAAAGTATCATTGATACCGTTGAAAAAGGCGAAGTTGGCGTATATTTCGACAGCCCAATATGGGAACGAAAGGCAGACTGTGACGATGAAGACACGCGACCACCTTTGGGATAGAAATGGTTTAATCTTGAGCCATGAAATGACATTGTGTAGACACCATGACGTGTTTAGAGGGATTGCGGTCGCGGAGAGGTACCATCCGTAGACAGGTGGGTTTGGAAAGATGAACGTGCCCATGAAGCAACCGAGAATGAGCTGAGAGAATCGTCAGTAATGAAGTGGTGCAGGGTGGGAAAAGCGGTAAACTCCACGACATACCTCGAGCAAAATGATCTTATGTAGGATGATCCCCCGTCGCATGTTCGCCACTGTGATGGCGCCCATAACAACGAGCGATCCGACCATATAGCCTTGCGCCCATGCCTCGAGGATGAGCGCGTCTGCGTCGGAAGGCTTCTCGGGCGCTTCGAAGCGTTTGCGCTGAAGGTGTGGCGTTGGTGGCATGTTGCCGTCTGATCTTGACAGACGCGCGGGCCCGTCAATAGCCACGTTTACGATTTCGATGCGTCGTCGGGCTTGTACTGTCCTCCGTTGCGAAGATGATGAAGCGTGGGCCACGCCCGTGTCAACCAAAAGTCATGTCGGGCGGTCGGATGGATGCACTATTGCAGCAGATGGTAGAGCTTTGTGAAAGTGATGATGGGGATTGTGGAGGACTAGTCGTGATGATCGACGTCGCGAAGGCGAAAGTGACAAGGCTGGTGAATGCAGAAGGAAGAAAAGCCACAGCCGAAAGTGAGCGGAAGTGGCAGGTGAAAGAGGGCAAAGAGCTGACAAGAGGAAGCCAAGAAAGGGTCGAGTCTGGATGTCGAGGTAGGAAGGCAAAGTATTGGAAACGGCGTCGGTGGTAGCGTGAACACGACTGGTGATGACAGGATGACGGCGTGTTCAGGTGTGGGGAAGAAGTCGAGATCCGGTCAAAGTCTGACTGCTTCTTCGTGCTCACCCCGAACGAACATGATTGAACAGCGCGCATGCGGCTGCGGCAGTGAGAGGCAACGAGAGACGTTGTGGTCGAGTCACGAGTAGTTACTCGGCTCCTCTGTAGTTATTGCTGTCACACATTTGAACGGAGGAACCGAGTTCGGAGATCTGGGGTCACTCCCGGTCTCCACAATGCGCTAGACCTCTTTAAGCAGCTGTCACATGTTCGTACCATCGACCCAAGTCACGAGTGCAGACACGCTCTTGACGCAAGGACGCGTTCTGGAAGCGAGGCACGAGACAGCCCACTTGCACAGCTTCATGCGTAGCTCACATTGGCTGCGATCGACGTTATTAGTCAACTACGCAAGCAATCTCACCCACATCAACCGCAGTCTGAGGCAGGAGTCAGCACCCTCGCACCATTCTAATTCGGGAGATTGTAAGGGGCCTCCTCCGTGGACGTACGTCCTTTCTCAGGCAACACTATGGCGTCTCAGATTCTGTTGTACGATCTGCCCTCCAAGGGCACAAACGCATGCTGGTCTCTCAATCCATGGAAAAGTACGTCATCTATACCTCGATTAGATTCTCCAGGCTCACAGAGCATCGCGAGCAGCTTCGCTGACCCAGCCCAGCCCGCATCTCGCTCAATTACAAGGGCGTGCCATACCAGACGAAATGGCTGGAGTATCCAGAAGTCGAGCCGGTGCTGAAGGGTATGGGTATTCCGCCCAATGAGGTTCCACCGGCCTGGGCACGATACACCATCCCGACGGTCCGGTTCGACGACAACACAGTCATCATGGACAGCAAAAACATCGCGGAGGAACTGGAGAAGCGCCATCCGTCGCCCTCGCTTCGTCTAGACAGTCCTGCGGTGTCAAAGATTGAAGAGCTCATTCCGAAGATCGTTGGCCCTTTAGTTCCCCAACTGATGCCCGCGACGCCTCGCAACTTGCTGAATAAGTCGAGTTATGACTACTTTCAGAGCACAAGAAGGGAACGCTTTGGCATGCCTCTGGATGATCTCGAGAAACAAAAGGGAGGCGAGCACAACTGGAGTGAAGCGAAAGCCGGCTTCGAACAGGCGTCAAAGCTCTTGCGTGAGACTCCAGGAACGTATTTCTTGGGCGAGGAGCCTTCTTACGCTGACTTCATATTCGTCACGACACTGAAATGGTTTCAACGTATTGACATTGCTCTTTATGAGCGTGCTGTTAGTCACGACGAAGCGTTCAGGAAACTGTTCGAAGCGTGCGAGAAGTGGATGGAGAGGGACTCATAGGATGTGGTCTTCAGCATATCACCGGTCAGCTAAAGTGATCCTCATCAAATCCTATTCATTCATATCAAGGATGAATGGTGAGTCTGAGATCTCTCCACGTATTACAATCCATCGCTTGTTGAACAGTGTCTGGCGCCCAACACGCCGGCGCTGCGTCAAAACTATCCGCTTTGGGACCCGGCGTTCGCGGGTGCGAATGCTATTGAGAAGCGCATAGGCGGATGTTGTGCTTGTAACTTGACATAGACATGAACGACCTTGATGGCTCAGCGTTCCAAACACAACTGGCACGAGGTCCTTTCGTGCTGTGGCGCTCTCGGATTCAACCTTGCGTGCGATTTGGACTCTGGGGTCTCAGTCGATCTGCTCCTCTTTGACGGCACGCCCACCATTCGCGGATCCGTCTTTTCCAGCAGCCTCGACAGCTTTCTTCGCCCCCTTAGACATTGTCTTGGCTTTTTTGGCTGGCGGCGCCACATCGTCTCCTCCCTCTCCCTCACTTTGCCCATTATCATCGTTCTTACGCTTCGTGTTTGGCCCGCGCTTCCTGGCTGCGGGAGTGGCGAATTTGGATTCACCTTCCTCGTCGTTCATAATCTTTCTGGCTTTCGCGATATGATGAGACACTGCCTTTGCAGTGCAGCCAGTGGCGGAAGCGAGATAATCGAGATTTACCTGTAGAACAAATCAGTTTCTGCGACGCCCTCAGCGGGTGACCATCATACCTTGGTACTAGAGTCCTTCTCGTAGCGCGCAAAGATGAGGAAGACCTCCGCAGTTGTGGTCTGCTGTCTGGTAGCCATGCCGATTGTCGGTGAGACCGGACTGTTGGTTTGTGGGATCGCACTTGGCTGGCGCTGTGTTAGACCGGTATTTCGCCCGGCACGATGAGAATGGATGATTACTGATGAGCTGAAAGTGTTTGTCTATGGTATCGCAGCTGGTTAGCGGTATGGAGGAGGTTGGGGCATACCAGGATGAGAGTAAGGCAGTAAGTGACAAAGTTGAAGGAGAGTGAAAGAACTCCAGAGGTGGGGTCAGCACTTAGGTGAATATGATAACGGGAAACGATGGGCCAGGTACTGTAAGCAGCGAAAAGTAAGTTCATTTCACTCTCTGGCATGTGAACATATCGTGGAGATAATAGTCACTATCCTGATCGAATTCCTAGCTTTTGTGCAGAAGCCTCCTCAGTCCAACGGACCTCTCTGCGCGGTGAAATCGCTGGCGTGGGTGAATTTAGTCAGAAATCTGACACCCACAACACTGCGAATGTGCTCTAAAGGAGGTCATTGGCTGACGGCTAGTCCTAGAAGAAGCGGTATCAGAAGCTCTCAAAAGTGTTCTTTGAGGCCACTCCAGTTCGTGGAGCTGGGCTACATCTAAGCAGCCACGTCGTCCTCCTGTTTGATGCCTTCAGTGGCCCCATCTCCACCACCGCTCTGCTTCGGAGCATCTTTGTCCACATTCTTCTTTGCAGGGCGACCCGGCTTGCGCTTTGATCCCTCTTTTTCTACCGTCGGCTGCACCTCTTCACCATTGGCCTTGTCTTCTTCAACCGAAGCAGCTGTCGGCTTCACTGGACGGCCACGCTTACGCTTCGATGCCTGGACTTCTTTGTCATCGCCTGCATCATCGCTCTGGGTGGCCTTGCGTTTCTTGCCAGTCGCTTCTTTCTTCGCAGGAGAAGCGACAGACTCATTGTTCCCCGACTCCGCAGCGATGGCTTTTTTCGCCTTGTCGAAACGCGCCCACGCGGCGCCGTACCCGATTCCGGAGATGGATGCCATGGTGTTAATATCGAGCTGTTTACTGCCGTCAGCGAAACGTTAAGTGCGCAGAGCCGGGGGGAAAAGGACCTTGGTTCCAGACGCCTTCTCGTAGCGGGCGAGGGCCACATAAGTGTCGTGATCGAGGTTTGCCACTGCAGGTGTCATGATGGGCGTAATATCTGGTATGTCAACTTGTGTGGCTGATTTGGGATGGAATCTCGAGATGATAAAATGTTGTATGATGCAAGACGAGCGAGAGGTGAGCGCAGCCGAAGTGTCACTCTCCAAACGAGCCACCCGATGGCGCAACCACAAAACTGCAGGTGAAAAAGCGAGCATCACGTGCAAAGATCGAACGAGCGCTCAACCGTTGCCGTCGCTCCTGTTCTTGCTTCTCTTCTTCTTCTATCTCACACTCTACCTGATTTTCTTCTTCCTCTTCCTCTTCCTCTTCCTACTTGCGCGTAGCATTCTCAGGCGTCAACCATGGCATCCCGACTAGAGCTCAAGAGTCCAGAGACTATGCTGGCATTTGCCCGTTACAACGATCAAATCGCTCCACCGGTACGCTTCAAGCGCTGCAGCATCTATACACCAGTGCTCCGCGCTGACATGTGCTGCCGTAGATTCCTCTCACCACCATCGCTCAGGTCACAGATGTCCCGTTGACCACGCTCCGCCGCCTGTACACGGCGGCTCAAGCAAAGCTGGCCGAAGAAAAAGGCAACCCAGCCTCCGAGGGTGACGCGAATGGTAAATCATCCCCCGTCCAAGACACCAAAGCCCCGGCGGAGCCAAAGTCCGCTATTGGCAACGCCAGTGAAGAGCCCAAGAAGCCGGCTGGAAAGAAGCGCAAGGCGCCTGTTAACCCCAGCGATGCTAAGACTGCCGACGAGATGACTGCGGCGACTAAGGCGCGTACTACTGTCAAGAAGCAGAAGAATGGTGATAAAAAGATCAAAGCCGAAGATGAGGATGAAGGTGGCCAGCTCAAGGCTACCTCTGAGCCGGCCGGCAAGCCCAAGACAAAGCCCGCCAGCTCGAAAGGTAAGGGCAACGACAAGAACGAGGCTGCACCGAACAAGCAGAAGAAGCCGGCCGAGATCACTAAGAAGAAGAGTGCGGACAAGGGCAAGGTCAATGAGGGTATTGAAGCCACAAAAGACCCAAAGAAGCACGCCGGTTCAAAGGAGGCCGCGAAGGGGCTTGACACAGCATTGGAAGCGGCTGAAGCCCACACGCCAATAGCAGCCGAGTTCAAAGAGACGGAGAACGTTGCCAAGAGCTTTGATGACGACCACGATAGCGCCGCCAACAGCCACAAGAGCGTCTTCGAAGGTGACGAGCAACTCGCAAAGAGTGACCATGATGCCGGGAACGGCAGAACGAACGGTGCTGATGGCGAAGGCGATCATGGCATGGCGCTTTTTGGAGTTCAGTATGAGAAGGGCGGCATCGAGGACACTGCTGGTGGAGAGACTGAAGAGTTCGAGTCTGGCGGTGCGGGCGAAGTCGTGGCCATGGACGAGGAAAAGGTTGCCGTCTAACAACGTGGGGAAGATCAGCATTTTCACGAGCTGAGAGCCGTCAGCCAGAAAGTAGAGCTACTATGAAGACTTCGATGAGGTGAGACGACCAAACGCTTCGATGAGGTGAGGCGCTCAATGCCATTACGTACCAGAGCATTATAATTCTCATTTCTTCGCCCTTAAAAGCATCCATTCACTTCGAGTGCAACTCGACCCTTCATCCAAAGCTGCCTCCATGAAACCCACAGAGCCTAATCATAACATCGTCGGCGCTCACAACCAGACAGGAAAGCACAAATACAGCGCTATGACGACTCGATCCCAGCTCAAGAACGATGAAGCTTTCATCGCACTTGCCCGTGCTTAGAAAGATCTCGGTTTGAAGGTGACGCCTACATTTCTAAAAGTACCTGCAACAATTGCTAATGGGGTGTCATCAGATTGCTAGCCGCACGATTGGCAAGATTACTGGCAACGCGGCCTCTGTCGCATGGGCACGATGGAAGGCAGCTCAGGAGCACGTCGAAGCGGAGGAGGGAGACGTACCCGAACCTTTCGCGGAGAAGAAAATCACATCTCGCAAGCGCAAGATTGATGCTGGTGGGAACGCTGAAAATGCGGTAAACGACGGCTCACCAAAACCGAAGAAGATCACGCCCCGTAAGCGTAAGGTTGCGCAGCGTGCTGGAGAAGACGGGATCAATAGCGGCTCCATGGACTTCGACGAGGGGAAACACGTGAAGAAAGTGGACGGTGAGGAGGTTGATGAGATCGATCTTGGCGAGAAGGACACCGACGATAGAGTCAAGTTCAAGCAGGAGGACGACGACACTTGAGGCCAAGGGAGGACGTAATATCAACGCGGACTCTTCAGCACCGGAAATGGCCCCATAGCAGCTTTAACAACGGTTGGTGTGGCTGACCCCGTAGACCGTTGGTGAAGATATGGGGACATATCACCAGAAGGGGCAGGTCCAGCAGGTGAACTTAGCCCCGTGAAAGAGTGAACCAACCTTATCTGTCGCGGTATCAGCAAATTTTGCCCCTTCAACCCCCATGTCTCCACGCCCATTGACTAGTAAATTGCTCCTGGTCTGCGTCAAACATCAGAAGCACGTGATTCCACCTACCACAACTGCTCGAGATCTCCGCCAATCATGGCCCAGCGCTCACAGCTCACAGACAAGAGCATATACCTCGCCTTTGCGCGTTATCAAAAAGACTCTGGCATCGAGGTACGCCATCCCCTTTTGAGTGCCGTTCGACCATCGTTCTTTCGTGCTTACTGATGGGAGCAGGTCACGCTCAAGTACATTCGCTCTGCTCCCAACGTATCACATGGCAGCGCTTCCACATACTTCTCTCAGGCCAAGAAACAAGTCGAGGCTGAAGATGCTGGACAACCGTTCACGCCGATGGATCAGCTCGGCAGCAAGAAGGCCGTTATTGCGACTGAAAACACAGGCGAGCCAAAGAAGACCGCGGCTGGGAGGAAGCGCAAGGCCGGTTTAGTGAGTGAAGATCACCCGGGAGGCGGCGCTGCAGTGGAACCTAGGCCAAAGAAGGGCAGGAAGGAGACCAAAAAACCCAACGAGAAAAGCAGTCTTGACGGGCAAGAAGCCAGTATCAAGCCCGAGCCAGACGCTGATGAGGACTTCATTTGAATTGGCCATGCAGCTTCAGCCATTGGGCGGCTTAGACGAAGTATCGTCATCGGTCAGCCGTGCGGTCGTTGTCAGGCATTAATGCAGAATAGACTGCTGCGCCTGCCACACCAGTCATCGCAAGACTCAAAGAGCCAGCTCCATAGACCGCGGGCTTGTATAGCCCACGCTGCAAAGCTTTCATGTTGGCGAAATATTTCATGGTGCCATACCCAATGCTCCCAACTCCTGTGCCGATCAAGGCTCCAACAAGCAATTGTTCATGTTGGTCCCGCTTTTTCTGACGCTCATTCTTGCTCGGGTTGCCGGTTGGTAGGTTATTATCGGGAGAGTACGTCGCCAACAACCGCTCGATGTCCAGTTGGCTGAATCGTTCAACCGCAATGCCGAGCGCAATGAAGCCAAGACCGGTCCTCGCCAGGCGAGAAATGTGCGTTCGGATGCAAGATGATCTCGAGCAGTTGAGCCGATGTTTGCAATTGGCTTTGAAGCCAATCTCGACCACAGTGACATGGGTTGTCGAGCGCTTCAAAAATCAAGAAGGCAACGACCTTGAGACGCAGTGCCGAACGTTGCCGTGATAAGCTCGCTCAGCAGAGTCTGCGCTTTGATCGGGAGAGTTCAAGAGCTGGAGACCTCAGCGTGATGTTACTACGCTAGCTCTTCAACTCTCGCACACGGGTAAGCTAGGAGCAGAACTCGTTCATTTGAGCTGTTCGGTACTGTGGTCGAGAGATGGTGAGGGGACATGGGATTGTAGGGCGGCATCTTATTGTCAGTGTCAGTTTACATTGCCGCGCCTTGTTGGCGTCTACTACTACCTCCGTATTAGCAGAGCCTTCATTAGGAACGGGTATTGTTTTTTATCTCTACAAATTATCTGTCAGGCCGGCTCTTTGCAAACTATTCGGCTATGCCGAGGACAGAACTCCTCCTGGGCAGGCGCTCGACCTTTTGGACATCAGCGAAACCTAGCGTTCTCGCTTCGTTTCGTGAGTGCAAAGAAGGGCGCCCTCGCGGTTCGTCAACGACGGCAATCTCGATGTAGGAGTCCGCCATAACTCTGCGAAATCCGGAAGTCGAAATGCGACGAAGTCCAGCCTCAGATTGCGGTAGCAATCTATCCTGACATGCACGATATCCTGCCACTGTCTGCGTGCTCCGAGCGCCCTGTGAGGATTTCTGTTGGCTCGAACCCATTTCTTCACAAGCCTTCCTTTGCTAGCATCAAGTTTCACTTAAAATTATCGTAAGGCCCAGATTTTGATGATAGGGGCACGCCGAGGTCGCGACATTGTAGGCCGTCAACATGTGCCATGGTCTCATCGGTTGCGAGCACTCGTGCCAGAATAATACGCGTGCAAACTGCCCACGTGGGATTTAGCTGTATCAACTGGGATGTACACTTGAACTTGCTCAACGTAGTTGGCGAACAGTGATCGGGGTCAGAAAACGCGCTTGGCCATGTCGAAGATGTCCTTGGTTGCCTGCAGCTGCCGTGCATGAGATTTTGTCGAAACCTCTAAGTTTCACCTCGACAGGCCATCGTCGCAGACTACAAGACTTCTTCTCTCTCGCCCATCTCTACAAACTCGTTTGACCGTCTTGCTACCTACTGCTCTCCCAACAACATAACCTACTACAAGATCAGTACTACACAAACGAACATGACCTCACGCCGGCCACTCAAAAGCCCAGACGTCATGCTCGCTTTCGCCCGCTACGCTGACGAAGCCAACATTACCGTAAATGCATTGACACACAAATACAATGTGCTAGCTAATGTTCCATAGCTCGCGGTGAAGCACATTGCTAATGTCACTGGCGTCTCTCAAAGCACGGCATCAGTCAACTACACGAAGGCGAAAGCGGAAGTACAGATCGAAAAAGGACTGCCCGCTGCCACAGTCAAGAGCTCGGATACCCAGGTCGCCGAAGACTGTGGCACCCGCAAGCAACCGGCCAAGCGCGGGCGCAAGCGCAAGGCAGAGCAAGTTCTGGGCGAGACCAAGGACAGCGCGGGCTGTTCCAAGAAAGCGAAGGAGATCAATGCGGGTACCAAGGCGACTGAATCCAAGGCCGTCGTAGGGGATGATGAAGGGAAACCCGCGAATACCGAGCCTCAAGACGAAGATTTCGTCTAACCACAAGCGCTCTGCATGCTTGAACGACACTGCTCGAACGCAGACGACAGTACATACGCGAAGCGACTATATGTTCGATGAGCAAATCTTGCAAGCTGTGATGGAGGCGGCATTGAGGAAAGTTGTCATGACGTTTCAACGCGCCGGGCGGTGGTGCTCGCATGACCGGCCTTGTGGTGCTCATTGCCATATTGGCCCACCTTTTACCGCCCGGTGGAGGCAGTTACTCCTTACTCCAGCAAAGTCGATGGAGATCTGAGCTACTTCGCCTTTACAATCGTAGTCTCTTTGATGAGCTGCTAATATACTGTTTCAGCAGTAAAATGCTTATGCGTATCCCTATAAAGCTCAACAAAGCCCCTGAATACGTGCTCGGATTAGCTCATTATGCTGAAAGAATCAATCCCGCTGTAAAACTTCCTTGAAAGCATCTTCCTCGTCTTGTTGTTTCTAATCCGCGATGTGAATATTTGACAACGCCGGCCGTAGATTTCAAAACGTGCCCGCAGCACGCTCGTAGACATGTTTAGTGTTACATTCCCTTCTGTCGCTTGAAACATAAGACTGTTCGCGCAACGATAAAACAATGTAGGCGCTCTATTGGACGCTCTGTGCCAATGTCTGGCTCCTGGGACAGTTTCCGGGCATCAACACGCTGCATTTCAATTTTATCTCACTCCTTCTAGCGGGGCTCCCGATGGCGTGACACCAAAAGACTCGACTCAAAGACGGCTCTCGATGCTGTGACTGCCATACGTAAGCTTTAACGTTGACAGTTTTGCTGTTGACAATGCAGTCTTTAGTACGAAGAACGCTGTGCAAGGATGGGGTTAACGTGGTTTAGCTTGTTATTACTAGCAGATGCAGGCACGTGCCAGACACTCATCAAGTATATAGAGCTGTTTCGTTCTCTTCTTTCTATGCGGAGGACAACAAACTGACTCCGCACATGATCCGTCAGGCAATGCCTGGACGCAATCAACCCTATTCAGCGCAGCTCACACGGAAAACACCATGCTTCGCAAGAGGCCCGTAGCTTATCCACTAGCAGGACGAATGTGACATTAGCGATTGCGACTTGACATATACACCTAGTCTCCCAAGAGAAGCTTTCCATCAAAGCTGGAAATATTTACAGATCTCTCGTTTCTACGGCACCGGCCAAGCTCAGGTACGTCTGTGTGACACCAGCGGCGAGGGTGGAGAAGACACAAAGTAAGAGAGGAGCTGCTGTCGTGGGAACCATTCTCACTGAGGGGAGCCTAGGGGACGATTGATGAAGTTTTCCGCTCGGTGATCACCTCTAGCAAGAATGTCAATATGAGGAGTTGTTTCTTTGCAGTGAGAGAATAAGCGAATGTTGATATCGTCCTTGTATATCTAGTCGAAGACATGCTCGACCCTGCAGCAGCGCAAATGCACAAGGGCCAACCCGTGAGGGGCTCATGACCCGAAGCCTTGATTCTGTGGTCTGTGTACACGGCCGATGACCGAGATGTTCAGGACATGGGCAGAAACAATGCATGAAGGGTGTATCGGCAGGTGTATTGGCAGGAAAAAGATGGCATCAGAAGAAGTCGCACAGCAGACAGGCAAGGGGGAGAGATTGAAGACGCTAGTCCTTTTTTGGCTGCCAAGTTTCTAGCGCATGTCGGCACCTTTAACGCAATCAGAACAGAAGGACTCGTATGCCTTTCGTCTTTTCCACTTCATTGCATTCCAAGCAAGCACAGATCGACTCTGGCCTTCCAACAGGTGGTCGCTGGCAATGCCAGGGAAGAGCCGGAAATGACGCGATTGATGCTCATCCTGCTTACGATGGGCTCGTCTGAGTGTCGGAGTCGGACTGATGTCAGGCGAACAGAGAGAGGAGGCGCGAGGTCGTCATCGCCGGCGTCACTTGAAAATGCTTACTTAATTGCAAAGAAGTGAGCTTTTCACTTCTCGCGCAAGCAATGGATCTTTATGGCAAAGTCTATTTAATCACCCGCATCGAACTCCTCTTCAGCGAACAGTGCTCCGGGAACACGTCCAAACGGCATAATGTCAAGCGACACCCAGCTCACGCGGCCACGTACTCGCCGCGAAGTCTCATCACACATCCAAGCGCGTTCCCCTAGCAGAGCGCCCAAGCAAGATGAGGTCCAATCCGAAGAGACAGAGTTTGCGCGTATCGAGCGCCTTGGCCGCGAGCGACCGGCTCAATTCAAATCCATCTGGCCCGAGATTGGCTTCTGCTACAGCGTGATCATGTCCCAGCTCATGGCCGAATACTTCGTCTCCGGCTTCAACGTCCTCATCCCATCGGTAATCAAGAAGTTCGACATCGCGCCGTCCGCGGGTGTTTGGCCCGCGGCGGCGTTCGCCCTCGTCACCTCGGCCTTCTTACTTCCCTGTGGCAGGCTGGCCGATATGTTGGGTGGCTACACGATGTTCATGTTCGGCTTGATCTGGTTCGCAGTATGGTCGTTCATTGCCGGCTTTGCGCAGAACGAGCTGATGCTCGACTTTGCCCGAGCGTTTCAAGGTCTTGGGCCTGCCGCCTTCTTGCCCAGTGGCGTAATGCTCCTGGGCTCGACATATCGCCCTGGTCCGCGAAAGAATCTGGTCTTCTCCGTCTACGGCGGATCGGCGGCCTTGGGCTTCTTCTTCGGCATCCTGCTTTCGGGCGTTGCCGGCTCGTACCTGGACTTCAGATGGTACTTCTGGCTTGGTGCGATCGTAGTTGTCACGACCATTGTGACGACGTACTTTACCGTGCCATCCGACCGTCATGTTCAAAGATCCGTCAAGATGGATTGGCTTGGCTCAGCATTGCTGATCGCCGGCTTGGTTCTGACCATCTTCGCACTGACGGAGGGCTCGCACGCTCCCAACCAGTGGTCAACATGGTACATCATCGTAACGCTGATTTTGGGGATTGCAATCCTTGCTGCAGCGTGGTACGTCGAGGGATACGTAGCCGAAAGCCCCCTGATACCCTTTGACCTATTCACGGTCCCGTACATCAAACCTTTCTTCGTCGGGCTGCTATTCAACTATGGAGTCTTAGGCGTATTTCTGTACTACGCCACACTGTTCATGACCGACATCATGGAAGCCGACCCGATCCTTATCCCTGCCTACTTCATTCCCATGTGCCTCGGCGGTATTGTACTAGCTATTGGCGGTGGCTACATCCTGCATATGGTGCCGGGCACGGTCCTCATCGGTATCTCTGGCTGTGGCTGGGTGCTCTCCTCAATCCTATTTGCCGTCGCCCCTGCTAACGCCAACTACTGGGCGTGGGTCTTCCCCGCTATGATTGGAGCTACTGTCGGCGTTGATATTACGTTCAACGTAGCCAACATCTTCATTAGCACGAATCTGCCGCAGAATCGACAGGGTTCGGCAGGCGCCTTGGCCAACTCTTTGCTCTACCTGGGTATCGCACTAATGCTGGCGCTTGCTGATGTCACGCAGACTGAAACGAGTAGCAGGCTCGGACTGCTCCGCAGTTATCGTGCAGTGTTCTGGTTCATGTTTGCATGCGCTGGCCTCGCGCTGGCTATAATGCTCATCTTTGTGCGGATACCAAAAGCTGAGTCGACATTGACAGTCGGCGAGCGCGAAGCATTGGTCCAGCAGCCAGACAGCACTACATCCAGCATCGAGCTTCAGAATAGGTCAGTTAGTGCTCAAAGATAACATTCCTAGTCAAGACACGACTTCTTGGAAAGCTTCGGCGTATGAATGAATACCCAGGGTAGCATCGCTGCTTCCTGTCTACTTTCCCCCTATCCATCCCTCATCACAAGGTACTCAGTCGATCTTACCTCAACCATTCCCCAATATTCTTCGCAATAAACCCATTATCCTCCTCCGTCCCCCCTCCTCCACCCGCCATATGCCCCCAAATACTCTCAATCGGCGCATACGTCCCCTTCACCAAATACTTCATTTCAAACTCACTATCCTCCGGCGGGAAGTACATGTCCGTCCGGGACGGCATGACCAGCATGCGCGCTTTAATCCTCCTCAGCGTCTTCCCCAGATCGCCCCCATCCTCGGGATAATACATTCCCACATCTCCCCGCTGCCACGTCCACAGCAAACACAGCAGATCGTTCGCGTCCCAGCTGCCTAGCCCGTCTTCCCAGTCTCGCTGGATGTACTCATCCAGGCTGCTACACCCGCACTGCTCCCAGCATCTCTCTCGAAACCACGGCTGCGACCGCGCCCAGGTTACGTACACCCTCCCAAACGCCCTGGTACCCTTGGTTGCTGGTTCTGTATACCGCCCGCCGTGGAAATCCTCACTATTCACCAACGCGGCTTTCGGCCCCTCGAGGAAACTCCAATTATGCCAGCTCGTCCGCGCCGAACCCGCGAGACACACTGCGTTTTCCATGAAATCGGGGAATAAAGCAGCGAAATGATACGCCTGCTGCCCGCCCATGGAGAAGCCGATGTAGGCTTTCAGTTTATGAACGCCTAGCGATGTAAGGAGAGCATGCTGCAGACGCACATTGTCCTCGTACGTCGTGTGTGGGAAGTCGGCGCCAGCGTGCGGGGCGGGCGTGTTGGACGGGGAGGAGGACTCGCCGCCGCCGAGGAGGCCGCAGACGACGATGAAGTTGTGGGTTGGGTCGAGGACGGGGCTGTTGCCGGTGTAGAGAAAGGGGAGGGTCGTGGTGAGTTTGCCCCCGTAGCAGGTGGGGAGAAGGATTGTTTTGTTAGCGGCGTTGGAGGCGGAGCCGTAGGTGCGGTAGGCGAGTTGAAGGGAGATTTGCGCGCCGGGCCGGGAGGAGTGGGAGGAGAGCGTGAGGGTGTGGGTGAAGTGTTGGGTGGGTGGTTCGGGATCGCTCATGATTGCTGTTCAGCGCAAAGGAAGGAGCGATGGGGTCGAGTGTACTGATTTCGCTGTCAAGGAGTATCAGACATGCAGAGACGGCGGAAAGAAAAGAAGTCGTTGGTTTGCTATCAGATGCCCCACGAGCCAATGGCTATGATGGAGCTTCCGTAGCGATGTCATCGTTCGCAGCTACTTACTCCGAGCTTCTCCATGAGCTTAGCTTGATGTCCTTTCCGTGATGCGACGGACTGCACCCGTTCATATGCCTTTAACGACATAGCGAGATGTGACTCGGTCCGCACACATGAGTCTCGTGCTCTGTGGACGCTGAACATGTGTCTTGCTGTCAAGTGATACGCAGCGTTGATGTTTCTGCGACTTCAAAGCTTCCGAGTATTTCGGCCCTGCACTGATAGCGACTATCGCCTAATGGTAGTCAACAGAGGGCGTGTGCTGATCGTGACTCCGGGCGCCATGGTGGGTCCACGAGGTCTCTGATGAGACGACGGCATCTGCTTTCGTTTTGTGCGTTGTCTGCTCCAAGTGCTTGCTGTACGTTGGTCCACATGCGCTCGCTTTAGTGTTTTCGCTACATTCAGTCTTCAATCTTGTTGTTCATCCCTTATCCAGCAAACTCCCAACCTCCCTCCATCGCCCCTCGGCCATCTCAATCAACTCACCCATCTCGTCTATACCAACGTTACCTCCACCACTTTTCTCAATGGACAGCAGCCTCATCTTCCTCTTCCCTCCGTCCACAACGACATTCACCGCCTCCTCACACAGCCCATCCTCAAACGCGTCCGGGTCAGCCAGTATCCACCTTTTCACTCCTGCACCTTCATTTTTCGCGTCCTCCATTTTCTCATCCGCAGCTTCCCCACTATCCATCGCACTCCAGATATGCGGCCCCGGCACAAACACGCCAAATGTCAGACTCACCGGCCTTCCTCGTAACTGCAGCCTACGCGCCTCGTCCACGCGGTCTGAACAAATGACGCTCTCACGATCCGCGTCCCACCATGCGCGCGGTAACTTGACGTCTTGCAAAGCGGTGTAGAGAGCCGTCCAGAGCACATGGAAAAGGCTGGTCGTGCCGTCGAGTGATAGCGGCATCAGCGTGATGTAAAGCACCCAATATCCCACCACCTCTTGCTCTTTCTCTCCCAAGTCTTCGCTTACAGCTGCGGCGGCCTGAGGACCGCTTCCACGCCGTATGAGCAAGTCTTCCAACGCTATCAGCCGCGTCGATAGCGAGAGTCGCAGCAGCCTTACCGCAAGCGACTGCTGCAACTGCCCTGGCGCCCTTCCCTCACCAGGTAAGAACGAGGGATGGCATCCCGTGTTCAGCTCTACGTTCGGAACCAGCAGGCCCAGGTTTGCGATTTCGTCTTGCTCTCTTACTTCTTTCTCCGCTTTGCTTCGAGGCTCAGTCAGACGCGGTCGGGGTGGGTCAGGTATTCGAGAGTGTATGAGGATCTCAGGCTGAATGCCACAGATAACAGCCGTGTCGCCGCAGCGGACGAGGGAAGAGCCGGCGCAGTGGGTGAGAGAGGAGGTGGTGCAGGTCAAAGGGCGGGCTTGAGTGGGTTTGCGGCCATCTGGGCGGACGGAGGAGTGCGTGAGGGTGTGGTGAAGATATGTCTGTGGTTGGAGGGTCGAGAGCAGAGAGGGTGAGAGGGTGAGGGAAGGAAGGTTTGGCGCGGCGGGCATGGTGGGCTATTGCTTGGACGTTCGAGGTTGATCGGCGGAAGTGAAAGTGATCACGGTGTTCGGACAACCCACAGCGAAGCCATTCATTCTCAAGCCACACTTTCCTGGCGATTTCGCAGCGTAGAATGCGACCTTTCAGAGTTTAGAGACATTCAATGCATCTCGGACATAACGGCTCCGCAGCTCTTATGTCCGTCTGTACAAAAACACTCGGTCGCAACCGACTGTTTCTCTTCACAACGCGCTCAGATGCAGAGTCGTCCCCATGCACTGGATGGCTCGGCGGACACATCAGGCCTCATAAGCCTGTATGCAGCGCGTGAGACGAATGGAACCTCTTGGGGTTGCGTCCTATATCTGCTGCTTTGGACGTACGGATGATGAAGCAGTTCGTTTGTGACGGTACATCTTTCCAATTTACAGGAGGTTGGGGAGCTCGCAAAGAGCATTGTGGTGCATGGCGGTCAATCAAGACGCAGAAAACGACCACTCACGAAGGCCGCAGAGGTCCACTCAGGCATTAAGGTGGCAAAGACCCGCATCGAAATACGTAGCTCTTGAAAAGAATTGGATGTTCAGGAATCGCTGATCTTCGACAATCGAGTTGCCAGATTTCATAATCCTACATCATCCTCTTCTGTAGGCTCCTCGCCCTGCCTGGGCGGAAATCTCAAGAACTCCCCTTCCCCGTTCTCGAGGCCGAGCACTTTCTTCCAGGCGCTCTTGACTGTATCAAGAACACCATCATTGAAAACGGCGTCAGTCGAGGCTTCAGGGAGAACAATGATATTATTGGATAAGTTGCTGTTGCCGGTGATTATGAGTCCGCGGTGTTCGTACTCCAATTGCCAAAGCACGCGTGCTTCTGGATCAACGCTTTCGATGAGAGCATGAACCGCCGATGATAGCCCAGAAGAATCGATTGCAGATGCTTCCTGGGTCATTGCGTACAAAACACCTGCGTGACGTGAGTCAGCCAAAGAACATCACAGATTCATGTTTAACATAATCAAGAGTGGTATGGACAATCAGGTTGTCAGAGGTTGAATAGACTCGACATCGTGGTTCCGTCAATGTAGGTAAGTATTCGTGTGATCATCATGTCAAAAATAAGAGAGGAAGTTGAGCATAACTCACATTGGCCTGGTGGACACTCTTCAGTGATGCTCGAGTGTGCAATGATCTGGACAGGTGGCGCGCCGTCCTGGCCAGGCACGCTGATGGTGACGCCCGCTGGATCTGGGCTCTCCTCGGTCACCTTCGTAAAGAGGGCTTCGAGCGGACTAGAAATGATTGTTGTGCTGTGGTGTGTCGGCTGCTCTCCACAGACGTCTTCCAGAGTCACGCGAGGTATGTTTGCAACGCCGCCAACAAGCCACCGCGTTCTAACCTTTTCGCCGCTGCTCAATTGGACCTCGACCGCCTGCTTGCCATTGTTGTCAACCTTTTGCACCCCTCGTACACCAATTCCAAGCATGTAGACACCGCCGCCCACAGCCTGCGCCCGACACGCCGCCTGCACGACTTCTGCTAGCCCACCGTACTTAGGTAAGACAGCGCCAAAGCCAGGCCCTAGAGCACCCATGCTGCGCAGATGCCGCTCTATTCGCCTTAGCGCCCATTCAGTCTGCGTGGCAGCGGATGAGTTCAAGCTCGCCGTCAGCGCATGGATCGGCTTCTGCAGCTCTTCCCCCATCCCAAAACTGCCACGCAAGAACTCATCAAATGGTTCATTTCGCTTTTGCTGCCAAATCTCTTGCTGGTCCACACCGTCGAGATCGGCGACGAAGCGAAGGAACTTATTGATACTCCGCTTGCCCTTCGGACTGACAGTGTGATTCGCAAGTATGTCTTCACGGCTATTCGGGACTTTGGAGAGTGAGGGTGCGAGAGTAGAATTGTCATCTGAGGATCCGCTAGATCGAGGGGGTTCTAAGTGGGAATGCGCGAGCTGTGGTGAAGACAGTAACCATGTGCTCCCGTGTGCAACGAACTCCAGCTGTTGGTCTATGCGCGCTGAGACGACGGACGTTATCAGCGCAGATCGTGCGGCAATAGCGGCGGGTGATAGAGTTAGGCTGTAGCGTCGAGGGGAGCCCAATACACTAGACCGTGACTTTGGATTAATGTCTGTCGAGGTTGTAGGAGACGTGGCAATCGTTGCTGATTGGAACGCGCTCCAATACGCTGTTTCGGTGTAAGTCGAGAAGATTTTTGTCCTCATGTCACATAGACTTACGACTTGAGCCGTTGACGCTCTCGACCCATTGCTCGGCATCTTGCATGCTCAACGCAGCAGCTGAGCCGCCATAGTAATCGTTCTTATCCACATGAAGGACTTTTTGGCCGGACCGGGACAGGGCTCTTTCAAGGCGTCAGCCAGGCTGAACGCTTGTTTGAGAATGTGGCATGCCGTACAGCGCGAGAAGCGATTCTGGAAGACCTGTGCCAGAAATGATGATGTCCCAATCGGTCTCCTTCAAACCATCCATGTTGCATTTTACCATGTGGACAATGATTCAAAGACCGCGCTTAAAAACTGCAACTTTGGGCTCCTCGGCGGGCGACCCTGTCGGTGTTTGCAAGCTTATAACGCCGCACCTCGCTTAGTTCATAGCGCTCGGAGCCTTTGCGTGCAATGAGACTCGACGCGGAAAGGATATCAGATAATACAAGACAAGCGCAAAAACGCCTGTACATACCCTGCATAGACACAAAGATCTCTCGTCAGACCGGTGTCAAGCCAGAAGACTATTTGCCACACAACATGAGAACGCCGTCCTCGTCTGAACACTTATCCTCGAATGCACCCCTGCGCATTCATCTCCCTCCGCGCATGCATCGCGTCTTCTGCGCATGCGAGCTTTGTGCCGCCGGCAGCCTGTTCATGGAGCAGTCAGGGGGCCTCTTAATGCCGTTGATTGCCCGCGAACATCTCATGCCTCGGTGCGCGATTGACTGCTTGGATAGCCCTTGACGCCGCTGCCTCGCTGAGCATTGCTTGTCTGAAATCCACGGGTCCTGTCGAAGACTGCAACCTGACCACGGCGGTGGAGTCCCGCGGGAGCCCGGACACAAGTCGTTCAATGGAGTAGACACAAGCGGGCTGTCGGCAGCAGATGTGCTCCAATCGTCTCTCACATCTATCGGGGCATCGACAATGTATGATTGCAATTCTGGTGAGGACGCTCGACTCGGGTGATTGGCATGACCGTCCTCGTCAAAGCGATCGCTCTCCAGCACTGGTGGTGATGGAAGATACCCCTTCGCTTGCGACTCCAAGCAGTTGATACTTTGAACTGTACTCGCTTGCGGCGCTGGGAAGCGCTGCTGCATCACGATATCCTTGACATCAACGCTAGCAACCAGAGATTGCAGAGCTGGAGGCGCCGGTGGTGGCATTTCTTTGTTGACCTGGGGCGCCGGCGCCTCAAGCTCTCTGACCGACAAGTCAGAGGATGCAGAATCGCCGCTTGATGATGACATAGCTGGCGAAGCCTTTGACTCCGTTTGAAGAAACGGTGCCCTCCCATCATCTACGCAAGCCCCTTCTGCAGAGGGACCAAACGACGCTGATGGAGTCAAGAGACCATGAATGGTCTCGCTGGCGTTGCCTTCGGGTTTGCCGACCAGACACTGTCGCTTTACAGAAAGACTGTCCGCAATCTGCTGTAAGGTTTGACCTTCCTGGACACTGTCTAGAACAAATAGCCAGGTGTCGCCGAGGTTCCGTCCCAAACGGGTCGATTCGGTGCAGTTGAGAATGACGGCGTTCCAGTATCGGAAATTTTCTTCCGACAAATGAAGCTTCCAATCTATCTTTTGGAGAAAGAGCGTCTCGTTCGTAATGATGTCTTTGGTGGGAAGACCTGTGATCTTGCTCCACGCGCGGGTAGTAAAGTTCCGGTCCTGAAGGTACTTCGAGGCCAAAATTAGAGCGGATAAAAACATGCGTCGTCCACAAAGTAGTGCGGACGCTGGTTGGTCGTTAGTCGAGGGCTCACTTCCTCGGCTGGAGTCTGAGCACTCTTGAAGGGTGTCTGAGCACACTTGAAGGGTGTTTGAGCTCTCTTGCATGGCTCCTGACCATGACCTATCCCAAGCCCACGCCGCCGTAATCACAAACGGTCGAAGGAGGACTAGGTACCAAAGAGTTACCTGAAGGGTGGAATAGCTTGTGCGGGAGCGTCTGAGCGTCTCACGTATATAGAACCTTAGGGGAATAATCCTGTTTCCTAATGGTGTATTCGCGTCCGACTTGGGCCAAACTTGAGCGACAAGGGCTGCCGCGGAGTCTACGATGCCCATTAGCAAATTCAAAAGCGAGACTGACGGTGCGCCTTCCCGCAAGTTATTGCACTCACCGACTAGCTGCTCAACGAGGATATGCCGCCTGTGCTCCTGGCGTACGAGCGTCGGTCGTTTCCAAGATGTCGAAACGGCCGTGCGTCGAGGATTGTGCCTTGCACCGTAGGAACTATTAAGTGTGTCAGATTGCGAAGACGGTGTACTTCGAAAGCTGTCATATTGGCCAGCGGCCCCATGATGTTGAGACCTCGGCAACGCAGGCAGTTCTCGAGGTGATGTTCCGCCTTGCACATCCGCCGTGCTGACAGACGTTGCTGGCGAGGCGGCCGATATGGCGGGAGAGGAACCAGAGAACGTCGATGCATGGTCGCTTTCAGAGCTTGTCGACGGGCTCGTCTGCTTGCCTATGCAAGAATTTGCGTTTCGGTTTGCCCATGATCGGCCAGCGCAGAAAGCGGACGCAGCCGGTCCCAGCGACTTCAGCGATTGAGCATCAACTCGCGGTCTGACTACAGCCGCCTGAGAAGCATGCTGCGCATGCTTGGAACGCCCGGAGGAAGCCACGTTGGATGGTGTGGCGGGTACTCGAAGATTAAGGACGGTCAAGAAGGCGAGGGATTGAAATGTGTCCGTACTGGATTCGAAGATGTCTACCGCCGGCAGACGAAAGAGCGAAGTAAAAGGATCCTTTCAAGAAAGAACAAGTGTTGACAGGTCGAAGGCGCAAAGATGAATGCTATGCTCCTCGAACTGTGCCAACACGTCAAGTGACTGCTGGTGCCTGAAGGCAAACTCAGACGAGTGCGCCGGGCATCATGACCATAAAGCTGTACTTGTGTTCTGCTGTCTCTTGATCACCTTCTACTATGGTCGTCCTCTCTGGGCCGGCGGTAATGTTGAGGCTCTTAGCGGTCGTGGTGATGTTCATTGCCGTGCACATATGCCAGGCGTTCATTGCGTGGTCTGGGAGACCTGATTTGTGGTTGAAGGTGAATGCCTGAAGCTGGCTAATAGGTAGGCCTGTGCGGTGGCGGGGGCTGCCTGGTGGCGAGCAATGACTGATGATGCGGCGTGGTCGTTTGATGATATTTTACGGTTTTTTGGTTTCAAATTTGCTGGTTGAGGGACTGGGACGTATGAGGGCAGGGCGGAGTAAAGAGTAGGTGCTGTACTAGGTTGGGCGGATTTGTAGAATGAGTGATGGCGCTGTTATGATAGGTGTAGAAGAGGTTCAATAAGGTCGCGCGTGCGCGCGGGACCGACGCGGGTATTTGTAGGGAAAGAGTTGAGAGGTGCCGAATAGACAGGATGGTGATGCGGTAAGTAGGTCGTCAGGCGTGGTCAGGCTGTGATTGAATTTGAGATGGGGTGGGGGCGCGTGAGAGGAGGTGGAGTGAGCAGCACAGTCAGTGGTCAGTCAATAGTGACAGCTGACGAGACTGATTGCCAAATCCATAATGGTTGGTAGATTCATGGTGCAGTGAAGAGGAGTCAAAGGCGAGGAGTGGAGTGGATGCAGGATGGGTCATTGTCTTGGGCGAGGCTGCCACGTTTGCCAGCCCGCAACCTCCGCCACCGATCATCACCCCCAACCCTGACTCACCCTTCATCCACTCCACTCTGTTTATTGCAATGCAGTGGCCAGATACAGCAGCGCAAGCAAGTATGTACTGGCTATTTAACGTCAGGTATCTGTCTGAGCACTATCGAGAGCGTTGAAGAGCAAAACCAGGGTTGCTATCAGGTGAAAGCCGCGCTTTCTTGCGTGGAAACAGCAGTGGCGAAGCGTGGGGCGACCTTGCGCGATCATCCACCAAATGGACAGCGCCAACGTGCTGCTGCTGCTGCTTTCTCCAGCTTCTTGATCGGATTTGTGACCATATGACAAGCTGGAGTGCGCCGCTCAGATTTCGCTTGTGGGAGCCAGAGCATGCTGAATGGTGACAAAGCAACGCCTGCCATTTGACGGCCTCGTCTCTACGCTAATCACCGTATCGGGATAACCATGACGATAATGCGACATCGCCAAGGCCATGCGCAAACTGATGGCGCCACAGAGATGTGCTTTCGCCATCAATTCGCTTGGGCCTTCCATCATTCCACGAAGGCAGCCTGAAGGAAGTCCGTGACTCTTGTGGATTCTCGAAATAGATTGACTTGTAGTCTGCTGCAAGCGTATATTGCCCCCCTCACCGTCGCTGCTGCCTGTCCATCTCCCGTAACCTCGAGGTAGTCGCACAGCAATAGCCATTTACATCGCGGTCAATAGACTTTTGAAACCTCGCTCATACGTCCTATTGCATGCTTAATTTCCAAATGCGATAATCCCGTTCCTCGTTATAAAATCAAACTACTATTCTTTGTTCATAAACGGACACTGCAAAGGCGTCATCTTGCTCATTTCAGCGTGCGTTTGCTGCGTCCGCTCGTCGTCGTGCGGTAACGCAACGGCGCTACCCTCAGACAGGCCGTCTGGCGCCGATTCGCCGACGAGATCCAGCTCTTGCTTCTTGCTCTGAGTCACCTCAGCGTCACCCTCGTGACGCTCGCTGGAGCCCGACGTGTCCGAAGTGAGCGTCGCCGGATTCTGGACTGAGGTCTTTTTCGCTGCCGAGGGGCTCTGTGGTGCCGTGATACCCACCTTCTCAGGCTGCACTGTCTCCTTGTTGACGATCCCATTGGGCGCCATCTGTCGGAACATCTCGATGGGATCGAACCAAGTCTCTAGCTTCTTGACCCGTACTTGATCATCCACCCAAGCCCATGTCGTGCCTTTCAAGTCGATGAGTCCTCCGTGCGCCTTGGCAGTGACCTTTTCACCCTTGTCATTGAAGCCGACGTAGTCTTCCTTCATCACGCCCCAGTGTCTCCACTTGACGCCCACGACCGGTGGTGCGCCCACGACTTCGAGCACCTCCCATGCAAAGGTAGGCATCATTCTCTTAAACGTCTTGTGCGAGGAAGTGAAATCGGAATACTCTGGCGAGTAGTATTCGTTGCCGGGCTGTATGATGGCATTGTAAGTGCCAAGCTTGAGCATGTCCTCGCCGGACTGCGGCGCGCGGCCATTGATTGAGAATGAATACTCGTCAGGGTTGATAGTCCTCCATTGAGACAAATTTGTCTTGAAGGAGGCCTCGACCTCCCAATTTTTGACCAGATTTTGTACTAGCTCTGGCAAGCTGCCAGGTTCATGTTGTGACGTCTTTGCTGCTAGCTGTCAGACAATGCGTCGTGAGTTTCAGGTTCGTGCGACATGCGATGCAGTGACACAGCATACCGAACTTGACAGAGAAGGGAACATGGTACACTTACTGCTCTCATAGTATGATCGAGTTTTTGAATAGTCGGGTGGCCTTCCGTATCTCCAGCTCGCATCCACGTCACCAAGGACGGCATTGGGATTCGTGAGATAGTCTGGTAACCCTGGTGGAGGTTGGACGTCTGCTGCGGCAGCCATTTCGACGACTTCTCTGGCTACGGAGCGTGTAAAGTCGCTTCAGATGATACCGAATATCAAGCAAGCCTGATCGCGCGAGCTTACAGTGGGCGAGGTTGAAGTTGGCGAGGTCAAAGTGGGTGTGGCAAAAGTGATGCGCTTTCTTTCATTGCAATGTGAAAGAACGACGGAACCTAGCGAGGACGATATCCTTTTTGTATCTTGGGTCTCACATTGTGGCCACGATGAATCTGCATGGCGCCGCGTGGAATCTTCCAGCCCTCGTCGCATGCAGAGGCATGCAGTCTGAATCGACTCGACCAGAGTCGACGCTCGGCTCTGAAGGCGCATTGAAAAGCTCGAGATCAGGACATCTCGTGCGACCATGCTGCAAACGACCGGGGATCGGAACGAGGCTTCTCCACCGAGATTCTTTGTCTGTACGCCCTTGCATGCCGACTGCTCCTACATGTCCGGCAAATGCAGAGACTGACATACGGTACAAGTTCGGCAGGTGGGCGTCGATAGCTGCATGGTGGCGTCTCTTCTCGACTTCTCCTCGGTGGGGAGTCTTAGCAGGGCTTCAATGCAGTGTGCGTAGAAGCGAAGCTCCAAACACAGATGGCGTGTAGGTCCGTCCTCACCTCCTAGTAAGCTCCAGTGGAGGCTGCATGCAGCAGAGCATTATGCATACCTTTACGGCCGTTTCCAAAGAACTTGCAGGGTACACACAACGGCACGAGCCAGATCGTGATAGGAGAGCGACCTTTGAGGGTCCGGTACGACTACTCATCGGACGCTTACATGAATGACTAGAGACCTATGAAATCCGTTTCAAATGCCCATATTGGCCGAGAGAGCTCTCGTCAAAGTATCAGCAAGTGCATGCGGATGGTTGCATGCGCGAGATATTTGACGGATCTGGACAGAATCGGTCCGCCGTAAGCAAACAATGCCGAAGCGGCGGTGGTCTAGACGTTGGTTGTCGCTTTGCAGTTGCATGGAATCCTGCCCCAGGAGTCCACATGCTAGTCTAGTAACGTGGGTACGTATCTCGCGCTGCGGAGTATGAGAAAAGCAGCAAGCCCGGCGAAATTTGGTAAAACATCTGAGCTCATTGGACGGCTATCGTTACAAAAAGACTTGGCTCCAGTCGACGATATTTATCTCAGTCCGCCGGCATTAGCGTAGCTTAGTCAGTGAGGGGCGGGTTTGCGGAATGGTCGTCCACGTCGTCGTCATGCATATGACGCGACTGACGAGTGAGCCTCGATGGAGATCAGTCCCTCCGTCTCGCACCACTCCTCAGGGCTACATCTTCCCGCCCTCGCCTTTCCTCTCTCTACTTTATCGCCTCTACCTTCACCTTCAATATCAACTTTATCCGACAAGATGAAGAGCTCCCCTCTCCTCCTGCAGCTGGCTGCAATTTCTTCAGCTTTCGTCTTGCCCAACCAGGATGTTTTTGCCGAAGTGCAGATCGAGTCCTCAAGATCCACTGAATCCATCTTAGCCAAGGTCCCCTCTGCGAACGACGTTTTTGATGCCTCCGACAGCAAGATTGATCATATCACTGAGCAAGTTCATGATGCCTTCCGCAAGTACGGCCGCAAAGCTCATCAGTCCCTGGACGAGGCGTTAGCCGTTGTCTCTGAAGAAGCCACTTCAACTTCCCAAATGCTCTCAGACTCCTACTTTGATGCCCAATCTTGGCTCGATGCAGAAGTGGAAGATATCACCACTTCAGATCCCCTCAGCCTGTTCAAGTGTAGCGGAAGTTATGAGATCTCCAGCAAGAGCAAAGACACAAGGACCAACAAAGACCACCACGGTCACAAGGGGAACGAGACAGTCTACCAGCTCATCTCCAAGAGCAAATATACTACCAAGTTCACGAAGCTTCTTGATGATTTCCCTGACCTTGTAGACACCCTGAACAACACGGAGGGTCACTACACCGTCTTCGCCCCAACGGATGCGGCTTTTGAAGACATCCCAGAAGATGCTCCTAAGCCGTCCCGCGAGTTTATTGAAAAGCTACTCTCCTACCACATTAGCCCCAAGTTCTATCCTGCGGGACGCGTTCTGGTCACTCGGACCATTCCGACCCTGCTCAAGAACGACCAGCTCGCCAAAGAGCCAGTGTCGCAACGTTTGGGCACACAAATCACGCTCCGAGGCCTCGTTGTCAACTACTATAGCCGAATCGTAGCGGTTGATATCTTTGGCTCAAACGGTGTGATCCACGGCGTTGACGCGCTCATCGTTCCCCGACCGCCTGTGCTTAAGTTGGTCGACCTCCTTCCTGAAGAGTTCTCTACTCTTGAGCTTGGTCTATTCAAGACCGGCCTTTTCCAAGTCATCAACGAGACCGCCCACACTGGCGGCACGCTGTTTGCACCGGGCAACTTCGCCTTTCAGAAGCTTGGTGCGCGTGTCAATGCCTTCTTGTTCAGCCCGCCTGGCTTGAAATATCTCAAGGCGTTGCTTGAGTATCACGGTGTGGCGAACCAGACACTCTACTCTGATTACTACATTGACGGTCGCAGTTCATCTGAAGAATCATTCCTGAGCGGAGGGCATGGCGACCGCGGCCCACCGCGTGGGTACCAGCACTTCGACCTCGAGACGGGTCTTGAGGGCAAGAGCCTCGCGATCGATATCTCGCGTTACGGCCGCCTGATCGACATTAGAATCAACGGTTATACCCACGTGATCAGGCCCGACGGTGTTGCCAGCGATGGCGTCTTGCACGAGATCAACAATGTCTTGATTCCTCCCCACCGTCACCACCATGGCGGCGACGATGACGCCGATGGCATGTGGGATGGCAAGACTGAGATGAGCATTGAGGAGTTGAAGGAGCGCCTTGAGCCCTTGGCGAAGGAATCCAGTATTCCCGAAGAGCTCTAACCGCTTCCACGTATTCTACGAAGCATGAATATGTACGACGTGTATCATAGTATGGCTCAATGTAGCCAAAGACTCAGTGTTTGACCTGATCAATGAAACACAACTTTTAGCCATCCTATTCTAATCCTCCGTGGAATAGCCCACTCATATCTTGCTTAGTATGGGATGGACAGCGCACATGGCTCCACACTTAGAACATAACAGTATGCAATCTCAGTAATCATGCAGTGTGCCGCGTCGCTTGCCTCAGCAATATCATCCTGCGAGCAAGTAAGTCATCCCACAGCTGCTCGATATTCTCTTTTGCAAGTCGGCAAGTCTATCTCGGTGCGCATGGTGTAGGTCCTGATAATGTAGCGCATAGCTAAGCTTCGAGACCTACATTTCTGACGAACGAGACTGAAGTGCCACAGACCCTGCTGAAGAGCATCGCCGCTGGGCGTGAAGCCGGTTGCTTACTGGCAAAATGATATGGCGAATAGACGGTGCTCAATTCAGGGTACATTACCCAGAGCCCCTATTGTGATAGTCAACGAGGAATGATAAACAATCCATAGATGTAGCTTGAACGAAATCCGGAGCTCAAAGGTCATGTCTACGCAGGCTCTTCGGGCTTACGAATACTCCCACCTTCCAAGACAAGACTGTCACTTATACCAACAGCAGTTGAAGCGAGCATCGTTGCGAAAAGCACAGCGGATCAGCGTACCCGAGTTTCTTTTTGCCGCGTGGAAGTGCACCTGCATTGGAGCGCTGTGGGTAAAAGACGTCCGCGACAAGGATCACCATCTAGTTGGAGCCTGCTCGGCACCACCGTGATAACGAGCAAAGCCGCACCACTCGACCCGCCCACACAATGTTTTGCAGCTTTAGCGAAGCGATATCACAGCGGTCGCTTAATGGGATTTGCCCCTAGTGCCGGTCGCGGCAGGACTTCTGTCACCATACCAAGTTCATTGAGAAAGCATTCCTACTCGCACTGCTTTTTAAATAAATCCTCTGGTTGAAATCTGGATAGGAGCGAGGCCAGTTGCTCGAAGCAACCGATCCACTGGTTGTCACTGAGGACGAAATGTCACGCTCCGTATCTGAAAGAGAGCTCTAGAAGAGCAGTAAAGCAGACTGTGCAGCTGCGTAGGGGCTACGACGAACGCGTCTTGCTCAATAACAGCCATTTGGCTATCAAGCGAGAAGGAATCGTAGGGTGTTTATGTAAGCGAGGCACATTATCGGCTTGGTCTGCTTACGATGAAAAGGTTCAAGTTGTGACTGCTTCTCAAAGACGAGCTGATGACGTCCGTCATCGTCATTCCCAGAATACGAAGTGCAGTGAATAATGGCAGGAGCTTGAAGCGAAAAGATCGATATTCTTGCTCATGCGTACAGTAGGCTTGCTCAGCCTCTGCCTCACCAATGATGCTCAAACGCTTCAGGTGTGCGATTTCGTACTGCTAAGCTTATCTTGGTCGGCCTAGTGAATCGATCAGCACGATCGTGATAAAATTCATTGGGGTTGAGATGTAGGCACGTGTAAGTGGAGGTTCGGCTAAACATCCCCACCCATCCATGTACAACTCTAGAACCCTATCATCATTGCAGCCGCATGTCGACGGAATTTCGTGGATGCGATTTTCCATGAATATCGCTCAAAAATTCCACGGATGTCGTCGTTATTCTTGCGACGGCGCCAGAGACTACCAGTATCTGCCCTTCTGTCTCGGACACTAGCGGGTCTAATAGCGGTAGGTCAGCACTCGACAGCGATCTCTTATAAGTAGCCTCTATACTTCTGTAGAATATACTATATAGTAACTAATTGTGACTTTGGCGCACATATCGATAGATTATCTGGCATTTTCGGCGATCTCGGCTCGATGAATTTACTATGAGGATTCCATGGAATTCAATATCCACGGAATACGTCCGACACGCAGGCGGATTATTGCTGAGTTGTCAAGCGAGCCTTCTGCGCGACACGGCAAGCTCGAAGTATGCTGCGCATTGTCAGTGACCGTACTGGGCGTCTCTGTTGGAGATGTGTCCCGATTTGCGGCTACGGATTGTGTATTTCCAACTCTTAGCCAAGGCCCCTAGAGCAGTTCGGCCGGTAATTTAAGTCATTCTTAAAGAATGCACAGATCAGTAAGACTGCTGCCTGTCCGTGCAAAGCTAGCTTGCGAGCTTGTCTCAAGCTACGCTTCAAAAGCCCCTAACTGTTTGACACCTTTCATTTTACAAAAGCAGCAGCAGATCTGACTCGCCAGCTCCGGACAACGGTTCAGGGAGCAGGAGCCCAAGTGTGACACGGTCCTACGCAGAATTCGCATGCCGTGCCACGTGCAGAGGACAGTCATCAAGACTAGCGCACGACGTGACGCTAGTGATCATTGTCGTCTTGTTTCATACAATTTTCAGCTTGTGTTGAAGAGCCCTATCAAGGGATTGTGCGTTTGTAAAGAACCCCCTGGTGGTGCCTGGGGATGAGATCTACCGCAAGTGCGGCTCAGACACCACATTTGCTGCAGATAAAAGGTTTGGCATGCTCATACTCTCTTAGTGACGGAAGTACATACGGGGTAGCTCAGCTTCGTCCTCTTTGTGCAGGATCAGATAATGACGCCGACGGTGAAGCCCCTGACTAGTCCTAATCTGGATGGTTTCCACATTGGCACATTTTCTCTTTCTCCCTCCTCTCACTACTCCCTTCTTTCCATCCCTTCGTACCCTCAATCTTGCCCAATCACCCCGTGTTCATTGTCGCAGGGATGTGTGAAAATTTATACTATCTCTCACCCCGTTACGTTCACGGTCTTCGTGACGCTGAACAATAGCATGGCGGGCTGTTGCTTTCTTAGATCGGTACAGGCAATCCATTGTGTTTATTGAAGTTCGACAGTATTCTCCCCTCGTAAGTCTGTTGATCTGTTGCCGGAGCTAAGCTTCTGCTGTTTGGTGCGAAGTATGGGCGTCTGCACACTCAATAAAGAGAAGCGATTATGGCGTAGGAAGTCCCCAAAGCAGCCCAAGGAAGTCCCACTTGAGCGAAGTGAGAGAGGCTTTCATGACATCCATATGTCGAGAACATGAAAAGGTCGATTCCAACAAGTGGTTTTCATGCTTACTTTGGCAATCGAGGTTCCAGGAATATTACCTTGCCACCTAGAACTTATCCTGGTGTGAATGAGCAGTGCCGCTGACGATGCGCATTGATGTACTCATTATATGTCGACAGACCACATGAGCGATACGTAAGCAGGGACGTTTAGTAACCTCGTCCCTTCCGTCATGAAACGTTGAAACTTTTCCGTCCGTTCACTACAGTAGATTCCCTGAGGTGACTACTACACCGCCAGAGCTCCTTGGCCAATTAGCTCGTCCTGCAACGCCATCTTGCAGATTCAAAAAGACGCAAGCTTGACGAGTGTGCGATTTGCATACGCGGCTCCATCGCTGGAATGAAAGTGATGGCCCCCTTCCGGCCGTTCAGGGGGGCTGCTGTCGAAAACAGCTATTGCCAGCGTGTATGTTTCTCTATGGATGCTTTCGTGCGAGAGTCTTTTTGGAAAGCAGAGTCATATACGGCAGTAATGATGGACACCGACTGCGCCTGATTTGACTGTGCGGACTGGAACTATCTCAAGCTTCATCAGCCAGCACATTAACCAGTCTAGGCATCTGGCAACCGCAAGCAGAGTGGGAAGCAGGTCCCGTTACTTCAACACTTAGTCGTACCCCACGGGACTACTGGATGTTCGTTGTCAAACCGGGTATACAAGTATGGTGTTTACGAGCACCGCCTTCAGCAGACATGTAGTATGATGATACTCACCATCCACTCCGCCCACGGGCAAACCCTCCAGAGAGCTTTTCCTCAAGCCTAACGCCTACCAAAAGCATACGCGGTAATTCAGCCCCTTGTTGTCCTGCAGCATTGTAATCGTGCCAATATAGAAGGCTTAACAACAATTCAGGATTCAACCATGCGCAAGTTATCGTAGCGGTTGTTTCTCATATACCACATCCGGGATCGAGATGATCATGAGGTATTAAATTTCCTATTGAATTTGTAAAAACCCGTCTTCAGGAGGTTTCTGTGGTGTCACCGCCTCTCTGACTACAAGGATCTGCAGAGGATGCTATCTTAATTGTTTGCACAGCTTGTATAACGCGCCGACTTTTGTGAGGATCACGAACCGTTGCTGATGATTATCTGCTCCCTCCGGACCGTAGTACGCGTGAAACGCCTGATGTCAATGCCACAGCTTTAGCCTATCCGGCGACTCACATCGAAGACCCCCCGAGATAGCTGTATTCGATTAGCGAGGTCTGTTTCTTCCGTCGCTATCACTGTGAGAGTCCACATACCAGAAGTAGGAAAGGAATGGAACTGGGAATTGAAATGGCTACAAGAAGTGCTCCACGGACGTCTGCAGCTCTATAGCTCCTTCCGCTTAAGCAGCTTGGAAGTTTCCGCAACATCTCACATTGTCATGGGATCGCAGCTTCGGTGAAGTGAGTGGTGGAAAGACTGTGGTGGAAAGACTGTGTCGTCCTATGATCGTATAAGTTCGCGCGGGTGCGGCGCTGATACTCAGCGGCATTGAGACCTATGATATACGAGAAGAAGAGCTTTAAAAGCTGTGGGTTTATCAGTATCAGTGCCGTCTTGAGACCATCCCCTGAGAAAAATCTGGCGGCTGTTGACAGTCGAGGCCCGTCGATGCCACCCGTCTGACATCCGTCGGCTTCGGAGTTCGGTCGCAATGTATATGTCTTGTTGCAGGGCTTTGCCACCGATTGAAGTAACACCGCTTAGACCACACGCGAGATGTTCAAAGGCTGTGGACTATGCCCGACCACAGAGATCCTCCAGGCATTAGCAGTAACCCGCGCTTGACGGGGTCAGCTTCGGCAGGGGATTTTCGTCATCTGCGCGAGTTGTCGATTTCACACGCCCATGATTGCGAAGGGAACATCAGACATCACTTAGGCGCTGCTCATCATCACCCTCCTGAGAGCAAGAGTAATTTTGAAAGGCAGCTTATTAATCTAGTGTCTCTGCAAGAGGTCAGGAACGCCGGCGACCCTTACTTAACCTCTGTAATAAACACAATGGACGCTGATTGTTCGAAGAGCTAAGTGCAATACTACATCAAACATATAAATATACATACATAGATACACGACTGTCTGGCTTTTCGATGTGATCCAGCATCAGCTAGTATGGTCACGGCCAGTATGTTGTAAGATATGTTAGACAGCTGCATTTTACGCGCGGGACCGCGAATGCGCTTGAGCGGAAGTCCCAGGGGATGCTCAAGCTAAGTCAACGAAGTTGCTGTTTCGAAAACATGCCAGGCTGCTGTTCGTCAGATGAAACCGTAGCGCGACGCGTCGATTAAAGAGCATTGGTGATGACGCTGATGATGATGCGTGCAACGGTGTCTCTAAATCATGCGGTAGGCTGTATACTATCCCCTAGCCCAAGCTGTGCCAGTCTCTAATTAATGCATAAAGCATTAGATAGATAGCATCTCAGGGCGAGTCTCGAGATCGTAGATCCATATATATCATTTGACGTCTGCGTTATCGTAGACAAGGAGCAACGTCGCCCCGAACGCCTGGATCCACAGGCAAGGGTAATAAAAGTGAGAAAGAGGGCCTAGGCTTCAAGCCGGTAGACAGGTCTTAGGAGCGAAACCATACTAGGTTTCTCGAACGAAGGGGACTGGTGTTCGTTGCATTGACGGACCGTCCAAGTCAGGTCCGGTGTAGCAGCGCACGCAAGGAGCGAAGGTAATAACTCAGTAACCATGAAATGCGTCGCCAGATTTTTGGACGACTTAGGGAGCGTCTTGCGCATGACGAATGATGCGGCTTGGCTCGGGCTCGTTACAAGCGGCCACGGTAGCTCACTCTTGCTGATTTCGCCTTGGCTTGGACTGCAAATGTGAGTCACATGTCATCTAGGGAATCAGTCCGTGTAGGACAGGCCAGTCTTGCTGGTAAATCTGTGGGGTATAAAACATACAAGCCACGCACCTCCACAACAGTCCATATCACCCTTTCAGTATCACATCCGCCGCCTTCTCCGCGACCATAAAAATCGGCGCCTGGATAAGGATGCCCGGGATCTTCGGGAACACACTGGCGTCCACCACTCTCAGGCCGTCCACACCTTGGACCCGAAAATCACTATCCAGCACCGCGTTCTTGTCGCGCGCAGCACCGATAGGCGCAGTACAGCACGCATGATGGCCCCACGCACGGTCTTTCACGTACGTCTCGAGATCCTCAACAGCCGTCACTTCCGGCCCTGGGTTCTCCTCCACGAAGTCAGTCCCGCCCAAAATGCCGTAAGTGCTATATTGCTTGAGCGCGTCGCGGGACTTGCCGATAGCTTCCACCAGCGCGTCCACATATTTTTGATCTGCGCCGCCGTCCGTGGTGCCTGTGTCAAAGTAGTTAAAGTCGATCAGCGGCGTGTCGAGCGGATCAGCTGTGCGCAGCCTCACCGTGTCAGCATGATTCCGAGTGTGCGCTTTCAGCGTATACCATGAGAAGTGCTTGTGATCCGCTACAGCCGCATCACCCCACTGCGGGAAGTAGCCTGTAAAGTCGATTGGGCCGCCAAAGATGAAAAGATCAATGTCGCTGTTGTCAGATGTCTGTGAGTTGACAGCCATAGCTGCGGCGAGGCCATCGGTCGCATACGCACCGCGCAATGCGAGGACATCAGGATTAGCCTGCCATTTCTGGTAGCACTTGTCATGGTCTTTCATATCAAACGTGCAACCATCGAGGATCGAGAAGTCGTTGGGATGTTTGACATTCACCGGTATCTCGTATCGGTCTTGCATGTTCGTGCCAAGAGCAGACGCATCGACAAGTGTGTCGATGCCAAGTGACGAAAGTTCAGGGCATGGCCCGATGCCGCTGAGCTTGAGCATCTGCACGGTGTTGTACGTACCGCCGGCGAGGATGACCTCCTTGGTGGCTGTTGCGGAGCCGGATGTGCCAGCGCCGCCAGAGAGAGGAGAGGCCCGATAGAGGTGCTCGCCATCAAGAAACTCGACACCGATCGCTTTCGGCGTTGAGCCGGAAGTATCGAAGGCGACTTTGGTCACAAAGCAGTTCGTGCGAACAGTGAGGGGGAAGCCAGCGTTGACGGTGTCGACGATGAAGTCGCGCACCGAATGGCGGGCGCCGCCCTGCTGGATGAGTGGTATCTGAAAGAAGCCTTCCTGCGAGTCGCGCCCAGGCGATCGAGAATTAGGGTCCCCGAGCAGAATTTGGCCAAGCCCTGTAAGAGCGTTTAGAGGCGTGGGCCCAAGTCCCTGTGCCGCCGCTCCACCAACAAGGTGCTGAGAAAGCATCAGATCACGCGTGAGGATCGTAGGGTCTGTTGGGCCAGTCGGTTGCCACTCGTAGACGCGGTCGAGATATTGGCCCATGTTGGAGGCTGACCACGAGCTGTCGCCCGTGATGCTAGCGATGTTGTCCCAGTCTGATGCGTGGGGCGTGATCCAAATCAATGCGTTGTGCGAGACACAGCCACCGAGAGTGCCGGCCCGTGGGTATCTACAATTGCAAGCATGAGCTCACGTAGTGAGCAGGATGATTTCCATGCCACTCACAGTATTCCACCTTCGCTAACAACATATTTTGGATCGCGCACAGCCCGCGCTTGATCTTGATAGTGACTGACGAAGAAGTCCCACCGAATCTTGGGATCCTGCGTCACCGCTGCTTGGTATCCAGGCACCGAGTAATTTGCGTTGCCTCCCTGGTCGTCTCCAGACTCAATCAATAATGTCGAGTGGCCTGCTCGTGCGAGACGACTGGCAAGTGGACCACCACCAGCCCCACTACCCACTACGACGTAATCATACTCCAGACTCTCTGCCTCTTGTCGTGTGCTGTGAGCGGAGAAGAGAGGCGGCGCCCCAAGCACGTATGGTAGCAGCCAAGCGATGATGATAGGGAATGACCAGCTCAAAGTTAGCGAGCGCATGATGGCTTGGGCTGCAAATCTTGCAGCTCGTGTCTGCTACTCATGCGAACCCCAGAGCTTGATTCCTTTGGAGGAGACGTCTTTGGCAATAATGATCCTCGGCATCTTAACAAGCTTGTGTGTGGGGTCCGTGCTATTCAAATATGCTTGAATGTATCCGCATCTCATGCGTACTATACGCTTGTGCGAACTTCAACATGCAAATGGTGTACGGGATCAAAGCCCACCACGGGACTAAAGTGCAGAAGTCGTCCGATCTGATAGCTCCGCTTTTTGGCCTTCAGTCCTCCAATACGCTATGCATCAAGGTCCAAATTCTCTAGTAGAGTATCAATCTTTCCCAGCAGGATCTGGTAGTTCAAAGCGTCCTGCGCAAACTCGTCGCCAGCCTCATCGCCGTCCAAGGTGCGGACGACGCCGGTATCATGCGGCGCTTCGTGATGTTGAGTAGTTTCTGGCGTCACATGCGCTTCTGAAGCTCCGCAGTTGATTGTGTTGTCCTTCTCAGCCATCTCCGCAGTCGAAGCGAGCGGAGCTTGCTCGTCAGCCGTCATTCCATCAATGCCAGCGTCTTCAAAGCGTAGTCGGAAGCGGTCAGAAAGATAGAAGCGTATGTCATCAATCAGTTCGACCGTATCTGTCTCCTGTCGGCCTTTGATGCGCGCAGCGCTCTCGCGGACCAGCTGCTTGAACTCTTCACGGTCAATATACTTCTCGAGCCGGTATGCAATATACCTTGCGCCGAACTCTTCTAATCGGTGGACGCGTGTCTGCCAGCCTGCACGCACAACGTCGTAGATATCCAAGACGTCCTCCTCTTCAACAGCCGTCTCCCCGCGCGGATTCTCAGCCTCAACAACAGACGAGGTGCCGTTGCCGAGTGTCGAGATGATCATCCCTGCTTTAACCTTGAGCTTCTCGATCATGAGAAAGTCGGCCGTGAACAGGACATCGATTGCTACGTCCAGGCCAAAGGATGCTTGTTCGGTGTACAGGTAGGCCAGGATGACGCGAAGCACGGCCGGCGTGCAGTCGACGTGGATTATCGGTAGATGTTCCGAATCTTGCGCTTCTTTAAAGGGTGACGAGAACATCGCATTGAAGTATTCAGATCGTAGGAGCATTGCGCGATGCGCTGGAAAGAGGACAGACTGAGTAGGTTCTCTATGCTGGCTGGACGACCTGGATGGCGTAGAAGCTGTGGGCCCTACGGGGATAATGTTGACAGCGTCGTCCGTGTGTCTGATCGGAGTCTGTTCTTCATTCCTATGCGGAGTCGTATCTTCCTTATCCTCAACATCCTCTGTTGCGCAGAGCAGCACATCAGCGAAGATGCTATTCTGCCGGTCCCACCGCACATTCTCCGCTTTCTCGGCGTCAACATTTACAGCGTACTGAAAAACATTATGCTGAAACCAGCTCTCCAGCTGTAGCCGACCTCTTTCTACTTCTTGTGCTCTCTTCTGTCGCTGCCTTCTGCGATCGTTCTCCAGGATGGTGTCCAATAGGCTGTCAATCTCCAGCTGCTTTCCGAGCTTATCGATGCCAGCAAGTATCGCCTGCTCTTCCTCACTCGCGCCAAAATCCACGTTGACCTCACTGAGGTACAGCCCCATTATTGCGATTTCTAATGACTGCGTCGGAATGGTCACGGGCACCTTCCATGTCGTTGTTTCGGGAGCGCTTGCTAGCTTCTTGGCAAAATAAGGCGATCGCGCTGCGAGAATAAACTTGTGGAGTTTGAATGAGGCGGTGTCTGTTGTAAGCGTGATGTCGGAGGTTTGAGGAGCGTTGAGACTTAGTAACGAGGTGAGGTGTGATGCGAGCGGTTGTAGAGGATCGCGTGACTTCGAGTAATCGTATGATAGGAGCAGATTTCTGATGCGATCATTCAGGGCATTGTAAAGGCATCTTTCGCCCTGGAAGGTGTCGCGCTCGCACAGCGCGCCGGATTCGAGAAGTAGTTGGCATACTTCGTAGTGGCCACATAAGCTGGCCTTCGAAACGATTTGGTCAGTCAAATGCCATGCGTAATCGAGCAGAAACGCCAGGGTATGGAATTAGGGCTGAACACACCAAAATGAGAGGTGTATAATCGAAGCGATCGCGGGCGTTGATGTTCACACCTTCTTGCAGCTTCTCTTGACACGTCTTAAGGTCGCCGCGCCTGCATGCTTCGCAGAAATGATGAAAGTCTTCACTCTGATCAAGAGGATTATCTTCTTTGAGTTGGCCTTCTTTAATCGCTTGGTGTTCTGCGTGTAGTGCAGCTTCGATCTCGTATTTCTTGAGCACCATCTCGGGCCGTGAGGACAAGAGGCTAGGGAGGTCAGCGACCACTAGAAGATGCGAATAGGCTTCAAAATATTTCGAACGGAGCTTTAATAATTGTGAACCACCAGACAGAGCCAGCTCTTGCCTTTAGTGAGAATATGGCGTGTGGCGATCGCACAATAATCTTGAAGAATCGGCCGACGCCATCGGAGATAAGATGAGAATGCTGACTAGCGCCGCCTCGTTGCCTGGTCGACAGAGGACACTAGTCACCACATGGCTGTACCCTAAACAATGATGACCAAGGCCAGTCAGAAGCGCATTGCTAATACACGGCAGCGCGTGTCTTTTTCCTTTTCGTATCTGATTATGGTCATGGTTGACAGCTTGTAAGAAGCTTCGATAGCTTGCATACTACCCTCGTTCCCAATTGCTTTTCGCAACTCCTCCTCACCATGGCCGAAGCAGAGAAATATGAAGTACTTGAAAAAATTGGTAGGTACTACAAATCTCCCCTGACAAAGTAGATGGACTGATTGTGATAGGTCATGGCTCCTTTGGGGTCATTCGCAAGGTCAGGCGAAAGCAGGATAGCTACGTTCTCTGCCGAAAAGAGATCAGCTACCTCCAAATGTCCTCCAAAGAGCGGGAACAACTCCAAGCAGAACTTCAAATCCTCAAAGGTCTCAGACATCCCAACATCGTTGCATACTATGAGCGCGAGCATATGAAAGCTTCGTCCGATCTCCACATATACATGGAATACTGCGAGCATGGCGACCTTGGGCGATACATCAAAGACCTCAAGAAAGGCAATAAGATGGCTGATGAGGACTTCGTATGGAGCGTCTTCTCGCAACTGGTGATGGCGTTGTATCGGTGTCATTACGGCGAAGATCCTCCCGAGGTCGGCCGTAATGTCATGGGGCTGAGCAGCGACGCAAAGCCCCTGCGAAAGACCTCTCACGCGATGATCCTCCATAGAGATTTGAAGCCCGAGAATAGTAAGCGGACATTGGCTTACGTGAGGATTTGCGCTGACTGGTTTAGTCTTTTTGGGCTCAGACGCATCAGTCAAGCTCGGCGACTTTGGCCTCTCTAAGATCATGCAGGCGCACGACTTCGCATCAACCTACGTCGGCACGCCCTTCTACATGTCACCGGAGATCTGCGCTGCAGAGCAATACAGCTTGCACTCTGACATTTGGGCTTTCGGCTGCATCATGTACGAGCTGTGTTCGAAGGAACCCCCATTCAATGCAAAGACCCATCTCGAACTGATCCAAAGAATACGTCTCGGTAAAGTTACGCCGCTGTCTCACCTGTACTCAACAGAACTCAAGGAGTCCATCAACAAGTGCCTGAGGGTCAACCCAATGACACGCCCAGATACAGCGCAGTTGTTGAACATACCCATGGTCAAGCTGAAGCGGAAAGAGCTGGAGGTTGTGAGGCTTGGTCGACAGATGAAGAGCAAAGAAGAGCAAGCTGCTCGTACTCTGAAGGATGCCGAGAGGAGACTTGCACAAGTTGACGCAGACAGGCAAGCGACAAGGGCCGAGATCGACAGTACATTACGGCGGGAGTGGGAGGTCAAAGCCCGTCTCGAGATAGATAGACAAGTCCAGCAAACTCGTGAGGAGCTTCGCAAGCAATTCGAAACCGAGATTGCTCGACGGGTCACAGAAGAGATGGAGAAGCAGAGTCCGCCTGCTCCCGCACCTGTCGAAGAGCTGAAACGGTCGACGACTCCGAACCAGGAAGAGCCACCGATGGAGAAGAATGCTGGTTTGAACTATCAGTCCCAAAGCACAGCCGGGGAAACGGACGATTTCCCATCATCGACAGACTTGAGTGAGCTGTCGCTGGACTCACCAACCTCAAACAAGTCGAAGCCCCTTAGAAAGAGCAATCGAGCACCTCTTGGCAGAGCGCAGACGATGTTTGAATGCTCACCTGCAGACGTCAACATGGCCGACCCTTCACCGGCGCCAATCCATTCTCTCAATCTTTCACCTCGTCGAGACCACCATCAGCCCGCTCCTCGGAGCAAGAACAGAAACATTTTCACCGCCACGGCGTCAAGCTCGCCACTCGAGTCAGACGCAGATGATGACGATGAAGAGGACGGCTTTGATTTGCCAGCAATGGCGTCACCAACGAGAAGTAAGAATCCTGGTGGCGACCCGTTCAAGCAGCTGGGTGGCGCGGGACGAAGACCTGGACTCACCCGCCAAAAGACAATGCCTCAGCAAAGGGTCGGCGCACCAGGAACATTGTTTCCGACCTCGCAAAAAATGAGCAAAGAAAATTCACAGTCTTCCTTGGCTACTGGTCCTTTGTTGTCTAAGCCAACGAACTCGTCAACATCGCCCTCTCGCCGAATGTCGAAGCTGCCGTCTGTAGCCAATGTTACGGCCGACAGTACGAGTCCTCCTCGCAAAGCAGCGAGTCAGCTCTCACCGCAGCGACGGCCGCCGTCAAGAAAACAGGATGCTGCTGACATGCGGCACACAGCAACTATAAACAGCCACGTGCAAGGTCGTACACTTGTCGAACTAGCTCAAGCAAGGACAGCTGGTCCTGGTGTGTCAACACACGACTTTGCTGAAGAGCCGTCGAATCCAAGTAAAGGTGGCTTTAGCTTCGAAAAGGAAGACGTGACCGTCTGGGATCCGGAGCGGGATGAGATGCCGAGTCCGTTCTTAGCCAGGAAGGGAAGGAATATACTGCCAGGTCATGTTGGTGGACCTGGTCTTCGCCATTTACGGTAAGTAGGCATTGCTATGCCATGGTTATGGGAAGGTGACACATGAGCAACGGTGTTTGGATCTTCTCGGAGAGACGTGCATGCCCTCGGTACGCGTTTCCTTAGACTTTCTTTTGGTCATTGAGCATCATCTGCATCTGCATCAGCTAGCGGTATGAAAGGGTAAACGGAATGAAATTCGATATCATCAGCTGCAAGTCATTCATCTGTTATCACATACCGTTAGCGTTGAGGAAGGCATCGATGGGAGCTGTTGACATTTCGTCGCCCTACCAATTTGAGCCGGAATCTGTGGTGCGCGGAGACGCCTGGCGTTTCAGGCCTTCTGCTCTCTTGCGAGCACGTCGAGCTTCAGGGGCTTCAGCAGCCTCTTTTGAGACATCAGAGCTGCAAGATGCTTGCAGCCGTCTTACTGCGTCTGTAAAGCGCTCTGTGCGTTGTGCATTTTGATCGAAGCGATCGTTCGCTGTTCGGATGACCGTACTCAGATATGCATTCGACACAATGGGAACAGCCATAGCAGCGTGAGGGTCTTCGCGAGAAGCGTCCGCATCGCGGACACCGATCACTGACTCGAAGGCAAGTCCCTGGCATCGCACAGCTATCATGGGACACGCTGAGCTTAGCCCTGTGACACCGCTTTCACGGAAACCGGCTTGTAGAGCGGCAGTCAGAACGGTTTGGGCGGCCTTGATGGAAGCGGTTTGAATATGGAGTATCTGGGCAACCCAGAGGATCTTCAGTCAGCGACAGTGTAAATTTCAGCCCATTGCTCCCTTGGAACACTACTTCTGGTGCAAGCACGAAACAGCGATCTTGCAGCCGACATACTGTAAAGCGATATCGTCAGAGAATGGGGGCAGGCTTTACCATAGGCTCAAACTTGAGGTGAACAAGAGGTAATTGATAACTGTGCACGTCTACAGCACCTGACCCAGGGTGCTGATTCGAGAGGCCTAGCATCTTCGCCAGAGTCGCATTGGCATTGTCAGGAATGTCCATCTTTTCGTGCGTGACAAAAAGCCAACGGCCGCCAGCGCCTTTCCCAGAGCTTGAGAATTCGTTACGAATGCGGCTCTGCGCATGCTGAGAATCCTGGATCGAGGCGGTAGCCACGTCGAGCGACTCCTTGGAAGGACCTGGCTGCCGGAGGATCGCTGCATCAGCGAGCGGTTGCCGGTGCAGTCTTGGTGTTGGAGCAGCGTTCAAAAAGACCGCAATACGACCTGAGCAGCTGCTCGTAGTCACAAGGTCCTCAAACGAATTGATGAGCTCGATGAGATCGCGAATGCCTTCATCGACCGAGCCTTTCGGAGAAGCATCCTGATACGAGTCCGAGGGCTGACGGAGAGCGTCAAGAATTCTCGCCTTTTTTGCTCTGAATGTATGGTTTTCGGCGTCTGCTGCATTGTCGGCCATCATGACAAGTCCTCGCAGTCGTAACAGTCATGTTTTTATAGTTTTAGCGTGTACTCATGATTTATTCGCTCGGAGCAGATCGAATCCGAAGACGCGTCTCTCTAGTCGACGCGTCGCGCTAGTCAATGACGTAGCCTCATTTGAAGAATAACCAGCGCAAGAAACTCACATCCGATAAGCCAACTCATCCAACACACACGCCTGTGGCATTCTGAGCTCGTGACTTGTAATTGAAGATGGCCCGCGCGAGCAAGTCTGCGTTGCATGCCCCACCAGCCTCGAAGAAACGCGCCCAAAATGAAGTTGGCATCTCCTCTCCTGCCAGCAATCGTAGCTTACGGCCGAATCGCACACCCAAAAAGAGTCAGTATTTTGAAGATGACTCTTCCGGTGAGGACGAAGACGCTGAAGAGTCCGCACAATCCGGCTACGAGGATGAAGATGCTGTAAGTGCAGCATCTTTGAGTGAGGAGGAGGAAGAAGCCGCCGACAGCGAGGGGCCTGAGCCACCCAAGAAGAAGCATAAGGGCAAGGCCCAGAATTCGAATGGCTCGTCTGCACACGGCATGGGCAACAGTGATGGCGAGCTATGGAGATCCAGCGCCAAGACCGGTTATGGTCCAGGCACTCAGGTCATCATCAACAAACCAAGAGCACGGAGCCCTGGCAAGACACCGTACAGAGATGATGAGATACACCCAAACACGATGCTCTTCCTCAAAGACTTAGCCAAGAACAATGATCGCGAATGGTTGAAGATGCACGACCCAGATTATCGAACCTCCTGGAAAGACTTCACGGATTTCCTCGAGTGCTTGGCTCCGAAAGTATCTGAGGCGGATGAGACTGTTCCAGAGCTGCCGCTGAAGGACTGCATCTTCAGGATATACCGAGACGTCCGGTTCAGCCGAGATCCAACGCCGTACAAACCCTTTTTCAGCATCGCATGGTCGCGCACAGGCCGCAAAGGTCCGTATGCTGCATACTACTTCCAAATCAAGCCCGGAGGCGAGAGCTTCTTGGGTGGAGGCTTATGGATGCCCGAAGCTCAGGCATTGGCGAGGCTACGGCGCGACATCGACCGAAAGCCTCACAAGATCAAGAAAGTCTTGATGGACTCCGGCATTCGCAAGTCTTTTCTTGGAGGCATGGCTGCCGACGAGAAAAAAGCAGTCACTGCATTGTTCAAACACAACGCTGGAAGTGCTTTGAAAACGAAACCGCGCGACTACGACGCCGATCACGAAAATATACAGTTGCTGCGGCTGAAGAATTTCACGATGGGATGCAAGCTGGATGACAATGAGGTCGTAGGACCTGGCGCTCTCGATCGGATTGCTCAACTCATAGCAGCTCTTGTACCCTTCGTCTCTTATCTGAACTCGATCGTGATGCCTGACAACACTGAAGAGTCGTCGGAAAGTGACGAGAGCAGCGCGGAAAGTGACAATGACGCCGACTGATGGAGAAGGCCGCAACGATCCGATCCGTTGGTGATACTCTCGGCAGGCACGACGAGTCCCTGGAACGATGCCCACTTGGACACTTGGTTTCGCTGTCCGCAATGTTGTGTGTTGGGCATCAACGTGGATTGATGAATCTCTGTTGCGCGCGTACTGCTCCCCACCCAGAGCAGCTCATTCGCAGCAGCATCGAGATGACGTTGGCAGCGGTGCGCTAAGGTTGCTGTAAGTCGGACCGGGCTGTGGGGAAGCTGCAGTGACGAGGAAACGTGCAGGAGAAATCGATCAGGTGACCGAGCCAAAAGCGATGGCGGCTTTGAGACAGTTGCTAGGTCTGGCATCTGCAGGGCGCGCTGCTGCTTCCCCTCACCAACCTTGCTGGCGTTGGCGGGAAGCGCCTAATTCCCACTCGTCCCCAGCAGCCCCGTGAGGCTACGCGAGAATGTGTGTGTGCTCGTCAGCGCACTTGGCCGTGGAGTTTCTTGAATCTTGCGACACGGTATTTCTGCGACAGTTGTGCAACAGAGTCTTGTACCTTACGAGGTGGCACGACGCAAAGGCTATTACCGATTGGTCCGTGCCGTGACGGGCCGCATGGGAGGCAAGGTTCGAAGCGGTGCTTCTTCTACTCCGTTCGTACTGGCCGTGCGTGCAGTGTCTCCACTCCACTCCAAGATCTCGCCGCGTCGCTGCAGGAATGAGCGCGTTCCGGCACTCTCTTACCGCTCCACTAAGGCGGGACGCGCAGGGTACGGCCGGGGTACTTTCAGGCTCTAGTCACCGCCTTCTCCGCGTCTCCAAGTCAAGCTTCACGCCCAAACTGCTGCTTGCTTCAGCGGTCAGCTTCCAAATGCCGCACATGTCTCAAACACCGTCGCTGCAAACAGACTCAATTCCCTGACACACCGCGGTCCTCCTCTGTCCTGATGACCGACCGGCTCTCCACACTGAGGCACCTTAGTCTGTTCGTGGCCATAACTAAACTTGCATGAGTAGCAAGCACACCGCAGCGCAGGAGAGTGACCCTGGATTCTTGAACAACGCCTCAGACTCCACGCCTCAAAGACTTGCATATTCCCACAGACACCTTACTCGACCGCTCGTCTTCCTTCTTCTCAAGGACAGAGAGCAACACTCAACTGCCTTTCGGTAATCGAGGCCTCCTCCGTCGCTGTATGTGCCCTGTCTCTCTGTTAATAATGATCATGTGGCTCGTCGCAACTAGAAAGGCTCCAAACTGCCAAAGGTACTCTTTCGGAACTCCACGACTCCACATTAGCTTCTGCAAAGCTGTGTGATTCAGTCGGTCCTGCAGGCTCCGCCAGGTGCATCGCAGTAATGATTCACTCCTGCTTCACATATCGTAACCGTTGCTCTTGTCGGTGACTTCAACAAGCTAGCAAGGTCAGCAGGGCTTCGGTACCGCTTAGAAATGTGCGATCTTTGCGCTCATTACGTGCCAAGTCCGTCCAGAGTTGGGAACGATGTATGCGATCGATAGTAGGGATGGCAAGGTACGAACTACCCCATTCGAGGACCATCTTCACGGATGCGAGGACCTGCGCAGCCCATTGTTCGCGAACTCCAGCGCCACGAACAAAACAGGCTACGTCTTATCACCAATCACGATGTCATGCCCTTCAAGTTTTGGCGGCAATGGGGCGCGTAGATTAATCAGTAAGCGAAGCGCCACGGACACCGGGGCCACGCATACCCACAGCGTGCTACCGAGCTAGCCCTTGCGGATATTTATTCTGCTGCATTTCACCTTAGCAGGCAGTGAAGGGCAGCAAATTCATGACTGGGCGTTCACTCATCACGGCACACCGCAGCACACGCAATTAATTCAAAATCAGTACAGAGCAGTATGGTCAGTGGAGTGTTCTTCATGATTCAAAATAATCTCCGTGGCTGGCGCATCGGACTCTTCAGGCGCACCCCAACGGCGTTTGGCGCACCTGCACGGCTCGAGCCCGCAACAACGCACTTGAGCCACGTGAGACCAGCCCCCGAGCTTGACTCAAGCCGGCGCGTAGCCGCTTGCATCATGTCTCAGACCTCGGGCTGCTCATTTGGCCGTCCGCGAGACCGCCAGATGCAACTTCGCGTTGCGTTGAGCGACGGAATTCGCTGATGCTGCTGACATTAGACCGTATCATTTATGAAAGTCACGAAGTAGCGGCAGAGGCCACGCAAGAAGGGTTGTAACTCGCACGAGTGCCACGGTTCGCAGATGGAGCGGCGTTGGAGTGGGCGAAATCGTGCGGACCGGTCCATCCGGAATCTGTTTCGCGAGATCGGCGGTACACCCACGGCAGATGGCAGTGGCGCGTGACCTTTCGCTACCAAATATTGCTCGACTGCAAATGGAAAATGTGTTGTCGGCAAGCGACAAATCAGCCGAATGCTTGAGACGCCTTACACAGGAGGGTGATCTGGCACATGTGTTCATTGGGAATCACACAGTCACGTCTGGGCATTTGCAGGATATCGTAGACCGTGGAGCGAATACTCCTTGTGTAACTGCAGTAGCTGTATACATTACACAAGCATATGAAACCTCCGCGTGTGGCCAATGGCAGCATGTCCGAAGCGTTATTCATCCTCCACAACTGAGGGTCCTCCGAGCTCAGCAGAAAAGGCTGCAAGATGTTGGGCGGTGTGATGGAGTGGAACAGAGGTGCGGCATTATGCGTCGGTGCGCGCCAGCATCACGACTCAGAAGCTCGCGCACTAGTTCTGCACCCGCGGCGCCGCTGTCGCGTGGCAGAAATGGACAAATGCGCACCCTTTGCACCAATCGGCGACCTTGATGATCCTCCACAGTCTGAGAGTGGCTAAATACAACGGCGTGGGAACGTGGCAGGCTCGCATGTCAAGTAATAATGCCCACGGCCCGCTAATGGTTCTCGCTCAGGCACTGCGCACTGGGCCAAAGTCCTTGCAGCGAGCAGTGCACACAGGATGGTTGCCTACCGCAGACGTCTTTCGAACCAAACTCCAGGATGCCCTCACAGCTCGGCGCCAAAGCCGATTAGCAGACTCAATGCGAAAGGAGCCGTCAATGGCGCGCACGGATCTGTCACCTGCTGAGATCTTTCCCCGTCCGCGCGGCGTCGCAATTTGGCCTTGTGTCAACGGCGGGTTTCGCAGAGAGTCAGGAGCAGGTCAGTGCGCCCAGGGGCATGACGAAGACGGCGTGTTGGGCTTAGCTAAGAACAGGGGGCCCAGTGGCCGGTGAGGGCGTGCAGCCACGAGGCATAACATTACGGGCAATTGCCGGCGCCCGGCCGAGAGAGCAAGACCGAGACCAAACCCAGCATTCGATCCGGGAACGACAAACCGACAGTGGAAGATGAGGACGCGCACGCGCACAAAGTTTGCGCTGAAGACCACGGTAGAGGAAGAGGGAGGAGGTCAAAAACAAGCAGCGTTGATCATGTCGGCGGATCTGGACAAGGTTTCGCTCTGGTCCGTGGACGGATGGAAAGGGAAAGGATCAGAGATGCTATATCTATGGTGATGAGAGGATGACGGCGACGGAATCCGGAGACAAGATGCGATGCAGCGGCCAGGATGCTGTCTCAAGCAGGGCTGCAAGTCATCATGCCGGCTTGTGCATGCTTGAACTGATGCCCTGCCCTTGCGTGGAGAAGCCTGCTTGATCAGCTCCTTGGTGCAGCGGATGTAGAGAGGAAGTCGCTCCGTACCTTTTGCAAGTATCGCGTGGCATGAGGGCTCGGGAGCATTAAGGGACCACCCCGCCTCTGGGCAGGGAACCGTCGCCAGGCCAGGAGAGGGACGGGCTCGCCGCCGTGCTCGACCATGAAATGCATGATTCTTGGCTCGCTTCTTCTGTCGCCGGAGCGCGAGTTGGCGCGGAAGGTTCCATCTTGCTCCTAGCTTACCACGCTCAAGCCCAGTGACCAGGGCTGAGGTCTTGAGGGAGGCCGTGGTGCCCTGGCTTGGAGCGATCCTGTTCGCTCGCTCGAGACCAGCTACTACTCAAGTCACTCGTTAACGTTTTCCACCTCCTCCACCCCGTCCGCTTCCTCGTTCCGTGTCTGGTCGTCTGTGTCGCCGTATGTGATCATGTCTGCTTCATCGTCATCCCTTTTGCATCATCGTTCATTTGCCAGCACAGCCTTGCTGCTTCATCTACCGCCTCATTCCCTGTTCTCCTCCTGTTCATCACTCCTTCACCTTCCCCCCCTGCATCGACGTCACTTTCGCCCGTTGTGTTATTGCCCATGAAATCTGATACGACCCTCTCTTAACGGGCCAGCATCGATTCGCATCGTTGAACGCCGCAGCCGAGCTCAAGAGGAGTGTACCTTGTCGGCCTGCACCTGAGCAGCAGCAAGAAAAGATACAAGCGTCAAGCGCCCGCACATTTCCGCCTGGAACCCACCGGTTCACGCACGAGGACGGGTCGGCAAGCACCTTTACCTTTATTCTTTTCGCCCCCAAAATCTGACCGCATCGTCCCGCCTCGTCATCCTCTCACTGGACTCGCTCCCTCTCCGAGAGTGCGCCTCTCCCTTCTCATCTCTCAACCCACAACCCACTCCATCAATCATCAGCCAACACGCACGCACGCCCACCGCCGGCCGGTACATACCTTGCCTTTCTCATCCCATCAGCGTTAGGGCTCAATCCTCCCGTCCAATCTGCTCCCGGCGGTTTCCTCCTCCCTCCCTTCTCTCTGACCTCTCTCGGCCCACCCACCTGGACACTTCACGCCCAACTTCACACACCTCACAACAACCTTACCCCAAACGGTCTTGGCCCGGTCTCACCACGCGACCACGACACCGCCAGACTACTTCGACCTTCACTCACCCTTCCTGCTTCCTCTTTCCATTCCCCAACCACGTCTACCATCGTTTCCCAACGCCTGGTCCGGACCTTCCTCCCTCCCTTCACCGCTCCTTCCAGCCAGCCGTCCGGTAGGCCCAATCCAGCCTCATCGCCACATCCCGTCCCTGCTTAGGCTCGATCCACCCTCCCGGCCGCCTTGCAGGTGACCGCCCATCCGATCACAGGTACTTGTTTCGCTGGTGGACCGCTCGGCACCGATCTGCTTAACGCATGTGTTTGCCGGCGTCTCAGTCTCGCACAAGGAATACGGTCTCGCGTGGCCGTCGATCACAATAGGATTGTCATCTGCCCGCGTCCACCGCGCTTTTGTCCCACGCAAGCGCCTTGCGTCACAGCCTAGGCAAACACACCTCCAACCGCTACTCGGGTTACACAGCATTACATCTTCCACGCTTGCGCCCCTCCGCTCGTCTTCTTTTCCCCTCTCATGTACCCAGCCGATGCTGGTCAAATTGGGCAGAATCCACAGCAAGGTCCTCCTCCACCACCAGCCAACCGATCTTGGGATCCCCATCACCAGCCACACACCCAGCAACCAGGATACCAGTACCCGCCACCAAACGGCTACCCACAACAGCAGCAACCTCCTCCCGGCGTGAACGGTTCTCGTCCACCCACTTCTCGCGACACACAACAGTCGGTGAGTTTGATGTACTCTTCCGTGCCACAAGCAACGGCCGTTGTCGTCATGAGACCTCACGTGCGCGTCACGCTCCATGTAGTGTTGAAGATGGCTGACCGTTTTGTCTGTTAAACTAGGCCGCCGCATCTGCTCCGCCGCCCTCCCAGATCAGACCTGATCGACCCGAAATGGCCGCCATCCATCCACAGCAGCATTACCCTTACCCACCGCCCTATCTTCCAGCTCCTGCGAACCTCTATCCACCTCAAGGTCACGAATATCGCGGTCCGCCATCACAAGCTCCTCCACAGCCACAAGTACAACAGTCCGCGCCCCGACAGCGCACGGCCATTGCCTGCAAGTACTGCCGGCGCCGCAAGGTGAGCACAAATTTCGCGAAGCCATACATTTCAAGGAGCTAACGATGCGTCAAGATTCGATGCTCTGGTTTCGAGAACTCTGAGGACGGCAGATGTTCCAACTGCGTTCGCTTCAGCCAAGAATGTGTATTCACCCCTGTATCCGCTCAAACGCAAGCATTCGTACCGGCACAAGCATTGTACAGACGCACAGCAGGCGGCCCGCCCTCAGGTCCTCCTCAACAGCTCTACGGCCCGTACGGTAATCGTCTTCCGCCGCAAGATCCTCACGCATACCCTCCACCACCTCCAGGTCAGCAGCCGCAATACACGCTACCAAGTCCAACCACAGGTTACCCGCCACCAGGCCAGTCATATCCATACCCTCCACCACCACAGCATTACTCTGAGCCACCTTCTGCTGGACGCCGACGGGGTCGAGATGAACCACACACACCCAACGCACCGCCCCCAAACCCGGGCCAAGAGTCTCATCTGGCACACCGCGAGTCTTACGGAGGCCCACCGCCGGGCTACCACTACCCAGATCCGCAATCTCAGCATTCTGGCTCTCCTCACCATCCGCCGCCAGCGGGCTATCCCGGCCCTCCGCAGCCATACTATGCTGCATCTGGGCCGCCGCGACGGTCGTCGCCTGGCTCTACTTCCGCGTACAGTTACGACAATGCGAGTCGAACCTCGCACTCACCGCATGGCGCTCCGGCTTACTCATACCCACCGACAAGCGCCCCAGGTCATGGTCCACCGCCGACGAGTGGCCCTCAACAGCGCACGACCCCTCCTCAAGGTCCAGAGCGCGGCCGCAGCGGCATGAGCATTCACGACATGGTCAGCGGCGAGAACGGTGGCCCGGGTAGTGGTGAGCGCAGCGCCGCGGACAGCAACATGCTCTCCGCGCTAAACCGGCCAACGAAGCGCTGATCGGCACCATCAACACTCTCCACCCAGTCTGCGAAGCACCATCACTTTTCCTTGTTTTCTCCGAGATCACCAGAATGCAACAACCCAGTCACGACCATAACATCCGTCTAATAATCACTCATGTTTCCTCTGTACACACCGTCGGTTCTCTGTCGTTTCAGCATGGCTTCAGCATCCTGGGAGGTATTCTGACACCGTTTTCTGCGCGTCCTGTTTTTGAGATACCTCAGACTGCCAAGTCTTGTGCGTTTTGTTGTCACGTCCTCCTACCGAAGCATCGATTGGTGCCTTGCGAGTGGGGGTACGTTGATTTGTTTGATATTTGTGGAAGGTGGCGGAAATGGGGCTGCGGTGCAGGCACTGGGTGCAGCGGTGGGGTCGGCTGGAGAGCATGCATGGATGAGGCAGGATAAAATGTATTAGTCTAGTAGATTGAGGCGTGCAAACGTGTGTATTCACAAGCAAGCCCTTCTCTCGCCTCTTTTCGCCCATGGACCATTCTATTCATCCACACAAGAAGGCCTTTACTCAGTGTTCATTCGTGGTTAGCCTCGATCCCTGCCACTTCACTTCAGTTCATGCCGATGTTCGTGATATATTGCGTTGCTTTAAGCTTAGGCACATCAATTCGAACATCTCGTCTTGATCCTGTCGTCTTGACTACTAAACCACAACGTTTCCAGTTCATGCTCAAACTCCTAATTTTCGCGCATTTTTTGCAACCCTGCCGAAAGAGCACGTTCCACCGCGTCTTAGACGCGTCCCTTTCACTCCGAGAAAACAAAACATTGCCTTGTTACATGTTGGTCTTCTTCCCGATGCCCCCTCAGAACTTATGTCGACTATCAAAACTAGTGGAGGAGCGTTTGAAGGGGCTACAGCGCAATCTCACATATCATACTGTTTCTCCGACGGTATGAAGGACTCCGCCGCTGACTCCGAAGTCTTTCGGAGCGGTGACGCTGCACGTCTTCAGCATCATTACTGACGACGCGCGACTGATTTTGGGCTTCCTGCTGGCGCAGCAGTCTGGCGTTCCCTCTAGAACCGCATGAGCCGTCCCCTCTGCATGGCCACGGCGTCGTCATGTGCAGCGCCGTTCAAGCATAGGCCCAGCGAAGAGCGTTGAGTCTTGTGGGTGTATGGATGAAATGAAGTAAGGACGGACTGATCGACTCGAAAAGCAGAGCAGGACGTATATATGAGTATCTTTGATGACTGAGAGTTTGACTACCGGTGAGGAAGCGCGTTGGGTCTGCGCATGTCGCAATGCACAATTCCGCCAGGGGCGGTTTCACTGCGGATGTCAGTGCATGGGCGAATCATGGCGAGGTGCGCACGAACACAATCATAGATGTCTTTGCGATGGTGTGTGGCATCGTCGAGCTGATACTGAATTCAAAAGGTACGGCACCAAGGTCAAGGCCTGCATTTCAAACGCGTGTGGACAAGACCATTGCGGCAATGCCCCTCGTGTCTTTCCTTTGGATTGCGCTATCCGCGATTCAACGATTGCTGCAAGATACACTGAGCCTCACGCGAGCGATTATGAGCGGTCCAGAGCGATGCCATCGCTGGATTCACCAAAGAAACTACCATGATGGACCCGGAAGATGGACGTATTTCTGAGCATGTTGATATGACGAGCGTGACGATTCTGCTCACAGCAGCATCGTAATGAAAGCGTTTAGTTGTGCCCCGTCACTAGTGGATCTCGTTGACAGCCTACGCCTCTTTTAGCGCACGGCTTGGAAGAGAAGAAGTCCGGTCTCAACGCGAATGCCACGTCCTGCATCACTGGCGTTAGCTGGCACATGGGAAAGCTTTAGCGCGGCGCTCACAGCGTATGCGAGATGACATGCCCTTTCGCGATGGTTGAGTCAGCCAAAATTCCAAAGGGGTCTACACCCATTGATCGATCCTGAAACACGAGCTGACCTAGGTGAGCAAGTTACATCTATTCTCGACACTATGTGAGTCGTAAATCGAGCTGCTTGCGACTTCCGCGAGACGCGCGCGCTCTGAACACGCAGGGGACACTTATCAACACCTGTGACCTTTCTGCCCCATCGGCCGGATACTCGCGTTGCACCACAGCCACGCTTACGTTGTAGCGAAGGCTGCTTTCGGTGATGCTGACCACACGCATGACTCGGATGTGACCATGTAACGAGCCCAGGTGGTTCTGGTCGTCCCATGACCTGAAACATCTGGTTGCAGCAATGGGGATAAAAGTCGGTCAGCTCACGAGTGGTGACCCCCTAAGAAGACTATGGCCGAGCAGAGTCTTTGCTTTTCATTGTACTAGAAGTCAGGCAGCTTGCCGCGGGTCAATTGTACCTGCTTTTCGGAATGACTGAGGACACATGTTTGGGGTCGAGCAAAATACTGACATTTTGCAAGGTCCACTCGCCCTTCGTTTAGACCGGGTAGCAATCAAGCTCATCAACATTGATGGGACGCACCAAATTTAGGGGACCGTTACTGTCGCGAGGGCTGTTCCTTGGCCGAACGTAGCATATACGTAGCGGAGCGCCCAAGTTGTGACGACTGACCGCTGGATGCTCCTTCACGATATCTCTTATTGTCACCGTTATCCATCGTCAACATCGTTAAGCTAGCAGGATATACTCTGAGGCACCTACACGTTTGCTTTTGCCTGGCCAGGATATTTGGTCCTCCCCTCTGAACGGTCTCATGAGCCCCTCAAGTAAGCACTGGTTTCCGCTGCTTGCACCACCACTGGCGGGCCCGCAGCTTGTTCATGCTTAGGCTCTCCATAGGCTACTGAATGCGCTGAATGGACGCACGCCCAGCCGTGATCAGTATCACACTTCGCCAGCCATTTCAAACATCAGCCAATCTGACGCTATCGCGTCGAACACTCACGCCTCGCTCCTCTGGCGCCACGGCAATACGCGAGTTGGGGGTTGAGGAGTCTCAGCGCACTGTCCGCTACATCAGTACGCTAAGTATAAATCTATAACTGCCGTTGTCTCGCACATTGCCGTTGTATTGGCACGAAGCGCTGATATTCGCCGTCGAACCAGCATTATTCCAGTACCAAAACGGCGCTCATGCTTTGATAACCCTTGTCGCTTGGGTTTAGGTGTTTGCTGTAGCCTGCGCACCTGTTGGCGTGCGCCCCTGCCAGCGCATTGCGTGTCAGATTACTTAGTAGCCCATGCGTGGTTGAAAGGGTCTAGGCGAAGCCGCCTAGGTGAAGCCTCATAATCACGCGCCTCAACAGTTGGCTGCCCTCAATTGATCCACACCAACCTCACAAATGTGAAATGCGACCCTTGGCTTCCTGACATTGGCTAGTATTTCGCGACGAAGTTATGAATTGCACGTTCCGTTTCATCAAGGGGCGGCGCAGAATATTTCATGCTCGACATACATCACAGACCCAGGGGTTTCTGTGGCATACGGTAACAATTCTCGCAATGATTCTCAGCATTGATAGTCTGACCTAGGCTAGCCACTTCGTTACTTGGTTGTGCCGCAGCCGAAGAGTTGGAGGTCCCAACACCCCTCTGTGGCATTTTTGTGCAGAGTAGATACTCAAACTCACGCTCATGGACGTGATGAGAGGCCTTTACTTCAGTATTACAGTTTTACGTTGCTAACACCTTGGACAGGCCTACCGCGCTTGCGCTGCATGGGCCCCTTCAACAGCACCATGATATATGTATGCTGGTCTTTCTGATCTTCCTCCGAAGTAAAATCATGAAGCAAGCTATGTCAGCGGTGCCCGACTCTGCCAAGGGGCAGCAACAGTCCAGTCTCAATGCCGCGTCTTATGACTGCGCATCTCGGGGGGCGCATATTAACTTACTAATTCGACACCGTCATGATGGCCAGTACAAATCATGAAGACCTTCATGACGACCTTTCCAGTTCTGTGGGACCTGCAATGATATGGCACTTAGCGATTTGATGCAGCTTTGACCGCGGCATCCTGAACTTTCGCCCGGCCAGGGAAAATATCTTTCGTACAATCCACTGAGACTGCCTTCTTGTTGTGGAACTAAAAGCTTACCATACTTATATTGTGTGTGAGATGGACCCGAAGCGCGAACCATGTGGTAGGTCCCGACATCATTGACGCTCGTTTCTGAGCGTTCTAGCACTGGGTCGAACATCGCTTACCTAGAGGCGTGTAAGTCGTATGTGCGTGCCGAAGTCATTGTCAGGGGTGCGTACTTATATCATACGACGTTTCACTGACGAAGTGCCCTTGAGGGAGAAAACTGCTGTTGACAGCGAGCCCACGATGCTGCGCAACGTCATGAAAAGTCTGCAGCAAAGGGCGATATATGTGACAGCAAACCCTGCAACGTCATCACACTTTAGAAGCGTGCAAGGTGATAATCGGAGCGGAGCCCCTCAGTTAGAGTTCGCGGGTCTTTCAATCAAACCGCTATCGACTACTCAATGTCTACGTCGGCCGCTCTCTACAACCATGTTAGGTGGCTCCCGTACCTTTATCAGCCAGTGGGTTGTGGTGCGACAAAATTATAACGCGGAAGGGCTCAGCTGAAGTTGTGTGGAAGCCAACTTCATGAGCATCTTCGTATGCTTGTCGTATTGCGATCATCAGTTGGCGAGCAGCTAAGAGTGTCGATGTCTCTGGCTTTTCCCAGGGGACGCAAGCAAGCAAGCAATCACTTCGCGGTTGTCATGCTCGACCGGCGTTCCTTTTGAACGAGTTGGAGCACTGAGGAGTAGATGCTACGTTTCACCATCGTATATCGCCGAAAATATCGCGCTATCTTACCTCAACGCCTCGCTGAGATGCTGTGTTTGAAGCACATGAATGAGGTGGAAGCCCCTCTGATGGCGATCTTGAAAGTGAACAGTTGTCTCAGTCATGAAAGTCGTGTACGCCGAGGAAACTGTGTAGACGCGCCATTCTTCTAGTTCTCGATGGGATAAATGTCTGGAGACGCGTTGGATAAGAAGCTTGCGCTGTGTCGCCTACCTACGGGTTCAGCGATATTTGATATCGATGGAAACCATTGCAATGAACAAGATCTAGGGGCGAGCTACAGAGTTTTCTCCGAGTCTAGTGTGTGAGAAGTTAATGTCAGTTTTATGCGAAAATGATGACCAGCTTCGGCTTCTAAAGGCGTCGACTGCTTGTGTAGAATAGCGCTCCGGAGCGTGTCACTTCGATGTGATAAAGCTCCATCTGAGAACCCCTAGCCTCTTCGTGCTCGCTAGCTCACGCTCAATGCGCCTAGTTGGCGGTACGGTCTGAGACCGAGAGGACCTCCAAAGTAATGGACAATGTCGACTGTCTCATACTCTTACGCTATCGATGTTTGTAGGGGGCAATTGTGATTCAATACTATGATTTGGCGATTGGCGCAAAGGAATTCTTGCGCCATTGCAATAAGAGCATAGCTCCACACAGGGCTGGCTTGACGAGCTTACATGCCGAATAAAGTTCATGCTAAAGATTGGATGACTTGGAGGAGAGGGGGGGGGGGGGCTTCACGGCCTGCCCGGTTCCTCCTTCGCCCAACTACCGCTGTCCCCAACGTTAGGAGGCTTGAGATCGACATGACTTTGAAGATGCCGTGCGACATCACGAATCGAGAGCTGCGGCGCGCAGCATAGCACGGCACGTTCAAAAGACTTCTATCCGGACAGCGAAACCGAGACGACTGCATCGATGAACTTACTAAAGGTTATCTCTCTTGATAGTCATTAAACCCCTCACTTGTTCAGGTTTGTGTAGTTCTTCAGAGCACGATACAGCTGCACTCACAAATACAGCGCATGAGTCGCTTTAATGAACTCTGATCATCAATCTCGGCGGCGTTATTTTGCGTTTTACGGCAAATTCCTGAGCACGTACGGGTATCTGCTCGGAAAAGTAAGAAACGAAGGTCAATGGGCTTTTGAGGGGATTTCTTGCAGACGCACGTTTATTGCAGCTTCGAAAATAATTAGCGTGACACCATCAGGCGCCTGGAAAGTATGCGGCTTGTCGGCTCAGGGGTGATGTCCTCCAGCATCAAGTGAGACCAAAGTCATTCTTGTGGAGCAGATCAACTCTTGCTAGACAGCTCGTGAGTCGTGTGGAAGCTCCATGCCGCTTGGAAGCCCCTGTGGCACAGATACCGATATTCTGAGAAGGCAGAGGCGCTCTTCACAGCTCATGAAGCGAACAAGAAAGAGCTTTAGCTTCGCTTACTCCAGAAACCCCGGGTCCGCCATGCCGCAAGTTCCACCTCTATCACTGTGCAGGTAGCAAGATCTGTTGCTCATTGGGGATAGCAGGCTCATTTCACCCGTCCTTCGGTCTAAGTTCCTGCAGTGCACAGTTTGCAGATATCATCAATCGCAAATGATCTCGTGCAAGATGAAGGAGCCGTGTTGATGCAGCGCACCATGATCACCGGCGTCTAGCCTATGCGTGTGGTCTGAATTCCTGCCTCAGGACGATATGAGTAGTCGCAGCGGCTGGTCTCGAGAAGCCGAAGAATGATAACCCCTGGATAGGGCTGATTGAACGAATCTTATGAAATCATCGCCGTTGTGTGAGAGGCGATGATGTGCGCTTCCGGGGCTATATGATACCAAATTCGGCAGCGCTAAGAATCTAACGAAGTATGTTGGAAGACTCAAAAGCGAAGGTTTTAGATCGTTAGAGGCCAAGAGACACAGATCATGCTGCTCGCTTGCCGCTGATGAGAGACTCGTTGGGAAGGGGCTGCTCAGACGAAGAGCTTAGGAAGCATGGTTGAGTATCCTAGAACAATGAAGTCAGCCTGGAAGTGCGAATGATGCACATCGCTGATACTCACTAAATTTATATGATTGATCGCGCGTAATCATCATCATCTTCACGCGCCCCTTGTCACGTCGCAAGGACTGCAGAAATAACAGCAGTGAACGCAGCTCCCCTGTACAGCCCTTACTTCCCTTGCTTGCGATTGTCTACCTTACGTTCCGGTGTGTAGCTTCCGGTCTTGTGCAAGCATCTTTCGGAGCTGCATCTCTTGTTGTATGAGTAACCCCAGAGATTATAGAGACACTGACAGAGAGAGAGAAAAGTCGTGTGAAGAGTACAGAATCTACCTAGGGGCGCGTTTGCGCCTGTGCCCGTCCGAGGGAGTTGCGATCCCGACCACTCTGTCATTTATCTGCATCCAGGCAAGCTGCAATCGGTGCGAATGACGACATTCGCAGCGATGCTCAGCAGAGCTGCTGGCATCACGATCGCGCGTCTTCAAGCTTCATATGACTGCGACTCCAGACACTTGCATCCGACAAGCAAAGGCGGGCGCCCCCATTCGCTGAGGGCCCAAAGGTGCAGATTTTGGCAAAGTTGCTTCATTAAGCTAGCTCCGCGAAACGTTTCGCGATGGCACTCTTTGAAAGGTGGCTATGTGTGCTCATTACTGATTGAGAACGGAGCCTTAGGCAAACTATAGGATCATGGCGAAGGCTGCCCATCTGGAACTTCGCCGTCTGATAGGTCGTGGCTGTTCATGGCTGGAGTCATCTGTGCCCGAATAGGGGAGACGAATATTTATTAGACGGACAATGTGCGAGCGCGATAAGAGTAGAGATTGGTGTTCGTGTGTCTCAAAGCTATGTGCAGCTAGGCTCGTGATGGGAACCGGCTCCGCGTTTTTGCGGGCGATAAGCGACAATTTGGAGGCGCTGCAAAGGCTGCTACTATGCCTGAGTGTGAGTCTTGAAGGAATTAAAAAGCCGGCCAGCGTCTGAAGCGTGGGGTCGCTCGCATCTGATGTCCCCAGATAGCTACTGCGTGATTCGGCTTGCGGTTTGTGATCTTTGCCAGCGGCGACCTTCCCTTCATCATATGATGAAACAACGCCCTTTGTAGTGTCTCGGATGCATTAGAGCAAGCCCTCAATTCCGCCAACGTAGTTGAGTTAGCTAATGACATACCTCTCAGTCATATATCAACGTCTCCAGATCGAGCCTGAACGCAAGACTAAAGACAAGCGGACACGCCACTGGATTTCGCAGTAAATGCTATGCCACACGTTGTCAGCCAGAGACTTAGATCAAGACTAGAAGAGCCTGCTGTCAAGAGATCATAATCAACTGAGCCCTGTGAAAATGAGCTCGCCGTTGCTCCCGCCGAAACCACAGGCTGCTTTGCACGGTCAGCAACAATGAGCGACCCTCAAGAAGAGGACGATAGGTCGAAGATGCCGACTTCGATCGTGTTCTTTCTGCGTGTTGACCGACAGAAACACTCCGCGACACCGTGGGCATGCAATTGATCACCTCGCTGCTGGATGTATGCATGGCGCAGGCGAGACAATTCTCAAGCAAGCAAGATATCCAATGTTGTTGAGACCAGAGTTCGAGGGCTGCAACCGGTGTAATTGCCAATTCTGGTGACGAGGAATGATGAGCATAGAATGCACGCCGACGGCCTCTCGCGTCGGCTGGCACGGAACGCTTTGAGACCCTATGCATAGCAGGCCACAACGGTGTCTGAAGGCACCTCGTCAGCGACAGCTCCAGCACTTACGGCCTTAGCCGTATAGTGGAGCCGAGAGCGCATTGAAGCTTCATCGTCGTGAATGCAGCGGTCAAGGGCTCTCGCGAAGCATCCGATGACTTGAAACCGCGGTACATGAAGTGAAGAAAGCGACAGGGCAAGTATCTCCTTGCATTAGCGGAAGATCGTTGGTAGTGTGGGCACTCTGTGATGGCCATACGCACGAGAAGCTTGGCATGAACGAGTCTGCAGGTCTATTAGAGCCGGTGTAGAGGGGCTACATGAACCCCCAGCGAGCTCACAGGTCTTGAGAACGGGAGTTACACATACAGCTGTTCAGCATGGCATATCTCGTGAGCCGTTTTTTGTCGACCTGGATTAGTGTGCTACTATGACAATGTCCGCAAAGCTGTAGACGAGCATACGAAGGCTGGTCGTCTTCATCGGCGTGGGCTGTACGAGACAATGTCGACTGCCGGGCAGACTTCGGCATCGTCCCTGGTAAGCAGATGTGCTGCTCCCACGCATATCTGACGCGCAGACGTGCTGCCTGTGAATGAGGCTCGCTTCCTCGGCGATGCACACTTTGACATAAGAAGTTGGCCATAAAGATGCGCCAGAGCTGCGCGAACGCGGGGTATGTTGTGCGTCTTCGTGAAGATTGTGGGGGACCAGAAGAACTGTCTCAGGTCCTGAAACGCGCCTAATGCACCCCGATCGTTTCTGGGGCTAGCGCTGAAGTCTGTACCTGGGCCATCGCTGATGCGGAGATCCGGCACTTGCACACGTGACGTCTCACAACGAGGACGAGACCTCCCGAGTCCTGAGTGAGCCTTGCGACGAGCATGGCGCTCGCGACGATCAGGGCTGACACGAATTCCGCTACCGGAAGGTGCACGAATTGTGAGTGTTGGAACAACCAGCATCAACAAAGATAATGCACCCGTGACGCCACAGGATTGGTTGGCGCAAGCAGAATATTGTGTCGTGCAGCAACGCTGCAGTAGGCCGGTGCGGAGCTCATCTATAACAGGGATCTTCCCAGTCCAGACAATCGTCAAGTTCTGGAGGCTTTCACTATTGACTTGGCCGAACACCTTGCTTCCAGGAACGGCAGCCGTTGTCGGATGAAGTGGATCCTTGATCCAGAACCTTTCGGACAAGCGGCGCACATCAACGACCTCGATGGTTTTCAAGATCCCACAACCTCTATCAGCGACTGGTCGGGTAACGTTATGCAAAGCCATGGTTACTCCTGTGATGATCTGCAAACCACAAAAACGGCGCGGGCGCTGTGCTGCGGGACGACGAGCACTTCCATGCCTTGCGATACTCGAATACCTTGCGCCTGCATACTTGGAAACCGCGGCCGTGTATTTTGCTAGTCATCTGCTTGGCTTTTGAGTTTTTGACGACTAGAGACTCACACCTAACCTGGTATTCGCGAAAAAGGACCCCGCTACTGGATTCTATTATGCAGACACGCTCGTGCTATTAAGAGCCCACCTCCTTCTCGAAATGAAACTGATTTGATCAGATCCACCTTGCAGAGATCCTCAGGTTTCAGTACCACATCGTGCGCCAACCCACGCAAGGCCGTTCACCAGATCGTAGCGTCGATCAGTGGCCCGCACGCATATGACCCAGCAGTGTTGGTCACTCCTCAGGTCGCCTCCGGCATGGCTGCGACGACATCAAGTGCTGCTTATCACCACAACGCCGACCTTGGTCCCGCTGTCGAGATCACAGGCGCCGTTCTGACAGCCTTGTCAGTACTCGTCGTGGTGTGCAGGACGTACGTGCGCTGCCTCAGAAAGCGCACTACAGGTTGGGACGATGCTTGTATACTGCTCGCTACTGTAGGTCAAGCTGATCGTCAACATATGCGCAAGGTCAATCTGCTGACAGATCAGGCTTTCAACATCGCAAGCGGTGTTGCGCAGCTCAAGTTCACCGGCTCAGGACTGGGGAAGCACATGTGGCAGCTGTCGCGTCCTGCTATCAGCTACACTCTGAAGTGGTTCATTATTGGCACCTTCGAGAGTTATGTCTGTCTTTTCTTCGTGCGCGCATCTATTGGCATCTTCGTCTTGCGCATGCTTGCACCCACACAACGGGGATGTCGCATAGCAGTCCATGTCGGCATGATTCTGAACTTCGCGATCACGGTAGTCGTCTTGACCGTGGACTCGATCTGGTGTCAGCCATTGGAAGGTCTGTGGAATAAAAGCATCCGTGCGAAGTGCATCTCGCCGAAGATAGTTGGTCACGCCAATATGGCATCTTACGGTACGTGAATGATGCTGCTAAAGTAGTAACTCACCTTTGTTCCTTGTCAGCCATCGCGGGGTTCACGACTGACGAGCGCTTTAGCCATATCAGCAGCAATCGACATCCTCTTCGCTTCCGTTCCGATCGGCATATGTTGGCCTATGCAAATGGACCGAAAGCTCAAGCGCAACCTGACAATCATCATGCTCCTCAGTCTTGCTACTTGCGCCTGTGCCATTGGAAAGGCGATCAGCGTGAAAGACATCACGCCCGACTTCACATGTGAGTCACCCATCCTACACAGCACTCACCTTTGCTCTTCAAGCATATATCAAGACGAAGCAACGCCCTCTTCTCTATGGACACTGACATACTTATCGTCTAGTTGCGAACGTCCCCGTCACCTTCTGGGCAATCTTCGAAGTCAACATCGGCATCATCGTCGCGAGCCTTCCTGCAGTTCGCCAGTTCTACACTGTAACATGTGCCGACGTGAGCAGGCTCTTAGGGAGGCGCGGTGCTTCTGTAGACGACAGTGAGGACAGCATGGTTCCCAGCACCTACGGATCGGCGAAGTCATGGCCGGGCACGGCCTCTCGACCAACCACGCGCACCTCGACGATGCGCACATTCTACGACGACAGCAAAGTGCCCATCGCAAAAGAGTGGCCGAAGTCGGCTTCGAGAACGACGTGGCGTACCATTGAGAGCGAAAGCGATATCGAGCTGGACGACCGCCGTGGCACAATGTCGCCGTGGCATCGGCGGTTTGAAGTGTAGACCTGGGCCTGCAAATAATGGTGTAATGAAGGACGTATGCTACACTTGTAATGATTACGATGAATGATATGATGGGTCTAAGGGCGAGGTACTAAACGGGGCAATATCTGACGTCTCGAATAGCAGTCGGTCTGTAACCACAGCTGTAACCAATATCATATGTTACGACGGCGAATACCACAAAAGATCTTTATCTTGAATCAGCGTGATTATGAGGATGCAGAGAGAGCGCACTGCGCGTCAGTATCAGTATGCGTGCTGAACGCCGATCGCCGAGCATCGAAGACTTGAACTCGGCCCTTAATCGTTGCTCGCTGGCGCTGTCCCGGGGTTGCGCTCATGTCATCTTTCTCAAAGTCCAGCAAGAGGCCTGTAGAGTCGTAAGGCGGCTCCTAGGTATCTGGCTCGCATAATTTGCCAAGTAGCGTGAGTACTCGAGCATCATATCATCAGATAAACCCGGGACTTTACTTGCATCACAAGATGTGCTTGGACAGAGGATGGTTTGCGGTGCCACGCAATCGGGGCAAATATAGAGAGGAACTGCCCACTAGTAATGCTGTACATCTGGCTTTATCTTCAGTATAGCCGCTAATGACGTTGTCCGCGATTGGAAATGTTGTGCAAGTAACAACGGAGAAAATCCGTATATCAATATGTACGCATGGGAATTTCCTGTGCTGCGCACGAGTCCGCTGAGTTGATCGGGATACGAGCTTCGAAAGCTGTCGTTTCATGAAGCGAGCACGCAGGCTCTTGATCTCGTCTCCATGACAACCAGCGCTAATCTCATCTCGGATCTTGGCATGCGCTAGTCATCATCAAAGTATTCTGCGGGCTGCCAGGGGCTCCGAAAAGTTCAACAGCTCACATGCTACGTGGCAGCCGCCGTCGACTACGCCAACAATGGCTCGATACCGCTGGAGATGACCATTACCGCCAGATTGACAAGATCTGCGCCAGCACTTCGCAGTGCGCCAAAGTCGCATTGCTGGTGTCAATATACTTCGCAATGAGCAACTCGACATTCCCATCCCCTCTTCCAGATCTTTGCCGATGGCAACGGTTGAGAACCTGAGGATAACTCTCCTGACCGTGCGAAAGACGGTCCGAAATTGCTTCGATAAGTTTACGTACATTGAAACTTTCAGCTACCGCGGTCACAACAATTCCATATCGAACACGGTTAAGGTCGTCGTAGTTAGCAAGCCGACCGGGGCTCATGTACGCAGACTGATAGCGGCGTACGCTGCCGCGAGGAGCAGACTTGCTCTTTCATCTCTTGTGGCGATACCGATCACCTCTAAGCCCTTCCGCTCCACGTATCAACTTAGTATTCGCCATATCTGTATGGAAGATTAGGGAGTCCTTCAAAGCTTACTTCCAGGAGCCAGCAAAACTCCATCAACGTAAGCAAAGTGTCCCCTGCTCCAAATTACTTCCTCGAACGCTGGTTGGAGACGGTGATAGGATTGCCACGTCCGATTGAAATGTATTTATAGGTAGTAAGCTGCAAGGTGCTAAGTGATGACAAAAGCCTCAAGCTCCCCTCAGCGCTTTCTTGCATGATGTGTTTCTTCTGCCTTCGGTGCTTTCAGCAGATGATAGACAGAGATGGCCGCATTGGGATGAGCTTTATGCACGTACTACGACTCGACCATATCTATATACGAGGCTGTATAGCAGCACGCCCTGGTCTCTCAGGCATCGAGCCATCTCTTCAGCTCCGGTATGCGGAGCTGCACAACGCATTCTCACACTAACCGCCATTCGGGCGCAATCTGTCTCGCATCGATCCATATCAGTGGTCTTCTATGTCGTTTGCCAAACTTTATTACCGGAGTGCAGGGTGCTGCACTATTCTGGAGCTTGACATCTCCTGGGACCTGGACGATTAGCATAACGATCAATCAGACCACGAATATGTTCGCCCGCTTGAGGGGTATCTAGTCCGCGAACATAAGTTGCCCCAATACCCCGAGGTTTTGATCGGCGACGGAAAGAAAAGGATGAACGTGTCGTACATGCCAGCACTTTGCTGCGTCGCTTTGTCGCATTTTGACTGACGCACCTCATCACCGGCTTGGAGTTACTATCGTTACAGTCTACCGAGCAGCGAACAAGCTTGACAGCGTGAAAGGAGAGACTACGAGAAATAACTCCGATCTCACCAAAACGAGACTGAGTGTATGGCTTCCCTTTCTCTGTGCTATACCTACAACATCTTTGCGGCTCCCTTAGCGAGTACTTGTAATCGTCTCCGTGGGATACCCGAAGAATTATCTTATATTAGACTCGGTCAAACACTTCAATACCTTCGCAGGATTACAGAACACGGCTTATGCTAGCTACGAGCATCTTCACACTCGAAATTGTTCCGAAAGCCTGAGCATACAGCAAAGTGCAGGTAATATCTGTGAACGATTCTTGAGGTCGTCAAGGGGGTGTATACATGGTAAATAATTCCAATCTGCTCGCCTGATCAATGGTCTACTAGACACTTGTCGCTTTACACGGTAAGCACATGGTGTTAGTTACTAGTATAGACAGTGCACATCGTTATCTCCTTTGTGCTAGCAAGAACGGACCGAGGCACGTTTTCGCTCATACAACTTCAAAGGAGCGTAGCTAGCCCTGGCATGGCATAACCCCCTGGCAGTCCTCCATTGTTATTTTGGATTCTGGAACTTCTCGAGAACGTTGTTAGCCCGACTGCGAATCACACCCCTTCCCACAGCGCTTTTACAACGGCTAATTGCGGCAAAGACAATGCTTAAACTTGTCGCTGACGCTCGGAGTAGGTTATGTACTATATGACTGGGTACAGATAGGATAGTGATTACAGAACGGATATACATCCATTTCAGGGGCTGAACGCCAATAAAGTATCTGGAGATAATTGTGAAAGTACAGAACCATTACTAAAGGAGGTATTGACCTCGCTAACGGGCAGTGTAGCAGTCGCTAGTAAACAGCGTCAGGGTGAGCTCTGCCTGAATACGACAGGGCAAGCGGTCGACGGTGAATCAAGAGCGTGTACATGATTCACACGACAGTCAATATACAGACCCCCTAATCTTCAGCGAGGCCCTGCCTTGAACTTGGTTCCCTAATCGCACACAGCGTAAGCGTCAACGTTGAAGGCCTGTGAGCTCCTTCCTCCTTCACCCGAAAGTAGTTGTGCACGGCACAGCATATGCAACCTGCATCCTAGTAGCTCGAGCGAGCCGCTGTGTGTATATAATTCGGAGTGTCAGCACGACCCTGCTTCCCACGCACAGTTTTTGCACGATGAGACCAAGTCAAAATGTCGATCGAGGGGTTTGTTTGCCCAGCCCAAAAGACATTACGCTTAAGCAGTGTAGATGCAAATGGGCGGTTTGTCGTCGGTCGCGCTGAAGCAATGATGTTAACGCCCGATTGCCTTACTGGGAATACGAGTGTGATGATCAACGCCATGTCATCAGCACACAAAGCTCGACTGCTATGTGCTGAAAGACTTCCGTGATTGACTTTGAACGTGCTCTCAAAATTGTTCATTTGTAGAAGACATGCCCCTAACCGTATGGGTGTCCATCTTCTAGTTTGAGATAAGGTTACTATTTTACCTCTCTCTCCCCAGTCTATCCTAGATAGTCTATTGGACGTTTCTACCAATGAACACTTGCGGCGTACCCGCTTGACCAACAGCTTGAGAGTTCAGAAGGCAATGCCACACAGAGTGCTTCTTGCTTGAGCGCAGGAGCACATAACGACAGCAGCGGGCAAAGACAGTGGCAGGGGCTTGACACCTCACACATAGCCCGTCCATCTGAATTGTTATGACAAGCACTTTTGGTATGCACAACGCTCGGACGGTAAACGATGGTACTGTGCAACACTGCCTATTGTTCAAGCATGAGGCATCAAATTTGACTCACGCGATGCAGAGCAAAGCTCGAAAGACTAAAGCTAGATTCTTGTGTTATGCTTTTCAACCCCCTGTCTTACCAAACCCCATGTAGTCTCTTGCGCAGTGAGCAAATGCAGATATTAACGATTGCCTGTCCACCACTTTCAATGCAGCCATCAGAAGACGCGCGGAGGTTGAGAGTTCCGCTCTTTCACGATGACAGGGATCGGAAAGGCCAAGCACGGTGTTCAGAGCGAAGAGATTCTTAGTAATCTGGTCGAAGGAGAGACTGAGGGGGTCGCGCATGAGACACAAGCAAACTAAGCAACGTTGTCGATACGACCGTTGCTCGCTATGCTACTGCTTGTCCATCAAGCCGCATTGAGATACTAAATATCATCATCAATCTCCCCCGAACACGAGATAACTGCGCTGTCACGAAGCAGCCGAGTTATGCCGTCTGAGATCTCCGTCACTGTCTACATCCAACTGTCCTAGTGGTTTACAATCCCCTAGCTTCTTGTTGACACGTTGGTTGGCGATGATTAACCGCATGACAAAGGGCAAACTAGTGGTTGAGTAGTAGCATCTTACACGGCTGTATTTCACTTCTTGCTGCCATATTCTGCCGGGGTTGTATCACGAACTCTTTCAGAACGGACTTACCATCCTAAGAGGATTGCTCAGTCTTGATGAGACATCAGCTAGATTGAGGCTCGAAAACCGTCTCGATTTGCAGGGTAGGGGAGAAAATATACGCTCAGCCAAATGTCCGTTACAAGCACGCAGGTACCATTCTATAGCTTCTTGAACAGCATGTTGGTGAAATGGAGGTGACCTCCCCTCAAGCCGCGGTGGAGATGCGCATCACCCACATCTTAGAACTTTTCACCGTTCCTTGTTGAGTCGCACTGTCAACGCAATACTGGATGATGCTAATCTCGCTTTGAAAAGCGAATTCTCAATAGCAACTGCGGAATCCCTGCGTGACCACATCTGCCTTGCTACCTCTGGCTTGAGCATAGACTTCTACGCATGCTTGGATATTATTAGAAGTGCGTAGAGGTCGACGATGTGCAGGGACCAGCGTAGCGACACGCCTTGGTGCGGACACTATTCCATAGCCTCATTCGGTGCGTGCTGAGCAGTTGCATTCTCCATAATTCAGGCAACGAAGCGTCGTTAGGACGATCAATCGCGCCATAGGGGTCGTTGAGCTCAAACACGCTCTGCCTGCTTTTCGCTTCTATGCGGAGAGCTTGCCCGGTGCTTTGGTTGCGATCAGCTCGCCGAATACAGTAATACTCCAGTGTTGGATTCCTCTTCCACTCGTCTGAGATAATACTTACCATCACCACCAACCCACCAAGTCATCAACACAACAGCTCCATCCCCCGACATAAGCCCACATGCCGCGCGTAGAAGACCGCAATCTGACAAACGTGTCTCTACGCGGAGCCCCTGCCATGTCGAGGTATTGATTGCTCAAGACTCTCTGCGGCGCTCATGCTGCATCAGCTCGAACTCGATACCCTTGCTTTTTGATAGGAATTTCTCGTCTCATCTGGAAACGCCTGTGGTCAATCATTTGGAGGCTGCAATGAAGATGTCGGGCTGGGACATGTTACTCATCACAATGACCACACATTCAATCACCGCAACTTCCTTCAGGGGTGAGTTTCCGCAGCGGTCAAGACGCTCCCCGACTTGCCATGACCATCAACTGCAAAAGCCCTCAAGCTCGTTTCTGATCACGCCGAAGGGTTTGACGACGAAGCACACCACCACCCTACTTTCACCGCTTTCGAAACACGATCGTAAGACTGAGTCGCCACAATGCCAACAGTAAAGTGCCCGGACCCCCTGTGATTCTTTATATGCACCATTCTGGCAGTCGTCGTCATCGTAAAGACAAAATCAGAGGCGCAAAGACCGAACGTTAAATCAAGGAGTTAGGGATACGCTAAGCCTGCATTAGACTCGGCCTGGACACTGAGCTGGGCTTGCACTTCGTTGCTAAACCGGCATCTGTTACGGTTGGAATGGCCAAAGCGCCGCCGGCATAGCATATCTATCACCGGCCCACAGGCGTCACGAATGATCTCACCCTTGCTCGAGGACGTCAAGTCCAGCGTCCGACTGAGCGAGAATACGTGCACAGATACGTTGAGGTGGACGCGGAACTCCATGCACTCGTAAATCATAGCTCATTACAAGGATATCAGATACGCAGTACGTGCGTGAAACATCATCTCGCCATCTGGCAAAGACCATGATCGTAAAGTGCCGAACCCTCGCTTGGGAAGGTGTAGTAACGACATTCAGGAAATTCGTCCTCCTTTTCGAAGTAGAGCGCAATGCAATGACCACCCGCAATCAGACGGACGAAAGTTCTGCTCTTCCATCACCAGCGGCCACTCGCTACGCTTCAAGAACCATAAGTTGCGCTCAACTTGCATCAGAGAGTGATTGACTAGCCATGCAAGACGTTGCTCCAATTGAAATGCTTCTCATCTTCTTGGCTTTTCTCCGCCTTCTCACGGTCCTTCTTCGAGGGCTTCTTTCCACCACGCTCTTTGTACCCCTCGGCATCCTCGTCATAGCTATCATAGTCATCGTAGTCACGCTCACGGCGGCGGCTGCCTCCACGGTTGCTGCGGTATCGGTCGTCGTAGTCGTCGTCGTAGTCGCGCCCGCGAGATTTGGTGTCTGAGCTCTTGGAGCGCTTCGAGCCGTATGATTTCTCGTCACGGTCAACGTTCTTGCGGTCAGTGCGGGTCTCGAAGGCGTTGGCGCCGAGGCCACCGAGAACGACGCCAGCGACAGTGGCCAGTGGACCCTTGCCGACTTCATGACCCACCAGACCGCCGGCGAGAGCACCGAGGGCGCTCGTGGTCAGACCTTTCTCAGATTTGTAATCGAAGTTCTTGTCGATCTTGCCGCGGATGCCAGAGCGAGAGCGAGGTCGAGACTTTGACTTCGACGACGACTCCTTGCGGTCGCGACGGGCGCGGCGGTCATCGTAGTCATCACTGTAGTCGTCATAATCGTTGTACTGGCCACCGTGTGATTGTGGACGGTATCGATCCACGCGGCCGGTAGAGGCAGGACGCCCATAAGGGTCACGCTGATTCTGTGAGGATTGTGAGCAAGAACGATCATCACGGTAAGCACGATCGGCAATTAGGGGTCTTTCGGGGGCCTGTGGCGCTTTCTGGTACTGCGGAGGAACGTATTGGCCTTGGTATTGTGATTGAGAAGAAGATCGACGGCGGCCGCCATCCTGGGGTCGAGACATGGACTGAGCGCGAGACGGTGGCTGAGAGCGAGATTGAGGTTGAGATACTGATTGCGAGCGCGAAGGTGGTTGTGAGCGTGAGCCACGGCGGTCGACCGGAGTAGGACCGTACTCAGTGTGCATCTCAGCCTCGCCCTGTCCGCGAACGGCACGCTGGCGGTAGTCGGTCTTTCCATCGGGTGTGACGAAGTCATGCTCTTCCTCTTCATCAAAGACGCCTTGTTGACCTGGTGTGGGTCGTCGCTCAGGTGGCAGGTCGTCAACGTCGTGGACGCTCTTGGTCTCTTCCATGCTCAGATGCTTGGTGGGTAGATTGCGTTTGGCTTTACGGGCAGCCTTGGAACCAACGATGGAAGCAGGAGGTGCGCGAAGCTCATGACCTTTCTTGTGGACGTTGACGATTTTATTGGTGTTCGGAATGACCGAGTGGTAGACATAGTCGAACGAGTGATCCCAGAGGCCGTCGAACATGGTGGGCAGTGCTTCGCGAGACAGATAGTGGAGCGGGGTTAAGGGTGGCACCGATGGTGTGAAGGTTCGAGGAGAGGAGTCGTCGGGAAGAGAATTGATGCCAAAAGCTGGTCGTCGCACAGGCAACTTGTTCAGAGCGGAAAGCGCGATTGGCTGATTGGGGCCATCACTTCAATGCGCAAAGTGATCTTGGCTCTTCTTTCGTCTCTTCAATGAAAATGCCAATGTGTTCTCACAGTTGACGCCAGATGTTCATCCCAATCGCCGGAAACGGATGGGTGTCGCGCAGCAGCCCCCGAAAGACGCCCTACCTGGAAAGGGAAAAATCACGAACAGATGAAAAGGTGACTTACCATGCCGTATCCATCGCGCGCATACCCATCATCGTATGCGACCGCATTGTTGTCGTTGTTGCCGCGAGGCTGATAGTCTTGGGGATTGTAGCTTCTCCTGCCGCCCTGCTGCTGGTAATAGCCGTCGCCCTGCATGGACGAGTTGGGATCTTGGTAGTATGGATGGTCGTCGAGCGCCTGCTGCGAATCTGGATGCGTTGACGGAGGATGCTGCTGCTGTTGCAGCGGCGAAAAGGGAGAATCTCTGGACTCTTTGCGCGGCGCGTAGGGATCCTGAGGGTTGTAATCTTGGCCCTGATGACGGGAGTAGAACTGGCCTGACTGGGGCGAGGTAGGAGTTTGATCTGAGCCGGGACCACCTTGAGCCTGCTGCGGACCACCTTGTTGCGCCTGCTGCTGCTGCTGCTGCTTTTGGTATCGTTTGCGCTCCTTGCGCTCCTTGGGCGTCAAGAAAGCACCACTGGGAAGACGATCGTAGCCTTTGTCGAGGGCGTAGGAGAGGGCGTTGACGCCGAGTGATGCACCGCCGGACATTCTTCTTGGAGGGCTTGGTGCGAGTGTGAGGGCAGAGTTGGCTGGGCCGTCGCAGACTAGCGAACGACGTCACCCTAGTCGAGGGATTCGAAGGACTGTGATTGGTCGATAGAAGCTCGGTCTTGGCGGGGGTGGGGTGCGGGTCGCCGACTCCAAGTTCCAGCGACTGTGCGTCGGAATCTGCGTAGGTATCTGCGTGGAGGTGGAGGAGAGGCTCTCAGATCGAGAGAGATCGCAAGCCTCGTCCGATCTGGATGGGAAATGCTGCAAGGTGGGTACTCGAAGGCAGCAGGACTTCTTGCGTGCGTGAAAGATGTGCCCCCCTATGGTGAAGCTGGTCGATGGTGGTGATTGTTTGTGTGCGAGGAGAGGAAACAGTGCCGGCTTGAGGCGGAATACTATTTATCTCGTGGCTCGTGGTTGCGGCCCCGGATATAGCTAGAAAGGCGCACTAGATCGACTGAGACATTCGGGGCAGGCCATGCTTTACTTGAAGACTGTCGTTCCTTCTCCAGACGTGAGTGGACTAGTTCTCCGTGATGACGCCAAGCTGCGCCTTTGGGTATGGAGCGTTTGAAGCCAACACACCGCCTTCCCTTTCCCCAGCCATTCAGCGTCTCGCGCCCTGACTGCCCCGCTGCAGTAGTCGCCCATCTCGCTCTTCCACGCCATCCTCGGCCCTGCACGGGTTTCTATATCGCCCTCTCGATCTCCAGATCCCCACAAGTACCTCCTGTCTCGCCATGTGGCTCCACTCGTCGCCTGCGACTCATTGCCACAGACTCCAATGCCACAGTGCGCAAACGAGGCGAGTGGAGCAAGACAACGACGAGAACGACACCTCGTGATCACGAGGTAATCAGAAGCGATAGCATGCACGATATCCCCGCCGTACCCAATAGTGGCGACTGATCTACCGTCCACGGTCCTGGGCGCCGCACACCTCAGGCGCATTCGCGGAAGCCAGACTATGTCTCTGTAGTGCTACACTCCCCCCCTTATCTCAACGGCATCTTCGCTGCTTCTTGTTGCGTCAAGAAGCCCATCAACAGTAGCTGCGCGACAAACGAGTATCCAAAGAGGAATTGTGTTCGTCTGTTGCGCTGAGATCGCGCGATCGGGTTCATGCCTGCACCACCGGCGGAGTTATTCTCCGGCAAAAGGACGTATTTCATTGATCGTAGCTGTTGCCCACAGTCAGCATCAGAAGCCGTTGCATGATCAGCACACCAAGGGTCCGACATACCAGGAAGAACGCCAGGGCGCAGAAGGTGTAGAAGAACACCAGCCATCCGACCCAGCCGCCGGTGCCTGCGCCTCTGTTGAAGATCTCCGCAATGGTGACAGTGACAATGATACCCACAAACTTGTAGCCGGAATATGCGAACAGATCGAGCAGCTGGCTCTCGTTGCTGATGGAGAGCAGATAGCAGCCCAATTTGAGCATGGCAATCTCGAAGATCACAATGCCGATCGAGGTGCTTGCGGTATAGCCGAAGACTTCTGGTCTAAAGTCGCCTCGGAGACCTGCCAGTAGAGCGGACAGAAGGATGTACGTGACGAAAGCCATGACTGTCAAGTATGTCAGCGTGGACCCGATATGAGGGTGCAGCTCTACCAAACGGACCGGGAATATACATGTCCGGGCTATTGAGATCGTCGCGTGGGGGCATGAAGAAGCCTTCTTGTCCATTGGGTCCAATGGCTTGTCGTCGCACCCATGGCCGATGCCTCCATGGAAACAGAATAAGGAAGACTTTGTTCATGACATATGAGTTGGAGACGTTGAAGTAGTGTTTCAAGGCAGACATGTTGACATAGCGATTGAACTGTGACAGCTCTATCAGCGATTGCATCTGCCAGCTTCTCAGGCATGCGATCCTCACGTTCTGCTCCATGTACTGCTGTCCCGCATCCAGGGCGGTCTTTCCAACTTGGAAGCCCATCTGCGCTGTTGGGTCGTTCATAAAGCCGCCAAAGTTCTGACCCGCCCCATACGCCCCTTGCTGCTGTTGTTGAGGCTGTTGCGCACCAGCCGAGTACCCGTAGCCGCCATTCTGAGACTGTGAGGGAGGAGGAGGTGATCGGAATTGGGGGACTGTCGAGACGTGCTGGGGTACGGGGTGGTGGAGCGGGGGCGATTGTGCAGGCGCCGCCTGTGGGTACGCCTGGCGCTGCTGCATGGCGCTGCTGGAAGATGTGGCGGCAGGCTATGTATCTGTCGGAAAAGAAGGGGTGCGCTCGCTATCACTGAGGCAGGCCTCCTTCAGCAGACCACAAGACGACACCAGAAAGTTGCGGCGCACATGCAAATGCCTTGTAAGGCTGACAACTCTCTAAGGGTAGCAAACCCTGGAAACTCCCCAAATCCGTCACTGCCTTGAGCACCTCCGCGAAATCTGCGCTCAAAAGTGTTGCAGAAGCTGTGCGGCCTTCACTTGCCTCCTGAGGTAAAGAAAAATGCTGGATTCATTCGAGATTCTGACCACTTCGGGCGTTGTGCTATGGTCGAAGCAGTACGCCCCCGTGGGTGTCAATGTGGTGAACAGTTTCATAAGAGATGTCTTCATTGAGGACCGTTCTGCGGCGCACAATTCGGCCTATAAGAAGGACAAGTACACTTTGAAATGGACAACAGCCAAGGATCTGGGCCTTATCTTCGTAGTGAGTGCAACATGACGTGGTTTATAAACACGCAGCTGACTGACAGGCAGGCCGTCTACCAGTCACTCATCTCGCTTTCGTGGGTGGATCAGCTGCTGGACAACATCAAGACTCTTTTCACAGCTTTGTATGGGCATCAATTCAAGAAGCCGAATACCAGCGCCATCGAGTGCCCCTTCGACGACTACTTCAATCGTCAAATACAAGAGTTGGAAAGAAAATTAGGAAAAGCCAACATCGCAGATCCACCGGCATCGAAAGCGAACAACGCAAGTCCGCGCATAGTTCAGCGAGAGCCTAGCGATGAGCACCTTGCCCCTCCCGTACCGACCCTTCGCCAGGCAAGCGCTCAGAAGAAGGGACTGGCCGTGGATACCGAGACTTCGGGCGCGTCCACGGACGGATCTCCCATCTCGACACCAGATAGCTCAAGACCTGGGACACCGAATGCCGGCGTGATTACAGGCAAAGGCGGCCCAGGTGGACGTGTCTCTCGTCGAGCACGGAAAGCAGCACACACAGCGGCACCAACCTCCGCGCCTCTCCTCAAAGTCAAAGGCACAGACAAGCATGCGAAGAAGATGCGCAAATGGGACGTTGACGGCGGCGCGATCGAAGGCGATGATAACAGTGAGCTGGACTACTCTGTCACATCGCCAATGTCTGACAGTGGCATTTCGAACGGGAGCGCGGTCACGCCCGCAGCGGAGCCTGTCGACCAATTCAGCTGGGGCAGGAAAGACGCATCTGGCGCCTTCGTGCTCAAAGACCTCGACGAGGAGATGTCTTCCATCCTCGAATCTGCCAAATCCTCTTCGAACTCCACCACAAACGGCTCAGCTACTCCAAGCAACAGCCTCCTCGATCGCACCACTTCAACCTTCACCTCCGCCTTCGCCAACTTCATCGGTGGCAAGACGCTCACTCACAACGATCTCCAGAAGCCGCTCAAGTCCATGCAGGACGACCTCATCCAAAAGAATGTCGCCCGAGATGCGGCCGAACACCTGTGCGCATCCGTCGAGCGCGACCTCGTCGGCACCAAGACCGCCTCTTTCACCTCCTTTGATGCGACCGTCCGCGCATCAATGGACTCAGCGCTCAGCAAAATTCTCACACCAGCCTCTGGCTCCTCACTTGATCTCCTCCGAGCCGTCCAGTCAGTGCGCGGCAAGCGCCCTTACGTGCTCTCACTCGTCGGCGTCAATGGCGTTGGCAAATCTACTACCCTTGCCAAACTGGCTTTCCTCCTCCTACACAATAATCTCCGTGTCCTGGTCGCCGCAGCGGATACCTTCCGCTCCGGCGCCGTGGAGCAGCTCCGCGTGCACGTGTCCCGCCTGCAGCAGCTGACGGCGCAACAAGAAGGCGTCGGTGAGATCGATATCTTCGAAAAGGGCTATGGCAGGGACGCTGCTGCCATCGCCAAGGAAGCTGTCAAGACCGCGACAGACGGCGGCTATGATGTCGTGCTTGTGGACACCGCTGGCCGGCGACACAACGATCAGCGCCTCATGAGCAGTCTGAGCACGTTTGCAAAGCAAGCGCAGCCGGATAAGGTGCTGCTCGTCTGTGAGGCATTGGTGGGCACCGATTCTGTCGCGCAGGCGCGGCATTTCAACGAGAGCTTTGGCGGCGGCAGTAAGGGGGAGAGAGGCATCGATGGCTTTATTGTTAGTAAGTGCGATACTGTGGGTGGTATGGTGGGCACGCTAGTGAGTTTGGTGTGGAGCACAGGTGTACCGGTCGTAGCGGTAGGTGTGGGCCAGCATTATGGAGATTTGAGAGGGTTCAAGGTGAGGTGGGCGAGGGACTTGCTATTGGGTAGTTGATGGATTTGGCGGGGTCCAGTGTGTATACGAACGAGCTTACGACATACAGCAGACAACGTGAATAACTAATGAAATGAACAATACCACATCAAGAGCTTTCAGGTTGACGTTCAGAGTCCAGGGGGTGCTTCCCATCTCTTGCCAGATTGACAAACCCTCTACACCTCACACTCACCCTTGCGGTAGGACGCGTTTCTTAAGACGCTGATGACGCTGCTCGGTATAGTCGCAAGCAGCATAATGCACAAGGTCGTGTGTGTTTGCGCAGAAGCTGTGAAGCTGGAAAGGTAATACTTCGCACGGCAATTCCGAATACCCATCGCCCCCTCAAAACCCCAGCTGACTATGACAGCCAATGCACGAAGCCTTTGTCAGCTTCTCATCTCACCGAGTGTGACTGTTGTGACTTGTATTGATGCTCAAGCTTGAGCGGAGGTCAAGTCAAAAGATGGGGCAAAGGCTGGAAGCGCTCACGATCTATCGGCAAAGCTCTACGGACACTGACAAGGTGGTTCGATAAGCCTATGGGACTGTTCGCTTGTGTTCGCACCTGTTTGGCCGCCGCGATGTTCTCAACGGCATGTGCACAATGTGCGAAACCTTGTCTGGAGGGGTCGTCGCTGTTCAGCATCATCTCGAGCAGCCCAATGCAAAGCTTGGTGCGCCCTTGACTTGACGCTGCATTTTTGGAAAAGCAATGCTTTGGACGAGAACTGCAGGTGTGTATCGCCCCTACATTGCTCGTGCGCTGGTCTTGGTCGGTGGGCGAAGCTATTGTAAACATTTGATCTCGCCGATGGCGATGGATATCACATATACTGTTGCTCGAATCTGGCAGGAGACAATGTTGAAAGATCAGAAAGAGAGGCCGCCCTGCAATAGCGGTGCGCGAACGCTGACGCAACCTAATGGTTTGTGGCAAGATCATGGGACCTATGCGTTTGTGATCTTACCTGTTCAGCTACCGCAAGTTCCCGAAGATTGGGAATGTCTATCAAAGCAAGCGTGAGGGTGTTGTCGCTGATCAGTATTATCATCACAATCCGGCGCCACGGAGCCGCTCAGAGACTGCAGGTGAGCGACTAGCGGCCCTTCTGCACACCATGGTTTCGAGCGTTCCCCTCATGAGCCCGATCTGTGTAGCGTGTAGTAGGCAGCTTTTTCGGCAGCAATGTCAAGTACACATCTACTCGGCAGCTTTCATACTCACTGTATGCTCGATCCTACAGTGCACATACTCCCATCAAAGACAGTCCGTGGTAAGCCATGGACTGTCGAGCGATCTCTCATCGATATTTAGCTAGCGGCACGAGACCAGCGCTGAGGGGCCAGTCCAGCTGCTCTCGAGAGTATAGTGTGATCCAAAATGCGGTAGAGGCGAGCACATTGACTTCTAGCAAGCTGTTTACAACATACGATGCTGACAGTCATCAACGCAGGACGTTGCAAACAAACTTTCCATGTCACATACTCTGACAGCTCACAAGATGGCTCTCGAGGAATAAGCACCGCCAGATGACATACGCCTGAAAGGTTTGGCAGGCATAGTTTAGATGGGGCGATCATGGCTAACTATCAGGCTTGGTGGTGCATAGATAGGTACTGCTTTATACCGCTCTTGCAGCCACAATTTTGCAGCAGTAATCTGGGGCCCAGTGTTTCGACCTCGAGACGTCACGAGCTTTACTTTCACAAGCAAGAGCACAATCTTTCAGGCACCTACAGTACTGGCATAGGGGTATCGCGCTCCACGACACCACCTTTGAAGATTTTGCTCTTGATTTCGTGGGCCTGACCCAAGCTGAAGCGTACGTATGTGTAACTCTATAGCAACACAGATCCTGCGCTGCACCACTTGCTGAAACGCGATACGACCAGGGCAGACCCCCCTACGGGGCGAACTTCACGATTGTTGTAGCCCTGACCATGTGTGAGTTACTTACGTGATTACCCCTATGCTTGTCTCATGGTGCCATTGATAGTACTGATGTCTCGCAGTGCCTAGTCAATACGAGGTCATGAATATGTCGTGGTTCAGTGCCCTTACACTTATCGTAACGTAGTGGGTCTCGATCGTCTCCTGAACCTGAACTGCCGATGTACCGCGATTTCAAAAAGCAAGGATTCCGGCGCACCACATCCGTCTCATCATCTAACGTTTTCGAGCGCCAAAAGCATGTTGCCTGTGGGCGAGGGGATATGCACCCGCTTCTAAACTTGTAGCCGTGCATCGATTATAAGATATTCGCTGTCTCGCATCGGACAATGCGAGGGTTTGAAAGTTGACGATGCTGCTCGCGGTCAGATTAGCTCCAGGCTACAGATGCACCGTTTTCGTCAGTCACGCGTTTCCTTCTTTGCTTATGAACATCGAAAATTTCACGATAGAGCCACTGACCCCCTGACGGCGCGTCTGGCGTTTTCTGCTTCCAAACACAGCGCTATACGAATGTGCCCACGTTTGGTAAGACCGTGTTCACTTGCAGCTGCCAACAGATCCCAGTAACGACCTTCAAGTTGTGAGGATACATAAAAACATGCCAACGACAAGTCCAAGGAGACAATAAGTCTTCTGCTTCAGCGAATCATGAGGACCATGTTCCTCCAGGGGCTCTTCATAATTCGGTCTCCTCCCAGACTTCTGCATCACATTTGCTGGCGTTAAGGCTCGCGTGCTAACGCGACTGTTTTTCATTCGTCGGATAAGTATAACGAAGAATGTACGCGTGGTGATATTGAACAGCAATCAAAGCAAGAGGCTACGGTGGCATTGCTACTCACATCGATCCACACAAGGCTTGAGCGGAAACTCCGGCCCTGTGTGATCATCTTCACAGAAATGTTTTTTCTTTTTGTACATTTTGCTGCTCAGGCTGACTTGGCCTGGACTCGCGTTTTATGTACTTCTCCATACCATTAGGTAGGATATTTTTGTCGCCGGAGGGTCTGTCGATGGACGATGAAGACCCATTTTTTGGATAGAGAACGTGCACGTGCGCTCTGCCCGCTTCTAAAGCGTCTTAGGGGATCCAGTAAGTCACCTCCATGACTGCAAGCTTTGCTCGACGCCAATCCTGAACCTAGAACGATACTTCCACTTTCTTGCGGTGATGCGGACGTTTGTCAGCACAGCTCTCACCAATTCTGTCAAGCCAAATGCCCATCACAGTGTCGCTGATACGCTGCACGAAGGAAAGCCCCTCCCAGCTGGTTGATCGTCCCCTGCAAGTTCGAGCTAGGGCCATGCATAGCTAGTCAGAGCAGAGAGCAGCGGAGACCTTCTGTTCGCGCTTGAGACCCCCTTGTACTTATGTTACCCCGTAGGAACATCGCGCAGGGAGAGTCAAACAAGTACTCTCGAAGGCAGTGGCAGATGCCAACAGGCTCAAGATATGGAGGCTATAGGGGCCTGTTTAGCCGTGTCGTTTGCTGCGCGTCGTAAGGACGGCGATCTTCGGTCAGTATGTCTTTGAATAGGTCGTGAGCAATGATGACGCTCTTGCTGGTGTTGATATTGCTCATCATCATAGTACCAGAGAGCACCCCAGCTTTCGCACCACGCAGTGTACAAGGTCCCACTCGAAGAGCGCTGTTCGGCCGAATTGAATGAGAGCACCTTATTTGCCCATAGGACGTCGAGCTTCCTCGCTCGTACTAGCCGGTATGAGTGTGTGTTGGTAGCGCCGCACCTCAGCTCACTCGTCGTGAATTCTCAAGATTGCTCGAGCCTCAGTTTGGTTCTCAAAGACATTTACGGCTTCAAAAACTGCTCGCTGAGCTGAGATGAACTGTACTTGGCGGCAAACATGCGTCGGATCACCATAGGGGCTGCTTTCCACGCCTCTACTGCCCATGAATGGATCGCTGCTAAAATTGATGCGCTTTGTTCAGACACGACCACGACTATAATGCCGCTCACCATCGCCAATCATGCATGCTGGCAGTAGATAGCACGTCCCCGAGCATACCAAACTGTGTCCTCCTTGTTATGAGACCAACAAAACATCCCCTCTCCCGGTTGCATCGGCGTTTTTAACGACGCATTGTGCGGAACTGTTCAAAGAGCTTGGAGACCGATGCGCAACGCTCTCCAGAAGACTCTGCTTGTTCGCACTAGATTAGTGACGCGGGTATAGCATGGTATTTGAACCGACTGGTTACACCCATTGACGATTCACGCCGAGCAGACGTAAATGGCGTCTGGAGCACAGAGCCCCAGGATCGCCGAATTTAATGCAGAGGTCTAGCTGTGTCATTAGATGTGCGATAGCTTCTGCCTGAGTGCACAGCAATGATCTCCTAGCTCCGGACTAACAATAACGGTGCCGCAGAGCTTCGCCGCTGACAGATGAGATGAGACAATGCTACTCGGAACCAGAGGATATTTCCTATCGTTCAACAGACGTTTTTGTGAGTCGTAGAGTTGTGCACTTGTATTCTCTGAGCTCATATACATCTGCATTTCTCGTGCACAGCGGTGCTTGGCAAACCTAAAGTGATACGTTGAGCTTTTGCTGAACATGAAGCGAACAGGAGCAGCAAGAGCAAAAAGTCGAGGCCAGATGAATTGCATCGATAGACAATGGCAAGATGGGTGGCCGAATATTGAGCGAGGAAGTTGAGGGGCTGCGACAGCGGTCTTGGTTCCGGGTCACTTGATATTTGTACGTGTGTGCCGCAGAGGACATGCAGTCTAGATGTCTTGATCAAGTCCACGGTATTTTTGATGCCGCTCATTACCGCTTCTGTGCATGGATCGTCCGGTTCGAACCTTTGAATAGCGCGCAATGCTGCAGCACCACCCACTGCTAAATGACTTTCTTCGTCCCCTTGAAGAACATATTAGTCTGCGGAGACTGGTTTCGTATCAGTCTCGCCTTCGGCGACCGCTCGCTGAGCTTCTCAAGTTGAGCATTAGCGAAACGATTCAAGCGTAACAACCTCACATACGTACAACAGGCGCATCGTACGAAGGATGACTTCGCCAGGCCTGTTGATCACTCCACTGCATGTATGACAGACCATGTTAGCAGGCCATGCATGGCGATGATACCACGCGTGACGATACTACTGCGCAAGCCGGCCCCTTACCTGACAACCGTTGGTACGCTGCTTTAACACAGAATCTGAGGCGGAAGGTGTGAAACAATACTGTCTGATCTGCAAAGTACTGAGTCCCTCGCGCCAGCGTCGAACGGAGATTATCGTCCACGAGATTAAGGTTGCGCAGGGACATGAGCGTAGAAGCGTTTCAGGGTGCAGCGCGAGCAGCTAGCAAGGTCAGACGATCCTCAGTGGACTAGAGGAGCGTTGGTGCCAGCCGACTACAGACCGCTGAAGCTGACAAGTGTGCTCACTTGGCCGATTGCGCCTTCATGTGTCCAGCGATTTTCGAAAATATACCCTCTCATACCCATCTCCAGTGCGCCTGTCCACCTCCTCAAACCCAAGCTTGGTATACAGGCCCACATTCTCGATCATCTTGACATTGGTGAACAGTGTCAACGCCATGCTGCCTTGGGCTCTTGCAACCTCTTCAGCATAATCCACAAGCACGCGACCATAGCCACGACCTTGCGCAGCCGGAGACACGACGAGATTGTTGATCTTCAGCTCTTCATGATCTTGCTCCCCGCCTGCAAGGCTGCCAGCGGGTATAGGTCTGGAGAGCACGATCGAGCCCAGTATTCTCCCGGCATCACCGTTCGTGTCGTCTGCAGTACGAAGGACGAGAATGCCATGCGTCTCGAGCATCACCGCATAGTCGGCCGTCATCGGCGCAGGCGGCTTGCCAATACGAGGTATGTATTTCGAGTACGCTTGATTGACTAGTGATTGTATGGCAGGTAAGTCGGCGGGTTGAGCGCGCGTAAGAACAAGGCCATCGACGGATGGGCGAGGGAGAGGAGTCATTGCGAATTCTCAGTGACGCGTATATCGATCGCCGCGAAGGGAGCAGACAATGTGGACGGGAGCAGCAAGAGGGGAAGGGTGAGAAAGCCCATACAAAGTTGGGGTGAGGTGTCTCATCACAGGATTGTGGTAGTAGGATGGCGCTCTCATACCACTATCCCGTGCCATGTTATTGAGACCGGACAGCGCTTGCTCTTGGCCTTGTGCATCAGTCTCCTCTTGTTTCGTTCCCTCCCTTTCTTCTACTTTGGCTCTGAGATGGCAGGCTCTTCTAGTAGCCGGCTGACTGCATGCTCTTCCTTATATGTTTGATCGCAATGCGTCCGAGCTGTGCCGTTCCATCCGTCCGTCAGGCCGTGTCTAACACATTGGGCTCAAGTGCGACTCGACTCATCTCAGCTCTGGAAGGTCGTGTTCTGGCCTGCGTATCTCCAGCTGAACGGCACGAACACCCAATCCATGAGTCTCTCAACCTCATCCTCGCTGAGCGCGTACTTTTCAAAATCGTTGCCGTACTTCTTGCGCGCCCTCTTTGTGAGTCTGGCCACGAAGTCGTCCTCAGAAGGTTCCTTGAATTCAAGTGCTCGGCAGGCGCGTAGATCGTCGACAAGCTCGTCCACGTCGCTCGGCATGGGCCCGTGCTGGTCATATTCAGCTCTCAATGTTCGAATACGCTCCTCAAATCTTTTCGTAGGGTCCAGATCAAGACCGCGGTAAAACTTCCATACTTGAAGCTCCAGCATGCTCCACATGAGAGGCTCCAACATGCGCGGCTTGAATTAGGGCGTCTTCGTGAAGCCCACAGCCTGACTCGTGAAGGAGAAGTAGTCCACGGCGTAACGCGCGAAGTGCTGGCAATTGGTCCTGAGGAGCTCGTAGTTCTCTCCTACGATGGGTCCGCCCACCAGCGACCATCGCCCATGTCTCTGGAGGCTTGTCAGCCAATTGTGGTGAGCTGCACAAAAGTGTGCCGGTAAGATCTGGGCTCGTGGATGGTCAGCACTAAGATTGCCTGTGGGGAATCCATGCATACCGGTGAATATGAACTCCTCCAAACTGAAAAAGAACTCATGGGGGCCCCAACCTTCCAGCGTCTTGAGATCAGATTTGCTGATCTTTGCTGGCCAGCCGTGCTCGGTCCCCCAGACTTGCTCGATTATGAGCTCCTTCTTGCTGGCACCATCCGCAAAATTCATGCCGAATACTCGATATGCCCCCTCCTAGGAAGTTGTGGATTAGTTAAGCTGTGGCCAGTAGAAAGCTTGCACCAGCATACCTCGTCTTCCTTTCCTTGCGGGCATATATATATTGCCCAGTGTGCGAGTTTCGTTCGCACGTTGGTACTGAAGAACCCAGGGACGAACCGAAACTTATTGGTCGCAATGCCGACGCTCCACAGCTGGCGATCAATTGGTGCGTCTGGATCAATCGTCGTCCAAGCTTCTGTGGAGGTGTTCCATTGCTGGAATGCCGCTCTTGATTCCTCCTGAATAAAGGCCCATCTATATGGCGCTTTCGGTTGGTCCTCCTCGCCGCGGCCGCGATAAGCCAAGAGCGAGTCTAATGATGCCAGGTTTGACATGTTGGGAGAAAGAGCGAGAAAGGTCAATGAACATTACGACCTCGACCTTGAGAGATAAAGTAGAGCTCACTCGACACTGCATCCTAACCTTGTTCGCAAATGGAAGTGTTGCCTCAGCCTTGCGCCCAATCTGGCAGAACACGTACTAATGCACTGCAACGTAGATACAAAACTAGGATAAATGCGGGGTTAGGTCACCTTAGTCTTGCAGCTTAAGTGCGTGAGACGAGGCGAGGCAGACATTTAGGCAGAAGACAGGGATCAATGAGAAAGCTTGGCGAGGCAACCACAGCCTTGTTCTGCATCTCAAATACGTGGAGAATATCGGGTCCTGTCTGACGTTTTTTGGCGTTTCAAGATAACATCTGAACTAGGTATCATCCCATGGAGAAGCTGCGCCGGGCTCAAGACGTAGGATGGCATATCCTCACCCGTCTTTTCCCCTTCCACTACGCGGCATGGATGACCGCATACACATCCATTAGTGAACCGGTGAACGCACCCACAGAGCAAGCCGAAAAGCAGCTTCTCCGCCAATGGACGAAGTCAACAACATATCAACTATCCAACGTAGAGATCATTGTGAGTATCGTAAGAGAGACAGACGACCAACGGATACCATGCTGACTGTGCGCTCGTCTGCAGGGGACGATCATGAGCGCGACTGTCGTCGGCGCCTTCTCGTGGCCCGGCTTATCCAACACTTCTCCAGTCGCATACACGATGATCAAGTCAACCTGGTATCCGAGCTTGATCCTTGCCATCGCAGCGGTCGCAGTAGGCGTGCAGCAAAGCGTCTTTCTCATGTGCGTGGGGTGCTTTTCAAACGGCCACATCCTTCTGCGGAAGCTTCTTAGCTTTGAAGACGCGAGCGGTAAAAGGCCGCCGTACAGAGATCAAGTCGTCATTTGGCAGCTCGCTGTCGGCTTGCTTGAGGTGAGCATATACGCTTGGCTTGGCGGCTTTGTTGTGTTCGTGTGGGACAGCACGCGCATGGCTCGTAAAAGTCAGGACGCTTCTGATCAGGTGGTATGATGCTCGCAAGACAGTGTTTGGGTTTGTTGATGGCTGACGGGGGTATCAGGTAGCTGGACTGTGCCTTCTGGCGTTCATTGCGGTCGTCATGTTGTATGCGTACAGCATGCTGCGTCTTTGGTTCTCGGTCTGGCGTTGCAAAGACCTCCTAGGATTCAAGACTCGGGGCGCCCATTGTGACGCAGACTCAACCCTCCCGAGTGACCCGAGCAATGAGAGCGCGGAGAGCTCATGTTCTTTGGAACCAAAAGTGTAGAGCGGCACTCATCTCGTGACTTGGAGTCCGCGGCTCTTGGCTCATATTCCTTAAAGTGATTTTGGAGTCGTAACAAGCCAAGGTATCTTAGTAATTCAATTGAGAACTCTCCTTCCAGCTCGCTAGGCGATGATCTTTATTCATTTTCAAGAAACACTAACCCTCACGTACAGAGTGCATCCTGACAAATCAGCCGACGAAAGCTAACGATCATCGGCATCAAATGACTGCAGAAACCAGCAATAGGTTTTCCCACAACCTGGCATCAAAACCGCCCACCAGTACCAGCCCCTGGACGAAGATGCAGCCATAGTCGCTTCTCACCGCCTGGCGATGGAGACATGCAAGCACACCATCAAGCCGATCGCTGGTGTTACGACGTGCATGCCTCAAGATTATCTCAGCAGCTGCGATAGTAATCCCAAATCAACGAATAGAGACTAAATAGTCAAAGAATTGATGCGATTCCTCGCTAGGGAATATCAGGATCTCACGGCGCGTCTTCCTTGCACCCAGCTTGCACTTGCTCCCTATCGGAGCTACCACCTAGTCCAAGACCCTGACTTCTCTTCGAAAACGAAGACCGTCACGCGGTATATCGCACGCAGCCCACACAGAAGCATGTGTCAAGAAGAGATCGTGAGTGCTCATACTAGACTGACTACTGCTCGTGGGCCCCTGGCTTTTTGCCGGAATTCTTCTGCTTCTCGCGGCCTTTTTGGTTATCAAGACGTAGCATCTACCGCGCTGCGTACATAGGGTGCCAAAGACCTAAATTCTTTGGAGGAACGTGGTAGACATACTCCACGTACATATTTCATCGGCCTTCGCCAAACCTAGCTCTTTGCTCAGCGAGACAAGTTCGCTGCAACCGGTGATAACGGCGTAGGGGCTCCACATAGCACTCCTCAGGATATGCATGATGAGTTGGCATTTCGAAAGTCTCAATGAAGCGCGAGCTAACAATACACGGCAATGCAGATGTTCATCGCAAGCGTAAATACATGTCATATCTTGACGCGCTTGTGCGATCAGTCTGGATAACGGCGGCAATCTTGCAGCTGCTCACCCGCCAGCACCCCTTCAACCATATTCCCGGAGTGAGGTCCTTCAACATCGCCGCTCCCGCAACGATGCGAACATGCACTTATGAGAGGCTCATATGAGCTATTTCTCATCCACAGTGGGCTTGCGCATGCCACTTTCAAGGCCTATAAAGTTTTGCAGTTAGTAACCTTCTCTTGCATTGCAGAGCTAGAAGCGACCAGGCGGCAACGGACCCCGAACGAAGAGCGGGGCCAACATTTTTAGGCCTGGGAAGACAAGCAGCGCGCCTGTAAAAAACCTAGGCAAGTACTCGTCATGTTTAAAGCTCGTGCAGGTATCAGCGCTAAGGATCATCATTGAGTCGTTGTCTGAAGTAGCAGGACCTGTGGAGAGACAGACCGTATGACCGCAATCGCTCGCAAGCTTTGATACTTCCCGTCTTGTCCCCTACAATCAATGCGTTCCGTCGCGTACTATTAAGTAAGCGGTCTTCAAACTTTATGAGCAAGCATGCGGAGGCAGTCCGTGATCAATGCAGCTGCAAGAGACTTTCGACTTACGTACATTGCCTGTCTCATCCCAAGAGAGAGCTCTTATGCGTATTAGGAATACCACATTCATGGAATATCAGGTGTAGCTGAAGAGCACAGAGGCGCAACTCGCTTAGACCACAACACTGGGAGAGCAAGTTCCGGGGGAATCGTAGACATCTCTTCCAACAACCTCTCCTAAACATCTTGCATGTGAGGTCTATCAAATTCTTAAGCGTGCCCACGACGATGATGGAAGGCGCCATCGAAGACAGTCGATCATGAAGCAAGCTTGGTGTTCTCACGTTGGCACGCTGCTCCAATACTTCACGATCGACCCCTCCAGCGCCAGGACTGGTGATAGCTTTGCGGCTCTTCAACAGCTGATCTGCTGCACGTCTATCGTGCGCGCAGAACATGTCGACAAGTGCAAGCCTATAGGGCGTACTTCGTGCTCCATGCGGGTATATAAGGCGCCTGCGCTCTTCTCACTTCTGCCTTGTCATTGAAGCACATGGTGCAAAGGTCGCGCGACTATCTTTTGTTATACAGGGGGCACTGGCCGCCATTGCATCTTTTTGATATGAGTGTAGCATGACAGCTGGCTGCAGCACCTAGGCGTTCCGTTCAGACTGGCGACATTGATGCTGCGCATCATCGGCAACCGATCATAAAGCGCTGTGCTGCGGCGAATGATTACGACGCGCACGGGGCTATGCCATACGAACGTCGCTCAGAAGCCCCTCGCGCGGTCCTCATGTATTCTAGTCTTACGAGTCGATCGCTACCATGTCAATAAGATAGTCCGAGGAGGCTCGAAAACCTTTGACATATCCCTTCATCGGCGTACCGACAGGCTTCCCGAGTCGAATATGCAGAGGCGACAGAGCATGGGCTTCGTAAACAGCCCGAGGCGCTTTACTACATAAGAATACGATGACATCAAAGATGACGAGAAGTGCAGACGACTCAGAGGAAAAGATGGGAGTCTTATCCACACGAATGGGTGAGGGGCACGGGTTCCCTGTATCTTTGCCTGCTGCGTGGATGAGTCAACAGCTTGCGCTCGCCTGCACGGTTGCAAGCATGGTAACGACTCGAATGGTAGTGATCATCTCCAAGGCGTCCGCAAGCTCTTACGACTACGGCTTAATCTCATTTGACACGTCTTCTACCACTTAATGGTCGAGGTGAACCCCTGGGTCCTTTGCACTGATGCCAGGACCTTCGGCCAAGCCGTCATTTTTATTGAAGCAGCTGCGGCCTGTACTCGTAGATCATAGCTTGCGACACTCGTGCGCGTTGAATGGGTGAGCCGTGAGATGATGATATGATCGGAGATCACAGCTGCCAAACCATCAGCGCAAAGTATGCAGCAACGCATAGAGCACAGCTCCACATTGAAACAGCTGGATAAGATTGACGTCAATCGGCAAACCCATCGACTGAGAGGCTCGTGTATCTGGCCTGCGCGCAATAAGTGTTGGATCGTGCACAATATTGCGTGACTCTACTCAGAGCGCGTTGAATTGCTGCGCGATGGTGATGAAGCTTATCGACGCTGGGCTTGAACACTGGCCATGTTCGCGATCTCGAAGATCCGTCCGTAGCTATACGTTACAGCGGCGCGCGCCCCTCACTCGTGTGCTTGATCGCAGTGATGGAACGATACTCTGCTACAATAGTATGAATCCCCATGCGCTCGTTTGATTAACGCCTTCTTATAACTCAGCTTTCAAGTGAACAGCAGGGGAGCTTGTTACATGCTGGGCTTCTCTCATAGCTTTCAAAGCCACGATGCCGGCGGTGCGATAAGTAACAGGCTCTGCAACGTTCCCTGGGGCTAGTATTCGCTGCGAAGGCACCGGATGTATCGGTCGGGATGAGGAAGACTAGTCGATTGGCGGAGATTTCTGAGCGAAGCCAAGAGCCGGCACCACCGGCAAGAGACTCGACGGCAAGACGAGTCGAGCGCCCATTCTGCACGCGCATGTCAAACAAGGTCAACTCAGAAGCTTTCGGGACAGGATTCCAAGCTGCACAAGCTGTGAAAAAATCGGCACTGAGAACGTGGCTATTTCAACTATGGAGCATGCACAGACGAAAACGCTGACTGCTAGCTTCTCATTGACCAACGAAACGTGTACCGTCACTGTTACCCTCACCGCTGAGATGTTCGTTGAAATGCATAAAGTCGTTCTCTTTTACCTGATCCGAGAACGGACAGGTGTTATGGGGCTTGTCTTGCATCATATAGATGTTGTAAGCCTTAGAGTTTCCACGCAACGTCGGCACGCTCTCCAACCAGTCGCTGATGACTTTCGACGGGCACCGTCCGTTGCAGGTCCAGCACCATTCGACAACGGGGATCTTTTGTATGAGCTTGCTACCGATCTCTGACATCGCTGAACGGATCTGGAAGTGTTCACCGATCTCAAGCTTGAAGTTGAGACCGAATACGTAGTTCAACATGATTTTGAACACGGTTTCATCGCCGTTGCGCGGATCGTCCTTACCGCGCGCGGCGACAGCTTGGCACTGGGAGCCTTCGACTGAGCGATGTCAGAGACTATGTCATGGACTAATCTACAAGACATAATGCTCGAAGTATGCAGTGTCACAGTAATGGAAGCACTTGACTTACTAGCTGAACCACTGTCCTCTGAGAATTCCAGATCATAGCGAGCCATTTCAAGTGTCGCGTCAAATGCTAGCAGCGGTTTCTTCTCAAACCCGACCATGTGGAATTCGGCTTTCGCTTTCAAGCGCTCAGCTAGAGTAAACTGAAGGCTCCCTTGGCTGAGCTCGAGATGCCCGCTCCTGAGGGTAAAGTCCGGCTTGATGCTAGACTGAATGTGATCATTGTTGTTCAATAGATCCAACACCATCGTCTGGCCGGCTGGGACCTTGACTTCAAAACCCGGGGTCGTGCTTCAAGACTCTGTTAGTATGCGCAAACGTATGGCTCCTCTTGACACATACAAGTTGAGCTGGCTTTTGATAGAGACTGCCGCAAAAAGTCCGAGATCAACCTAACCATAATTTAGTCCATCTCGGACCACAGTGAAGAGCTACATGCAAGCTTACCTTGAATGCTGTGAACTTCAAGAGTCCAACCTGGGCCTATATCAGTAGAGTGCAGCTGCATCATTGCGCACTATCTCACCTCTGCCTCCTGCTCGCCGAACTTCTTGTTCACGGGTCGATATATGTCCGATCTAGAAGCCCTTTGGTAATCGCCAGTCTTCATTTGCTTGGCATTTTGGCCAGTGGCCGTCCACTTGTGCTCGTTTCCGAACTCCACCTGAGCCAATGGGTCAGCACACTCTGTTTTAAACAGCATCTCCGCGTAGACGGTTCACTCTCTATTCAGCATGCTCTGGAACAACGCCGGCGCATCAGCTGCCAGACGCTGAGCCTTGAGCACTGGAGCAGCATACGCGAATGCTCTGAAACTTACCCCCTCGACCAAGCCGTAATTCGCGCCGCACTTGAACTCAACCTCAGGGACCCACCAACAGTATCCTTGCATACCGGCGTCGGAGCTGATCTCTAATTGAAAAGCTAAGTCGACTTCGTCGGTGACCTCGATCTCTATTTTAGCTTGATCGAATATATCTCTCCGCGCATCGCCGATGTCGAACTGCAGAAGGTCTTGCACCATGCCCAACAAATGTACGTCTAGGTCGACGATGCTCCTGGCGCGGATGCCTGCTTGCATTTTGCAGTCCTTGCAGTCGACCTGTAGGTGAGCATTGCTGGATTGTTGTGTGTCAGCTTGGATACATAAACATGTTTCCCGGGTCGTACCTACACTGCACTGGAGCCGATGAGGGTATGGCGTGGTTGCTGGATTGGTATGTGGAAATTGATGTTTAGCTCGTGGCTCAACATGTGCTCAACGAGGCCCTCAAGTTTCCCTTTGATGGTTTCGAAGCAAGGCTCTCCGTCCCGTGGTAGACAAGCTTTTGCAATGTCTACAACTCCCTCCCCAATTTTCTTGGCAGTATCGACTATATGTCTACCGGTATCCTTTATCTCCTCAATCGTGTTCTCCGCGTGTTCTTTTGCATCATGAAAATCTTGCTTCGTCTCATCGCAGTTGTCTTGATCGAAAGGGTTGAGACAGTCCTTAACGCCATGCACAAAACCATCTTTGAGGTCTCTTACCCCGTGACCAAAGTCTTTGATCGCTCCCCATAGCCCCTGCTCGGTGTGAGCTTGTTGGACAGCTTGCCCATCACGTTTACCGTTTCGATGCTCATTTCTTGTTTGACTTGATCCCAGCTCCTCAAGGACTCGCATCCACTGGTCTTTGAACCGCAAACTCAACGTGTCGCGAACCTCGGCAGGGAAGTCACCAGATATTAACATGAGCTTAGAACCGAACGTTTCGGCGCCTATGTGAAGGTCTTGGGCATCGAGCGAAAGTACACGGGCGGCGTCATCAAAGTGCTGCGACAGTGGGCTACAGATATCTTCAGCATCAGCAGGACAGAAACTGAGAGTCGAACTCACCGATAGAACGATCTTGCCTTCAACCCGTCGCATGTAGGATCATGAACTGAGTAGATCACTTCATCGATATCCCAGAGCTCGCGGGCTTTGACGAAGTCTGCATAACGATGGAACTGCACCTGAATGTGTGTGAGGTTGCTTCCTGGTCCCGCCGGAGTCGAGCATGTGATATCAAAGACGTCTTGCAGGTCTTCAAGCTTAACGTATTTGTGATCGCTTATATTTGAGGAGCTGCCGAGGCTCGATGAGCATTCGCATTGATCGAGCCCCTGAAGGCTCTATACTTACAGCTCTACGGTATATCCGCGCGTAAGAGGGTTCAGGACTGGTCGGAGATAGTCAGCTCTGAGTGGTAGCTCTCGACGCTGGCTTACTGACTTTCGCCGTAACCATGAATAATCTTGTCTGTGAGAGTGAACAGGTCGCAACATATGAGTAGTCCGATGAGTAGGCAACAACGCCTTCTGACAGTAGGATTACCGCAACGAAAAGAAGCAACAGGCGCAAGCTGCATTGCATATCTACGTTGTCAAAGACGTGTATCAGCTACTTGGAGATACGGAGAGCTGCCGACGACTCTTCACATCGAAAGAGGCCATTGCGTCTTGAATAAATACAGAAGCGACCCGCACCCCTTGCAAATGTTGAGGCGCAATGGGAATCATTGAACATGTTGACAGTATGAGCCATCAAGTAGCTGGTTGACTGCTTCGACCAGTGCATGTGGTTGAGCAGAACACGTTTCTGTGCCAAAGATACACAGGTCTGAGGACACCTCTAGTAAGTAATGAGGCTAGACGAGAAAGGGGATGAGGGTCAAGGAGGGGCATGAGTGCAGACGTAATACTCACGTCACTCGGTGACATTTCGTCCAGTGATCGTTGATGGACTGCGAACGCGTTTTGAATTGCGAGACACTGTGAGCGCCAGCAGACTGGGCTACGGTCCATGAACTTGCTCTACTGCCTGGGAGGTTGGGGGTTCGCGATGCGAGTCGTTGATGACCGGAAGGCACATAGCAACTAAACTGCTGGCGGTGTATCAAAACGCCCACAGTCGCTCCGCATACGCGACTTGATGAAAATCAATGGCATCAAGAACGTGTAAAGCGTAAAGAGAAGTAGGACCTAGACGGATGCGGCCCGGACAAGACGCTACCTTACCTTACGCGACGTCCCAAAATGGAAAGCTACTTATATTCACCATTATCACGGGTTATCCGCGTGACATATATTCGTCAATATCAATGGAAGCAGCGGACGCGAACCAGGCTACCTGGGAATCGAAGATGGCTGCCCTGGAGATACCCATAGCGCGTGGGTGTGTTATCTGATGAGCTCTGTTGTCCTACTCGAGCTCTGTTGTCCTACTCGAGCTCTGTTGTCCTACTCGAGCTCTGTTGTCCTACTCGTGAGGCTTGCCGCCTAATTCCTATGAGTCTCTAGCAGCCTTGACCTCACATGTATACGGCCAGTATGCAAGACGTCGGAGAAGATGCCATGCCAGCGATCCGTCACGAGCATGAAATGCACGCTCTTTGCCTCCAAGTGGACCGTAGACGATATACTATCGAGCGTGAGGTTCCTTTATCGGTCTTTGGAGATAGCAAGCAGAAGTGTGTTGTCCTTCACTAATTGAATCCCTGATTCTTCCTTTGTTCGGTCGATCTCCAAAGATACATGCGAACTGCTCGTGTCGGTTAGCAAAAGAAGTGTCAGCCGCCCAGCATCTGTATCACGGCGCACACACTTCTCCCTTCGTATTTGGCTCGGCTCAGCTTGCACCGTTTAAAGGACGAGAACATGCTGTCGGTTTCGAACGCCATTTCTGAGGTGCAAGCACGCATCTGGTAATCCTGTTCATAAGAAGCTGCTGACAATTGCTGCTTAGGATAGCCAGCGCAACGACCACGTCCAACTCCGAGTAGGATATGTAAACTCGTACCGTGGAGAGCGCGATATTGGAGGTCAAGGCGGGCGCCTGGCTCATTTGGCAATCACATTTGCTGTTGATGGGAAGCCAATCGCGACATGAAGCCTAAATCTGCCAGCATAGTAAGAGGGAGAGGGACAAACTCCTGGATGAACAATAATAATGACTATATCTAAGCTAGCACTTAAGGAAGGCTAGCGTCGGCCGAAAGACATGGACATAAATCTGGCGTTACGGAGGACGTCTTCATTGTATCATCCCAGTGACGGTCGTGAAGTCCTATGTCCATGCTGACCAACAGTGAATCGTAGGATCTTCAGTAAGCAAATGCATAGCAGCTTTGAGAGTGCCACGTCTCGAGCAGTACTTAAAGGCTGAGCATGCTACCCTTCAGACTCGCATCACTCACTTCCATTGCGTAGCTTTTCATAACCTTCTAAGCATCCATAAGCACTGCCCTTGAACAACTTTCATCCCTCGACAAATAGCAGCAATGCCTAGAGTACTTATTCACGGTGCCACTGGCATGGTGAGCTTTCTCACTGCATTCTCTTATTGACTACTCCCACTGACGACCTCTCAGATTGGCAACACGATTGCTCTAGCCCTCGTCGTTTCCGGCAACCATACCGTCTACGGCATTGCACGCACCGAAGAGAAAGCGCAAGGCCTCGCAGCTCTCGAGATCCATCCCGTTGTCTGCGCCGACCCCATCAACAACCCCAAGCCATGGCTCGACGTGCTCAAGAGCGCCCGCATCGACACCGTTATTGACGCGGCAGGCTACCTCGGAGACTGTCTGAAGGTGTTCGAGCACATCAGAGAGTTTGGGAAGCAGCGCATTGCCACTGCCCAGAAAGAGGATGTCGTGCTACCACAGAAGCTTGGCTATATCTACATAAGCGGCGCCTGGGTCCACGGTGATTCGAGGACACCGGTCTCTGATCTTGATCCCGTTGGTGTCGCGTCTTCGCCTACACCACCCGCAGACCTCGTCGCCGATCGTCCGAAGTGGGAGCAGGTCATGCTGAAGAGCCGCGATGTCCTCGACGTCGGCATCGTCAGGCCTGCCTTGGTCTACGGTAACAACTCATGGGTTCTGAACTCAGTGCTCGACCCCATCCACCAAGCCGCAGGCTCTTCGTCCGTCCAGATCCCCACAACAACAGACTCGTGGCCTCAATTCATCCATGTCGAGGACGTGGCCTTGGTTTCGCAGGCCGTTCTGGAGCGTTTGCCTGTGCTGAATAGCGGAGGGGTCTATCCCGTCTTCAGCATCGGCACATCTCAGGAGAACATGTCGGAGGTCGTAAAGGCCTTTGCAAAGTCCTTGGGCTACGGTGGCAAACTCGAGTTTGTAGGCCCAGGGGACAACATCTTCTTCAAGGCTTTGTCGACGAGCTTCAACCTTGACATTTCTCGAGCCAAGACACTCTTGGAATGGGAGCCGAAGAAAGTCGGCGTAATGGGCAAGGCTGATACTTACGCCATGGCGTGGAAGGCGAATAAGGCTCTAAAGCGCTGAAACTGTTGTACATACGAGATTTCGGAACCCTGAAGCCCACCCTCACTCTACCTCAAACCATCTCATCTGAATTCCGCGATGCGTTGCTGCAGCAACCGCCTACCGTGCCCAGCTTTGCGACTTTGCGAGAACGAGCATTGCATGTAATACCATTTTGTCTCGCTTCGTCAAGAACACGATGACTATATCTCCTAGCATGCTTTCAATGTAATCGCCAATCTTTTGCTATGGCGCAACCCACGGTACAACAACGTCCTGCGCGGACACCACTCGCTGGAACCATACCTAGAACTGACAACTGCCCAAGCCAGAAGACACAGCCCGGCTCCTCACGCGCCTTTCCCAAAAGCCCGGCGTCTCCAGCACGCTGATCCTTTCGCGCGCGACCGGCGCTGTTGTCCGCGCCTCCGGGCTCCTCACATCCTCCGCCGACCCTACCGACCTTGAGTCCGCACCCGAAAACACATCCAATCTCCCCAACCCCGCTCAGTCGAATCGCAACGGCACACTCAATGGCGCCAATGGCACGGTCAAGGACAAGAAGCAGGGTACAAGAGACGCAGAGGAGGTCGCGAAGCTGGTGTGGAGCTTCTTCAAACATGCGGGAGAGACGGTGGAAGGGATGTTTGGGGAGGGCGAGGACGAAGCGAGATTGGTGAGATTGCGGACAAGAAAGAGCGAGGTTGTTGTCGTGCCGGGTGAGTGCTTTTGGAGACTGGCGTAGGGATGCTGGTGTACGGGTGCTGACGAGAGCAGATGCGAAGTTTTTGCTTTGCGTTATCCATGACACGCCACCAGCTTGAGCGAGGCGAGCGCCATGCACAGAGTTCGACGCGGACCTTCAAATCACGATGGAAGTAGCTGGCAAGCGCAGCCGGAGAGGGTGTGACTCCATTGGTAAGACGTGGAACGGTCGAAGGAAGCTGCGGTTCAGGGAGGAGCATCAGGCCACAACACCTCTGTCTCCTTTCTCATTGACCTCAGTCACTACATTCTCTCAGAACGCGTATACCACAGAAAAGCATTGGCACATACAGTTGCAAAAGTATATCCCCACCCACGCTTCGAGCGACGCCGCCCGCGACGCAATAGCAACAGCTTCTTAGCAAGCTACTCACGCCCGTCAATTGGCGGACTACTCTGATATGATGCCCCTCTTCACTACTCCTGCAGCCAGCATCGTCCAGATGGCAGACCATACCAACATGATGGCCCTCAGTGCTCCCGCAGCCACCATAGTGGCGCCAGTCGCAGCCTCATGTCTTCTCTTGATGGCGTCATCAACCGGACCGACAATGCCAGCTCCGCGCTACCTTGTGCGGAGGTTTCTGCAGTATCACACGTTGTTATGCCGCCGCCGAGCGCCTGGCTACATCAGAATTGCTCACATGACGTCCGGTTGGCAAAGCTCTCTTGGAGTGAAGCGGACTCCCGTTCAGCTTCTGCGTCTGTCGGGTAAGCATGCAAGCACAGTGGCGCCACAAACACACAAGCCTTTAACGAACGAAGAGATTGCTGCACGCTTACGGCAAGCGTTCTGGAATGCTAGGGCCCAGTCGGAAGCATCCAATATTCTCACTGTGAAGGCCAACATCGATACATTCGACGAGACATTTCGGATGGAAGCTGTGAAGCGCGGCTTGTCTGATGCGGAATCTGCAAAGGCGTATGACTTCTCCGTGCAAGAGTTGGAACGTCACATCAAAGAGAACTCGGCGCCGTGGTGGGTGGCGTACGGACTGTATGTTGTGGTCATTCCGGGCTCTATCATTTGGGGTACGAAGAAGTTCGTCGACTGGAAGTTCGCATCGCCGACCATGGAAAATGTCAAGAATGAGACGAGGTCGACGGGCTGTACTGATGGTGATCGCGCCTCAGCCGGCGGCGCATCTTGAAGAGGCTAGGCCTGGGTCCTGAGCGCCTATGCGTGTCTGCTATGCATGGGAAGGTAGTATCCATCGACGCACACGCATTCAACGCATCTCACGAAAGAGCATCGACAGCCTTGTCGGCAAATGACATACATGAGCAGGGATGCCATCAGGCTTCTGAGATAGAGTGTATGGCTATAGAGCGTATGGCTTCGCAGCCTGTATACAGGTCCAAATGACAAGACGGTCGTTCCGAATGCGAACACTCAAAGTCTATCCAATACTTTTGACAGCCGAAGCGTATCTGCGTACCTTGCATGAAGCCCATGATTGTACCTGAAGATGCATGCATGATGATGATGAGGGCCGAGCAGCCGATGAACCTCGGCCTCATGTGGCTGAAGCTTGTCCCTCTTCTGGCGATGACATGCACCAACACCATTGGCCTCCAGTTTTCTCCGCAGCGCTAGCACCCTTGCTGGTCATTATTCGCTCGGATCTGACTCCACTACGTTCATTTCTGGAAGGGATGCCATCCATGCACGACTCCGCCTGTATGAATACGCGTCCGCGTCCTCTTTCTCACTGCTTGGACGTCGACCAGCTCGTGCCTGGCTGAACAGTATCTGTAAGTGTAGTGGAAGCTTTCGCAGGCCGTGACAGCGTTGCAGAGGTCGACATATACTCATAATGTCTACCTTCTTCAAAGCTGCTTTTTCTGCGGCCATCCTACTTGCCTTCGCTCAGCAGAGTCTGGCTCAAGCTCCGGCAGGCTTCCAAGTCGGCCAGGCAGTCAACACCACGAGCGGTATGTATTGGCAATGCTTTAATAACACTGTCCATTGCTGACAGAAGCTTCAGGTACCGTCATCGGCCACCGCGCGCAAAATGCTACTCAGGTCAGCGAATACCTAGGCATTCCATTTGCGCAGCCGCCCGTAGGCGACCTGCGGTTCGCTCCGCCAGTCACGTACACCAGCACCAGGGAGATCAACGCTCTAGAGTTCGCCCACGACTGCCCATCCTCCTCAAACACCGTCCCGACCTTTCTCCAGCCACCGTCTCTGTACAACATTCTCGCCAACCTCGCTCAGGTCGACGACGACCAGCAAGAGGACTGCCTGTACATCAATGTATGGTCAAAGCCACAAACAGGCTCCGTATCGAAGCCGGTCTTGGTATGGATCTACGGCGGAGGCTTCAACAGCGGTGGCACAAACTCTTCGGCGTACAGTGGCCAATTTTGGGCAGACTCGGAAGACGTGGTGTTCGTTAACTTCAATTACCGTCTGAACATCTTTGGCTTCCCGGGTGCGCCTAACCTGGAGCAGAACGCGGCTCTGCTGGATCAGCGCATGGCCATTGAGTGGGTGCGCAACAATATCGCTGCGTTTGGCGGCGATCCAGGACGCATTACTATCTTCGGCCAATCTGCTGGCGGCGCTTCAGTCGATCTCTACAACTACGCCTGGATGGAGGATCCGATTATTGCAGGCTCAATCGCCATGTCCGGCACCGCCAACTCCTTCGGCAACATTCTTCCAGAGACCGCAAGCAAATCGTGGTCCGATGTTGTCGCAAAGGTCGGCTGCACGCAGACCAACCCCGACGAGGTTCTGGCCTGCATGCGCTCTCCGAACACAACCATGGACAACCTTCTCGCAGCCGAGAGCACCGGCTCGGGCCTCGCCAGTGTGATGGGCAACTTTGGTCCCACCGTGGATAACAAGACCGTCTTCTACAATTACACCGACCTCGCCTTCCAGAAGAAGTTCATCCCGAAGCCTTACCTGGCCGGCAACAACTACTTCGAAGCTGGCCTGTTCATACTTCTTGCTGCTGGCTCTGGCACCAATCTCCCACAAGATACCTGGATCGCTTTCGACGCCGGCGAGTTCACGTGTCCTGTGGGCACCGCCGCCATCTTCCGCGCTTCATATGACATTCCGACGTGGCGCTACATCTACAAGGCGGAGTTCCCCAACATTGCTCTCCCGACGAGCATGAAGCAAGCTTGGCACGGCGCCGAGATCCTGCCCATGTTCGGTAGCAGCGAAGACATCTCCAAGGCAGACTCGACATGGCAAGAGCGCTCAATGGGTGGGTACATGCGCGGCGCGTGGTCAGCGTTCGCGCATGATCCGACGAACGGCCTGAATGTGTACGGGTGGAAGCAGTATGCGAATGATACCGAGAGCTTGATTCAGCTTGGCTTTGATGACACAAACAGCACGACGTTCAGTGTGCTCCCGAGCTTTAATACGACAAGCGCGTACAACCAGTTGTGTCCGACATTTCCGTATGGTGGATCGTTGAACAGGTAGGGGTAATAATGTATAATGTTTATGCATGAGGGACCGTGAACGTGAACATGCATTTACATGGAGCTTGCATAGATAGATGGGCTTGTATAGACAGCAACATAATCATGAGCATCTTGTGTATTCACGGCCGGCAGCTCTTCGACCGGGACTTTGCTCCCTTCTAAACAAGTCTCCAATTTGGTGGTGGAATGATAGGAACATGCCTGCCTTGCTTCAATCACCACGTATACTCCTGCAGTCGCCAGAACATAGTGCATCTCATCCGTCTCTGAAAGCTCACTGGGAATAGCGTGCTCGGTAGAGATGCAGGATGACCTCACATGCCGAGAAGACATGTCCTGATGAAGTATGAGCCGCAATGATAGCCGCAAATCAGTACACTCTTGGTATGGCTTCTGGTACACTTGTGTTGCCGACGTTGCAAGCAGGACCGTGTGTTTCGTTGCCAAAGGAAACTCGACATTCACGAGCAAGATGCGGACGTAATTTTGCAGCTTCCATTCAATTCAAATCTCGCATGCGTAGTGGACATGAGCCTTATACGCCTTTTGACCGGAGCATTGCTGCTCGCCCATACTATCTTGTCTCTAGCCACTCTCTTGATCAACGCGCCGTATGACACACCCAAAAGCGTGCCGCTTAACCTCAAGCAACGGACTGATGAGCCAAACAAAGACCTCGAGGCCGCGGTATGCGCCTCGCCCATAATCAAGGACGTTTTCGATTGCAATAGCTTGCCATACACTGAGTCAGGCGTGACAGTCTTCGCTTTGCTCTATGGCTATGGTCTTACGGGTTGCATTTCCCTCACTAGAGGCGCGATAGGACTGAGTCTGCTCGGTACGAACAAGTTGTTCAACGTAGGGAAACTGGCCGTTCCAGGAACGTCCGGTGTCGTCCGTCCGAACGTGGACACCATATACGGCGCAGCTATCATAGACCTATCTCAAGAGGATGTGATTGTCACAGTGCTGAGCTACAGCCAGACAGATACTATGTGTATTTGTTCTATGATCCGTAAGTAAGAACAGACTACACCAGTGGCTCTTCTGAACGAAGCACAGCTACGGAGACAACTACGCAAGCATAGGCAGCCGATATGCAAGCCAAGCTGGCGAATACCTCCTTTGCCAAACGGTAGGCACCGATCAGGCTGGTCTGACGACCGAATATTGTATTGGCTACGAAAGCTGCATCGACTCACCTACCTACAACGGTATCCTGCTCATCCGTGTCGAAGTCAAGCAGAACAACACGGCGGAGCTCACCTACGCCAATTCCTACATCAACAACATCACCTTGATCAGCACGAACCAGCATACTGCATTTGCACCGCCACTCATTCCAGCAGACGTGAATGTCACTGGCCCCTTTCCCTCACAAGCTCTGGAACTCACAGCACACCTCAGCGACCGCAACCCGCCTCAAGACCAATGTCTCGCAGCTGCACTACCCTCCGTTCTCGCCTTCGCAGGCATCGCTGATGGCAGCTACACCCCTATACTGGGTGTGGACCTCAACGAAGCCTACGCGCTCCTCAACACGACACTCCTTAACTTCTACACCGCCCCAGGCAGCCGTGACATCTATACCCACGGCTGGTCAACGATCTCGTCATCTTACATCGGCTCCTATCGCAATGGCACCGAACTCGTCGGACGCGCCCTTGTCGCACAGCAAGGCTACCTTGCAAATACGCCTGACCAGAGCATCTATCCGTCGCCTGCAAATACCACTTACACGTTGCCAGCGCACGTGGCTCTCCTACTCACCTTCGTCGGTGGCAAACCGCCGTTGCGAGCAGATGGCTTTTGGAGTCTAACGCTGTACGATGAGAACGGCGCATTACCACCCAATGCGCTGAATGTGTATGAGGTGGGCGACAGGAGTACCTTGACGTACGCCGACAGCACGTTGGTGTATGGATCTAACAGTGGTGCGAACGACATGAGGCCGTTTCAGATCCTGGTACAGCCCCACGACGAGGTTCCCCCAGCGAACTGGACTGGGAACTGGCTGCCTTCACCAGCAGGCGGTGGAGCTTCGAGCTAACTTTGCGGTTCTACTCGGCGGAGGAGGCGCTGCTGGAGGGGGCGTATGAGTATCCTTTAGTGGAGGAGATCGGGGCTATTGCTGCATAGGAGTAACAATGCTTGTTTGGCCGTGGAGGAAAGGAAGCGGCTCAGTGGAGGATGAGGCTCTGCGTAGCTAAAGCGAGATCGCTGACGTTGACCAGATGCTGGAACGTCTGTTTGCTGAGGTCCACAAAAGCTTGCCAGGCATTCTGGTGCAGGGTTCGGCAGTCCTCCAAAGCGCATAAACCTACCAAGCCTTGGAGATGGTTGAGAGGCTAAAGCAAGCGGACACGTGTTCAATGGTTCGATTTGACGCCATCGACGGAGGCAGATAAATTGAAAACGGCAGTGACCGTACAATAAGCGAGCCTGGCGTCTCGATCATGCTTCAGATGTGTTTGAGGATTCTTAAAATGTTGGAAAGTCCAGATGATAAACGCGGCAAGGAGGTAGAAGCGAATCAGGCTAGGCCCGGGGCTGAAGTACTGGTGGCATTCCATGACGTGTTTAGTCTATCAAGGGAGTGCCAGTAGTATTCCAGACTCGCTCAGCGCCATTATTCAATTTGCCATCCCGTGTTTGTTCGCTCTCGTCCTCCTCGTCCACCTTTCCTATCATCGTTTTACTCCCTCGCAGAGCGTCCACAACTCCACCCCTTCCTCCTTCACCATCCTCGTCATCTTACCCAACTCTCAGCACTCTTCAACTACTCCCAACGAGGATTCCGTATGTTTCGAACGGCCCGAACAATATGCATTAGCTCCCAGAACACACGGCTCGCCTGCATGTCCCACACACAGAGGTCAAGTATGAAACGCGTTCCTTCACCCCTGGCGAAAGAGAGCTTTGATCCTTCACTGGCCGAATTTTACACCTTAAAGCACCGCGTGCCGCCTCCCGCCCGGCCGTGCAATGTCCATGGCCGACCTCCTTCCGGATTCAACATCTCAAGACCAAATAATGTCCCTACTAGCATCTTGCGCTATACGTTCCGTCGTACATGGGCCCTGTTGTCTGTCGCTAACGGCACAATAATCAACACTTTGATCTTTATTATTCTCCCTCTCTTTCACCACTTCCGGACTATCTCATTAATGGGCAATTGATCTCTTGCGCCTGACAGGTCCGCGCACCTGGGGAACGCCCCGGCCGTATCGCATAGTGCATCCTCCAGCCTCGCGTCAGAGGCATGCATGCGAGCGGCCGGTATTTATTCTGACACCGACTAGACCTTCCTCTGCGCGGTGCAGATAGCCTATTCGGTGAACATGACTACGTGTAGGCGGCGTCCGTCCACTCACACCCGCCGCCACACCCGAACCGATTCCTCCTGACGCGTGCTTTCGCGAATGAAATGTAGATGCCTGCCCGTCGCTGCGAAACGCGTGCTTGATGATGTTCGCACCTCTAGCTAGGCTTGTGTCTGTCAACACCGTCGTGAGGTCTTCGCTGGCGGACCTTTTCTTGTTTCATTCTTTCATCCGTTGACTGTTCTTGATATACTTTTAATTTTCTTGACTCTTGCTTTTCTTGGAGGTGTGACTGCCAGCACACAGCATGGCACCCGCACCGCAGATGCCACCAGGCGCTGGCGACAACAAAGGTTCCATTGTGCTGGTGCTCAGTGCATCAATACGTCCATTGGCCGTGGTTGTAGTCGCGCTGCGGCTTCTTACGAGGATAAGGTATAAGAAGACTGCGGGGTTGGATGACGCTTGCATCGCAGTGTCAGCGGTAAGCGGCAACTTCGTTAGTAAACGAAAGCGACGTGGCTCACACACCTACAGGTACTCACATGCTTTGGTCTAGTATGGAATGTACTGCAAGTACAGAACGGATATGGCACACGCATCTTCACATTGTCGCCCGCGCAGCTGTCCGCGAACGCGAAGTATCTGCTACTCAGCGAGCTATTCAACTTCTCAGACCTCTTCTTCATGCGGACATCAGTCTGCTTCTTTGCGAAACGCCTGTTACCAGACACGCAGTTACACAAGCTTTACTTTGTATATGTGGCATTCGTTTTCAATCTTCTCTCGACTCTCGCCAATATGATCAGCTTCAGTGTTCAATGTCGACCACTGAAAGGACTATGGGACAAGTCCGTCCCTGCTGAATGTTTCGGCATTGATATGCTGCAGAAACTGTTCTATGGAAGCACGGTGCTTAGCATCTTCACGGACTTCATCATCGTCATCGTACCCATCACCACGCTTCGACATGTGCAGATGTCCAAGTCGATCAAGATCGGCGTGTACGTTATCATCTCGCTGTCGTTCGTCACCGCCGGTTTGAGCATCGGTAAATGCATTGTCTCCAAGGGTATTCGCGACCCTTATTACGACAGTGTTCCCGTACAGTTGTTCTCGTTGTTTGAGGAAAATCTTGGCATCATCTTCGCCTCGGCGCCAGCTCTTCGACAGCTTTACCAACACTGCATGAATCGACTACAAGCTGACGGCCGTACGAAGCCGAGCAGCGACGCTGAGACTGGCCAACGTTATTTCGAGAAGCCACCACCGCCCAGCCCAAGGAGCAATCACAGCAGCGGCATCTTTGGCAAGTCGACTCACAAGTCCATTGTCCGTCGCAACTTCGAAACGCATCGCAAGCTGCACGATATTGCTGGCGATGATACTGCGACCTACACGACACTGACGCGCGCCACCAGCGGAGTCTCTCAAGCTAGTGGTTTGACGTACGCTCCAACGATGATGGGCAGCAACCTGGGTACGCCACAGCTGGGACACAAGTCTCGGCAAGACAGCATGGCCGCGCTGATACCGAAGTCGCGCTCGGAAAGTCTGACGGGTATGCGTAAAGAAGGTCAAAGCATGACGCCGGTCATCACCACCAGTGGGTTCGATGATGACAGATCTATCAAGCAGGAGATCAAGGAGGTATCTCATGTTTCACCGGTCTCCCCAGCATCTGCGGGCGCGTCACCTGTGGAGGGTAAGCAACCAGACATCAGTCCAATCCGTCCGCGCTCTCACTCCTTTTCGACGCTCCCACCTGCGCTTCGACTTACGATGCCCGATTTGCCTCCGCTGTCATTCGGGTCGGCGTCGAACAGCCCTGCCATGGGTATCTCCTCTCACCCTTCAATGATACCAGCTCCGCTCTTCGGCTCAGGTCCTGCCGCTGGTCCGGTCATGCCCATCGCGCTTCAACATCCAGCGCTGGCTGATCTGCGCCCGTTCTTCAGCTCTGGATCTCGCAACGATCCAGCAGCGGCCAGATTATCACAACATCCAGCTTTTGCCAACCTCCCTCCGCTGTCATCTCGGCCCATTGATTCATCTCCAATCTCTGCGCGCTTGCATGACATGTCCCCGATCGACTTGCATCCGGCCCCTCCGATGTCTACTCGTATGACCACTCAGTCGCCCATGTACCCGAGACCGACCAATCAATCTCCTGTATACCAACGACCTCCTGTGTACTCACCATCAGCAGCGCACCAATCTCCCTCATATCAACGGCCTGTCAATCAATCGCCAGTCTATCTACGATCAGCACATGAATCACGTCTCTCAGCGCGACCAACCCACCAGTCTCCCATCTCAACACGCCCTTACGACCCTTCACCCATCTCCTCCCATCTCACAGACGCATCTCCGGTCTCAACCCGGATCTTCGACCCGTCGCCCATCTCCACAGGCATGACCGAACCCTCACCTATCTCCTCCGCCAGCCGCTCCCGCAAATCATCCTGTCCAGAACCACGCGCACCACCTCCAATAAAAGCAAGCCGCGAACGTAACACTTCCGCGCCGTCCGCCCCCGAGCTGCCACAGCCTGCGACGAACTACACCGCGCCTCCCCGTGAGTCAAGCCGCGAGCGCAGCAGAGAACGCTCTCGCGAACGACCGCGAACAAAGTTGCACATGTCCCTCGGCGCCCGCAAATCCCGCTCCGCAGACAGTCTGCACGAGGCCAAAAAGCGCGCGCAAAGTCTTGGCAATCGCTCCACCAGTTTCAAGAACCTCGGCACGTTCTACAAGCCTGACAGCGATGATGCGCCGCCCTTGCCAGGCCATGAGCGATCAAATGCGGGCGATGATGGCAGATGCGAGGAACGAGGCGAAGGTGTAGGTCAGACGAGGGAGCGCATGATCGGTACGACGCGCCAGGCGAAGTCGATGCAGGCGCCCAAACGCCCGCCGCGGAGCCCGATGTTTGAGTTTCAGATACCTGTGATTCCGCAGACAGCGGGTAATGGTGGGCCTGTGATTGCGATGCCTGTGAGATCGAGCAGTAATCCTACTGCGGAGATGAAGCAGGAAGGAAGGGTGGAACAAAGGAATTGGCAAGAGGGTAGAAGAGAAGTGGGTTGGCAGCAAGGCCGGAGGGAGACGGGTGATCGACAGGAGCTCAGACATGAGAGAAGGGAAGAAGTTGACGGTAGACAGCCAGAGGACGAGAGAAGCTTCGAAGACAAGCGTATGAGCCGGATGAGCACGACGAGCTCGATTTACGCAGAGCGGGAAGGCAAGAATCTTCCGCCCCCTCCGCTGCCGCCGCCGCCAACGCATTTGACGGTTACGGCGGCACGGGAGGGTGTGCGGAGTCTGTATTTCTGATAGATATTGAGGAGGTAATGAACTGATGATTGTGTTCTCTTGCAGCCCGCTATCTTGGGTATCCTGTGTTTGGTGCTTGTTTTTGTTTTGAGTGGGATCGCTGCAGCGTTCCTACGACGCCTCCCACATGTATGAAGTTGCTGTAGCAAGCGACGCCAGTGTTTTGGTTTTGTATGGAGGAGGGAGACGCATAGTAAACGTATGAGTTGTTGCTGCGCTTTGGAGGTATGCGGTTGTGAGTGTTCAGACGATGAAGTCATTATGACCTCTTGCTGACGAGCAAGTAGTGGGACCTCTCCTGAACCTCACTTGCGCGGCTATGTATCCTCGAGCTCTCCTTCTGGCTTCTGTGACGGAACTCCTCTTCTCAGCCTGTTCACCCCAAGTCTTCGCCTCTTGTTGCCGTTTCAGATGAGAGGCGCCCGTGGATGAGTAGACGTAGCGATAGAGGTGGGCTTGTGTGGCTGCTGCGTGCTGGCTGACGTTCGGCGTGTGAGGTCGTGAGTGTTCGGATGATGGCCGTAATGATCGCTTGCTGACGAGCGTAGTAGTGCAATCTTCTCGACCTCTTCCTCTCAGCTTTGTCTTCTTGCCATCTTCGCTACAGCTCCTCAACCTGGACCTTGGCCTGTTTTTGCAGTGGGAAGCGTGCGACGCCCGCAAACTGGTAGCGATCGGAAGCGAAGACAGGCTTGTGTGGCTGCTGCGCTCAGGCTTGTGCTCGAGGAGGATGTAGTGGTGAGTGTTCGGATGATAGAATCATTATAACGGTATGCTTATCTTGATGCAGCGACCCCTTCAACGCCTCCTTTCTGACATTTATCGCTGCAACCTCGACGTCTGGATGTGTTCTTCTGGTAACATTTCTCTTGAACTACTTTTCCGGACCTGCTCTTTCGGGCTCCCTCTGGACTGTCTTCGGCACGCTCTGCAGACACCCATCGTAGCATACGCAGCCGGCCTCGCGCCTGTAGCAGTTTTGAGACGGTGTGACGCCAGTGACTTGACGCAGGTATGGAGAGATTGTCGATGGGGCCTCTTGGCTGCAAATGCTGGAGTCAGTGAGTCTTTGGGGAACGATGTCAATGACAGAATGGTTCTGACAACCTTGACAGCAGTACAGTGTCCGCACGACCGTGGACCCAGCCGCTGCTAAGGCCGACCGCCGATGTCTGCAAGAGCCTTGCTTTCGAGCCAGTGTCCGTAGGAAGTCCGAGCGCGAGCGATGCTCGGGAGTTTTAGTGGGCGTCGGAAGTGCGACAGAGAGGATCTGACCTGCCTGTCGGAGTGGGAGAGCAAGGCTGCTATAGGCACGCTGCGGTGAGTGTTCGGAAACTTTGTTACCATGACAGCTAGCTGATCTGATCAAAGCCTTCTCTTCCGGTCTCAATTGTGTGCATTCGAATGATACTTAGCTTCGCCAGCAGCTGCGCGATCATAGCCGGCTCAGAGAAACAATTCGGAGAAGACCTTTTGGCTGTAGACTGCCGAGACGGTCGCAGACTCTGCAATAGGTCCCACTCTTTTCGCCGGTGCTCCTTCGGCGACGCCGCCGGCGAACTGGCTTGGTTGACGAGACTTTCCAGGTATGGGAAACTTGATGCGCTTGCTGACTGCTGCTCTCCCTTCTCTTGCAAGCCGAGGGTTTGTGGCTAGCTTGGCGCGTAGCAAACATGCACCGTTCAATGCCTCCTCAGCTGGTCGGAAGCATCGTGAATGACTTTGCGCGGGCTTGCTGAGGCTGTCAACAAGCAGCAGCCGGGAACTAAGCTTGCTGTGCAATTTGAAAGGGTCGTTGGACCGTCTGGCTTGCTAATCGACCATTTCGACAGCCTTTGTTGAGCCCTTGTGGACTACGCAGCTTCTTTTGTGCGGATGCCGCTCGCGATCCGCAGTTTCAAGAGAACCAGTAGAATCTTTGGAGTTTGCTGGTAACTAGACAGACAAGGTAGCTCAATGGTGACTGTCATTGTGATGGTGAGTGAAGGAGAGTCGGTGCGCGTGGCTGGCGTGGGGATGCTTTTGGTCTAATTCGACCCCTTGGAGTATGCTGGAAGCGCTGAAAAGAATGATGCAAGCAGCTCTATGATCGCTGTGATGGTTCAAGCAAGAATACAGTGCTCTTGCGGCAATTTCTCAAAGTTGAGCCTCAAAAGTATCAGCGTCGCTGCGACCACCACCAGCGCATTTTGCTCTTTCCGCTACGTCACCGCGACAGCGACCGCTTGATTCCGCCCGCCCCACCTTTCCTTGACATAAAGTCAACTCTCTCTTCCTTTTTCCTAACCTTTTCACCATGGTGAACTCTTCATGTTATCTCAAGCAACAGTGATTTCTTCATACATCAATTGTTTGTGGGCTTCGCGCCCTGAATTGCTTCAGCGTTTCGCTGGGGCAAAGGTAAGTCAGTTGTGTCTCCAACTTTTCCTGAGATTCTGCTGCGGTGAAGATCACCGACATGGTTTTCTATCGTTCCCTTGCTTCTTCATCCTACCATCAACATCACCCAAGACCATCCTACATCGATCTGGGTAATGCTAACAGTCATCTCTCTCAGTGCCCGGCGTTTTTGCCGGCACCTGCCCTGGCCCTCTTGGTTCTGGGTCATTTTCAACCTTGGCGGAGTCATTGGTGGCCTCGTAAGTTGAATGCACAATCAACACGACGCGTCTGGATTTCCAGCCACTGACTCAGCTCAAGATTCCCCTCGGCACCAACGTCCACCGCAACGAGGCTGCAACCGTGAGCAACGGAACCTACATTGGCTTCTTCATCCTCACATTCCTGAGTGCTCTTCTCGCCTGCTCTCTGGTCCGCACCAAGGACGTCATCCGCACTGATGGCTCCCGTGTGATCATGATGAAGAACCCGACATACTTGAAGCAACGAGACCTACATCGGCTTTTAAAATATCAATTTGCTTGGCACGCGTCCCGCGTTTTCACCATCATCTACAGTCAACGTCTGGGTCGAAGCGACAGTTATGGGACAAGGAAAGTAGACGTGAGTTTTCCCCTTGTGGTATTTTCACCTCTCTCCGCATCTCAAGAAATTGTCTGAAGCAACTTCGGTCCTTAGAATCGACGTTGGCGTTGTGTGCTATCAACTACGCCAGCAGTGAGTGTTATCATCACGCCGCTCACAAACTTATGATTACGGATGGTATGTGCTAACACTCTCTTCACCAGTGCCCTAGCTCTTCCTAAGACTGCAGCTCATCACCCTCGATCAACCACTCCATCAAGCCCCAAGCATGCTATTGTCAAATTCTTCCAAGCCACGCTCGACCTAGCGATCTTCAAGAAGAGATTGGTGGTGAGTGGACACACAGGAGAGCTCGCAATGATGTAACAACAACTTCACACAATCAATCAGCGTGGTTATTGCCGTGTTGTAATCACGCACAGTTAACAAGGCATGGAATCAGAGCCAGAGATCATTACTGTGGTCGCACGAGAGGACGTTTTGAGCAAGGTCAAGGAGATGACGTGAAAATATGGGCTGGTCGCAGTCGCGCTTTTGCATATAGTCATGCTCGTCTTTCAAAGGCAGAATGCAACTTTTCTTCCCGAACCATCCCTCGTTTCACTCCTCTCGGATGACGATGACGAAATTCGTTGTCAAGATCGAAATAGCTTTCAAGAGCTCGTGCAGCAAAGACCTTCCTATCAGTCCGTCTGGATGCGCTACGGCAGCCCTCCCGCCAGACTGCCCCTCCAAGGCTTCCGCCCAGTGCGAGGGAAAAACCCGCCTGGACATGTTTCTGCGTGACGTCCTCGCAGTAAAAGCAGCGTAATTTATGCAGCCTTTGATTCATACGTTCCCAATGTCACAATTTCCATTCAGCGTCAATTGAAGACAGCTAGTGCATTGTTCAGTACCCTCTCGCTCTTTTCCGCGGCCAAGCGCGGCTCATCCCTTCGATCTCTGTCGTGACACCAAAGGAACATGGCGCGACCAGGCAACTCCATTTTCACAAAACTCTAACGCGCTTGCTCGTTCTTTCTGATTCTTCAACACCGTCACAAAATGTGACCTCAAACAGTGATTTCTTTCGGGGCTCAGATATGTCAATGACACATCTCTTTCACGTCGGCAGCAATATCTGTTCCTTTGTCTCTGCAAGCTTTCATACTGCCGACGATGGTCTTCATCGCCAGTCGTGATGCTGAAGAGCGACATCTCGGGAAGCTCGTCGGCTCGCAAGCTTTTGTGAGGCTGACAGCTCGAGAGTCGCCCCATCGCCTCCTGCTGCCTGAATTGTTGGTCAATGCCGAGGAGAGTGCTTGAGCTGACTTCTGAAATAGCCAAACGACCGAAACATGGCTTTTTAGGCGATCGAGCCTAGGAAGCCAAAGTTCCAGCAATCCGTTGAAAGCAGGGTCGGCTCAAACTCGAGAGACGGCGAACGCGGCGCAGATGCCAAGAAGACGTTGCCTGGGCGCCTCAAGAAATGGCTAGTCGCACTTTCACAGACTCAATCACCGCAACGGGTCCAGAAAGAACTTGAGTCACGCTCTATGTGCCAGCTCCTTTGGGGACAACGCTTTCTAACTTCCAAGCGCCGACGAGGGCAAAGCCGAGGCCCGAGGCTCAAGACACCCGTACAAGCGACTGCAAGGGCCAGTAACCCGTCATTGCCACGGTTCTTGTGGCACCTTCTTACAAGTCGCGAATCTACGCCGACAAAGTGTCACCTCGTGCAGACAGTGAACTCCACCTCTCCCAGCCTCATGATCCAGAACCCGCCTACACCGGCCGATCGCCAATGTCAACTCACCATCGTCAATCTGAAGTTCGCGAACTCATCGAGCCTGGCAGACAGGCATTCAAGTGTCTCGCGGCTCGCCCCTCAGGCCCGGGCCCCTCGGAGCCACCACGACGCTTCGTATAGCTCCCAAGAAGGTGGAAGTTCTATCATGCGCTCCAGAAACGACAGAGTCTCGACTCCGTACTACGATGACAACAGCAGGAAAAACTGCTGTATGTATGGCAGACCTGCAAGGGTGTTTCCCTGAGTCCATGAATTCCGACGACCCTGTTTGAGACGACGTCGCCGCCGAAGAGCCCCCTTTCCGCGCCAGCCGCCAACGGGTTCTGATTACGTGGGCTACTCTTGCCGAACAACGGCCCTCCGCGGCGAACGGTCAGCACAGACGCACGGTGCCTTCGCGCATCCCAAGACCCATCAAGCGCCACACCAGAGGCGACACTCGATTCCGGCTATTACAGGTACCAGACACAGACTCCGGCTACACTAGTCGTCCGCCAACGTCGACTTGCCCCCGTCACTCAGAAGTTCGCAAGTTTATCGGGCCTGGGAGATGGGAACTTTGCCTGTCTCAGCTCCTAGGCCCCGACTGTCAGCCCGCAACGTCTGCGCGCTCGAATTGCCGCCACTTTCGGGCTCCGCCGTGGCTCCGCCGTGGCTCCGGCCATGTACAGCAAGTGGATCGAGCACAAGCTAGCGATGGTGCAGCGGCACGCTAGGGCACAGCAAGTGAACAGAGCACAAGCTGGCGATGACGCAGCGGGGTGCTACCCAGACGAGGAGGATCGAGGCGGGCTTGCAAGGCGAAGAGGTAGGAGGTTGAGCAGTCAAGGAATTTGCGGGTATCATCCTGAGCCACAGGGCCTCATCGATACCATACCGACCATCACTTCAATGTACGGAAATGTGCAGAGCAGCCTTAGCATAACTGTTCCAGATCTAGCGAGCTCTGATCAGAGGCCGTCTTCCGAGGCAGGGGAGGATATGGGCGGGAGCATCGTGTACGGGTCTTCTACGGCTAACGAGACATCGAATTTTAAACTTTCTTTCATTGGCCAGGGCCCAGGTGTGCTGTCGCATGTACCGACTCGTGGCCGTACGCGATGGTGGCGACAAGCTTCATCATCGTGACCGTTTCTCACGGACGTAATTATAAGATCTTTACAGTGCGAACACTCATTTCTGCTCACTCTTCGGTCGCCCCTCTGACGCAGACTGCACTATTTTCTTAGCCAATGTGAGTGGCATGTACCACACAGTTTGGAAAGGCGGCGGCGCTGGCTTTGCAGCCACACAACCCTGCGTTTTGTATGATTATTGATCAGCTCCGCGCATGAAGCCTTTGATCGAGGCTCTTTAATAATCCTCGCGATTCCGCTTGCGCAATTGAACTCACGCACCGTCACGTCGCTATACCTCTCCACTCGGAGGCGGGCCTAGCCTGATTGAGCACCATACCCACGTTGCTCCGCGTTACCTCCGGAGTGCCACCATCTGTCGGTGCTGACCCCGCAATTTTCTATTTATTCGCTCCTTCCTGCTTCAAAACTCTTACTTCTTCACCATCGACATCACCGGAAAACCTCAGGCAGTGAGTTGAAACAGGGGCATTGCCCACAGGTACGTCTTCATCTGTTGATCGCATGAGCAACATCCGTCTTGCAAGACAGAGCTGCGTTTGTTGATGATCTTCTTCACCGCGTCGTTGCGATGATGATGAAAATTTTCTCGCGTCTGCATGCTTCTGGCTCTCTGCCATCTTGCTTCAGAGAACGAGCAACCACTATCCCCTTTACTGCCCCTCATGCCTTTTGTTGATGGCTTTGACTTACCTGGTGCACATTTGCTGACGCCATTCGCAGATATTCTCCTGTCAATTTCGCGTGCACTGGTCTTCCTGCCGTTCCGGCGGGAAGACCAGTGACAGTGAGAGGTCGCTTCTACTACCTAGCGCCTTGAACCAGAAGTGCAATGTTCCAGACTGCAGGTATTCTCGGCATCAAGCAAGCAGCTCTAACAAGCACGTTGTGGTCCAATCTCGCGCATTTGTGCGTAATGCAGAACGCAGCATTCGCAACCCATATCAGCCAAACCAATTCGACACCAGAACTATCTCCCCGCCAAAGAGCGTGAGAAACAGAAAGATCGAGCCACCAAGCGCAATCTCGAAGACATACCATCTCCGTCTCAGCAACTTCTCACATTGTCATCGGCTCTACCATCGAGCAGAAAGGTGTTCGCATCCGGGAGATTCAAGAAGCATCCGGTGCACGTCTGAACGCCTCTGACTCCTGCCTTCCCTTCAATGCCGCAACAGCCACCAGTCAAGTCAAGCAAGAAGCGAAAGTGCCAGTTACACAAAAGCTCAAGGCGGCAACACCAGAAGCCGACATCAAAGCTTTGTCTCCGAGTTGACCCGCAGCTTTTTGCGATGCCTCCACCCGAACTCCAGCTCCCACTGACGGTAAGATCATCGTGCCGAAGAATACCGGCGGCAGTGTCGAGGCTCAAACAATTTTGCACTGAGCAGGAGCCGATCACCGCCTGGTAATCGGAAGCGCTCTTTTGATGAGTCTGGTATTGACAGATATGTTCCTCCAGGGGCGAGGCAGCGTCAGCAGGAGCGTCCGCGCTTGCGTTCACCAGATGATGACCACCATTATCGTCCCAACCACGGCTGGCCCGGCTTCGATCGCCGCCGAGAGCGCGACTACTACCCTCGTCAGAACTATAACCGCCCGCGCCGACTTGCGCCACTGGAAGAAGCTTGGACGAGTGGGTGTGGTGTACGGTAGCCTGTGAGGTAGCTGGATGAATGTATACTCTGTGGCCTATGCTTCTTTGAACTACGTGACAACTTAATCAGATGCATTGTGTTCCCTATCCGATGAGGAGTCCAGTCGCGACGTTAATCTCTATTAGGCGACTCGCTCCGCAGTAACTCTGTATTTGAAACGTTATTCGTGCAACTTAATAGCTGTGTCCATCTTTGGGACTGTGTGGTGCAGCGTCAAGGCATCGTTCTTGACTCAATGCTCGCCTTATCATCACAACCCAATGCCCGGCGTCGCTAAAGATCCCCTTGGTCAAGGCGTCTTCTCTTCGATGGAGCTTGCTGTTCAGCTTCATTCTCTGTCTCGTCTCCACTCTCCTCGTTAGAATCCTCCATATCTACATCAGTCTCACAACCTACATCCGTCTCGTCTTCGTAGTCGGGATCCTCGTCGTTCCCCTCGCCATCGAATCCAGCATCTACTTCAATCTCGTCAGAGTCTACGTCAATCTCCTCGTCGTCTTCCACCACCCGCGCTTCCTCTCGCAGCCCCGAAGGCCGGAAAAGCGCTTCCGCGACCTGGCTCCTCGAAAACTCCGAGACCACAAGCTCCGTCTTACCGGCACCGGTAGCATTCCGCTTCTGCGGCACAGCAAGGGACCTTACACCCCGCTGCTTTCTCGCCTCCATCCGAGCGAGCAGGCGGTCGTCGCCTTCGAGGTGGTCAGGTGGTAGGAGGTGCGTCACGCCAGGATGCTCGGGCGGTTTCATGGAGGTAGCCCGACTGTTGGAGCGCTGAGTGAGGACTAGATGCCTGGTCAAGACTGCGTGGGCCTGTACGTTGGGGATGTGCGCCGAGGCGTAAGAGAACGGTAGGCGCTCCGGGAACTCGCGGTCTGGGAGCTGGTGCTGTCGCAACTGTGGAGAATGAGCGCCGTCGGAGAGCTGAGGCTGGGCTTGGGGGACAGAGGGTTCGGCTTGTGGGTTGACGGCGTGAGGATGACCTGTTGAAGATGAAAAGGGCATGAGACCCGTAGATTGCTGGAGTAGAGGGCCTTTCGCGCGCAGCTTGCGGTGCCGGGGTGCAAAGCGAGGAGATGCATCTAGGCTAGCAACACGAGAACTGTGAATGGAGGACGGAGGCGCCATGAGACCCCTAGACTGCTGGAGCAGAGGGCCTTTCGCTCGCAGCTCGCGGTGCGGCTGTGCAAGGCGAGAAGACTGTGATGGCGCAGTAGCGCGAGTGTCGTTCACCGGGTAAGGGGGCGGCATAAGACCCGTAGCTGGCTGAGACGGAGGAGCTTCCACGCGTAGCTGAGGCGCTTGTGTAGCAAGATAAGGTCGATTTTGCAAAGCTGCGATGCGAGGATGCGCAGGAGCTGGCCGAGAAGCAAGATGTCCGGCTGAAACTTGGTGTGTAGGATGCCCTTGTTGAGCGGCCCGCCATTGACGACCTGCGGCAAGTGCACGTTCAGCTCTCGCATCTGCTTCGATTCGCTTGTTCTCGGGCGCGTAGAAGTACGGTTGATTGACTGGATGATTTGTAGGCCCTTGCGTAGTAAGTACGGGGAATTGAAGGTATGGCTGGAGGCGCGCATGCTGGCGGTCCTATCGAGAGTCAGTACAAAAGTCACGCCAATGACAACGATACTGCTCCTACGTGATCTTCAAATGCTTTTAGCAGCCTCTCAGTCGCTTTCTGTGGCTTTTGAAAGTCAGAGCGCCACGGGTCAGTGTCTCTCGTGGTCATTTCGGCGGATTTGTGCGCGTCGATCACTCGATTTCAATCACCCGATGCTACAGCAACCACCATGGGGAATTGTGATTGTTGCGCTCAGTGCCTTGATCAGCGCCAGATTCCATGTCGTCAATGTCCTGAGGCCTCCCAACAGCTCGCACTGTCTCGAAGCCTCAATCCGGAATAGCGTACAACGCCTAGCGCCACACCACGTACCTCGCACGTCGCGCCATCTAACCAGATATATAGACCCTAAATGTTCTATAGACTTGTTAATTACCAAACTCAAACAACAAATTGCCAGTCAACAGCTCCGACCTTCCAGAAGAATCCCGTAGAAATCCACGAGCGCGTCAGAAGTAGCCGGTCGAACGTTCAACTCAACATGCCTCCCCAAGGCAGCTCATTCAACGATACCGAAGAAGGAGACTGGGTGAGTTCAACGCCCTCGGGAGCTTTTTGCCAACGCGATAAATGCTACGCGGGTGGGATCAATCGCTATCCATGCTTGAAAGCCATGAGTTCATGGGCTAAACGTAGCAGGATATCCCGCCACCTTACGCAAAGAAATCGTCTTTCGCGTCCAAGAGCAGAGTAAGTCCACTACTTTTATTATCCTCCTAAGCTCAGACCTTCGCAGCGAAGTTGGCGGCGCAGCGAGTCTCTGAGCAATCTCGATTGTTATCTGCATTCGACTCTGCTCCTAGAGAATGATGCTAACACAAAACGCGGTTTTAAGAAGCCTAAGGCCGTTCAGAGAAACAAGAAAGGTGTTGCCGTCAACAAGGACACAGTCGGTTCTGAAGAGGACGAAGAGGACAACAAAACCACATCATCCGAGACGAACAAGGACATTGCCCCACCCGACTCAAGCAAGAAAGCCGGTGTCCTCAAAGAGAACAAGAAAGTTGCCGCTTCCGAGACGAATAAAAAGGACGCACTCCTCAAAGAGGGCAAGAAGACGCTCGCCTCTAAGGAGAAAGTGAACGTAGTCGCGACGAGGTTTCGTAGCCATCATGACGAGGTGAAGAACAGCGCATCCGCGGAACAGGGCATCCCTCAGAAGAGCAAGCACACCCTTACCCCGAGCAAGTCTGATAAAACGCGCAAGAAGGAGACCGTCGCCGATTACGTGAGGGACTCGAAGGGTATTGCACATCCCGAAACCACTGAGCGCTCGCCTTCCAGCACCATCTCGGAATTGCGGGCAAAAGCTGAGGCCTTAGAGGCTAGAGTCAAGTCGCTGGAGGCGGAGGTCCAAACCTTGAAGTGGACACGCCGTAATGGTGAAGCAAACTTTCAACGCCGTCAGGCCCAGCGTGTGCCGACCGACAGTAATCCGACAACGGTAAATAATCGAGTCAAACCGAATGCTCGTGTGGATACTGTCGAGCGTAGCGCGGTCATTACGTCCGCTGAAGCCAACGTCCGCCCTCAGAAGCGCAAGCGTATCCGATTGTCGACCGAAGCTGATAAGCCTGCCAAGAAATCGCGTGCCCGTCAGCATTCAGAAGAGTTCACCGATTACAAGCATAATGCTGAACGCAATAGTGGAGATGAATCGGCGGTGGACGAGGATGAGTACGATGGTGGAGATGAGGAAGGGAACTGAGTCGAACATAGTCCAGACGCCCACTGGTAGCAGCGCATACGCTTTTGAGGACGACTTCAGCCCCTAGTTGAGAATGAATCACGGTGAATGCGTGGGTAATCTCGACTGCCGGCCTTGGTCTGTTAACGTGTGGAGTTCATTAGGACAGGCTTGGTGTATGGACGTCTGTCATAGATGTTGTCATATGGTCTTCATTGATCCTGGTAATTTAGCGAGGAGGCGTCTCGAGTGACATTCTGGGAGTCGTTGATAAACTGGTATGATTTCATGGCGAACCGAACGATCGTGAAACCATTTGAACGGTCAATGGGAGCGCTGTGGGGTTCGCTCTTATTCTGGACGCCCGGCTTCTTGAGTTGGAGAGCAACGCATCTTAGTGTTCAGCAAACGCGCTGGAGTGATGTGATGTAAGCACCTTCAGATTCAGAAACATGTAGCCGGCGATGCATGTTTCTTTGTCTCTGAGTGTCACAATTGCGATGCTGTATTACCGTTCACCCTCGTCCACCGTGCTTTGGTCCACAAGGTCGAAATACCATGCAAGCGTATCAATTCTGCAGCAGCCGACCACTTCACGCGCCTTCATCATCTTGAGCGCTTCGGAGGCGAGGCACATCGCCCCTCATGATCTAATCACTGCACACTTGCTGTGATTCATTCCGGCACATTCCCAGAGCGATCACAAGCCCGATTGTTTGCATCATAGAAGAAAGAGACGGGCGTGATTGAAGTTTGTGCCAATCGGACGGGAGCGAAGTAGCAAACTTTGACATCTCCTGAACCCCCTTACGCGTGATTCAGTACTCCCCAACTGCCGGATCAGGTAATATGTCAGTACAAGCATCTGCCGAGCCGCTGCCGATCAGTTCAAGTGAGTGCTCGTCATTCTCGTCCCACTTGAGTCCATTCACTTTCACAAGCGTCGGATCAGTCTCTTCGTTGGTCGAATACGCTGGTAAACAGGCTACATTCCCTGTCATCATTGACGCCATTCACCATGATCCTTGTCAATACATTTTGCCGAAGATGGCACGGCGGACCGCAATGCAAGACGCAGCTACAACAGCTGCGACCTCGCGACCTTCCCCGTCCGAAGCTCCCGGAAGATTTTCTATCTTGACCTCTGCATATACACCCTACTTCTGAGCAGCTTTCGCAGAAACCTCACGACAATGGCCACGCAGGTAGAGGCAAATAATGGGGGTATGTTACCTCCACAACAATGGAAGGGCGATCCAAAGGACGCCTTTCCCGAAGAGCTGGAAGGGTGGGTGGGCTACATCGAATGGGAGAAATATCCAGCTCGGAAGAGAATAGCAGAAGACATCCTGAAACAGAACAAGAACGACTTCGCAGGTGTATGCATACCTTACTGCCCACGTCATCCGTGCTATTGACACCTTCTACAGTTTCCAGAATTCCAAATGGCACCTCTCCCCAAACGCAACCCCGTTCTCTACGGCACGCGCTGGAAGCAGTACCACGACGCCCTCGGCATCTCCAGCCTCTACCGCAACTCGTGGAAGTACGTCCAAGAAGAGAAGACACCTGCCATGACGCACATCCTCGACTTCCCCTACAATGGCGAATCTCCGCACGACGCCCTTATGGACGATCCCATCACACCCAACAATCAGTTCTTCGTCCGCAACCACGGTGGCGTCCCATGCATCGACAAAGACAAATGGTTTGTCGATATCGAAGGCCTCGTCAACAAGCCCCAGCGCCTCACTCTCGCCGACCTCCAGGATGAGTCCAAATTCCCCCGCATGTCCGTCGTCTCCACTATCCAGTGCAGTGGTACACGTCGCATCGAGCAAATCAACACCTACCCCGGCGACGGCGACGAGCTGATCAACGCGCCGTGGGGCGAAGGCGCGATTGGCACCGCGCGCTGGACCGGCGTCTCCCTCAAGAAAGTGATCAAGCACTGCGGCGGTCTGAAAGACGGAGCCAAGCACCTCGAGTTCTTCGGCGCAGACACGTACTACAAGAAGAGCGCCATGCAGAACTACGTCGTCTCCGTCCCGTGGCGGAAGGTCAAGATCCACGAGGCCATGCTCGCGTGGGATATGAACGGCCAGCCTTTGCCGTACATTCACGGCTATCCCGTCCGCGTAGTGGTCTTCGGCTACATCGGCGCGCGCTCCGTGAAGTGGCTGACGCGGATCCGCGCCATACCCACGGAGTCGAGAGCGCCTGTACAGAAGAAAGAGTACCTGCACTACACGAACCAAATGAGCAAGTTCAACTCCAAGTACTCCGCCGGCTGGAGCATCCAAGACATGCCCGTCTCCTCCGCCATCATGGACCCGAAGGACCAAGCCGTCATCTTCCACGACGGCCACATCCCCGCGAAAGGTTGGGCGTACTCCGGCAGGGGCTTCCCCATGCGCGTCGAGGTCTCCGTCGACGGCGGCGCGGTCTGGTACGAGGTCAACACGCTTTCAAAGAAGTACTACCACGCCTGGCGCCTGTGGAGCACCGACGTTCCCGTAGACGCCGAAGGCTGGTTCGACATGCTGGTGCGCTGCTGGGACGACGCCGTGAACACGCAGCCGACGTTCCAGCGAAGCGCGTGGAACTGGGACTTGCATGTTACGCACTCTTGTCATCGGATTAAGCTGTTCAGTGTGCACAGGGGCAAAGAGGCGACGCGGAAGAGACTGCAGGCGATGGAAGAGGCAGGCGAGCCGACGCTGCCGTTGACAAAGCCGTTGGAAGATGTGGAGGCCGAGAGTGAAGGGGAGTATGAGACGGCCACCGCAAAGAAGGGAGGGAGGGAGCCTGAGGAATGAGGGGAGCCTTGGGACTAAGTTTGGGAGGGAGCTTCAGGTTTGAGGGTGTGAGGGAGCCCGAGGATTGAGGGTGAGAAACTCTGAGAAGTGAGGATGGGATGGGATGGAGCCTGACGAACGAGGCGGACAGTACAATGACTGGTACGCGCGATTTCTCAGCGTCTTGTTCTCGGCGACTTCGTTACTTGAAAAGGCTCAAGCCTTGAGTTGTAATGGCTTGACAAGATTCCAACATACAGGAGTACCAATCTGATATACAAACATGCTTTAAACTCCGATTTTCGTCCATCCCAGCATCCGCATTCCTACGGCGGATTGTCCTGGTCATAGAACCCGGAGCATACTACGCTGCCGTCGGATATACAATACCCCTACCAAGCACCCTCGCCATCAAACTCCTATCCCTCGCGCGTTCAACAGACCCCTCCTTACTCCCGCGAAGCGCTCATTGACTTCCTACATGACCAAAACAGTCCACCATTAAGGACAGCTAACATGCCGCAGACTGACTAGGTCGCTTGCATCTCGCTATCACGCGCAACGGGTGTCGCAATAGGGAACCCAGCCATCCCGTTCGAGAATGCCGGCGCGAAATTCCACCCAATTCGTACTGCCAACAGACGTGTCTGTCTTGCTATCTTTAGTGAAATCTATCGTTCGTACGTCTGCGGTGACGTTGCATGTGGCGTACACTCAGATGCGCCCTCTCCTAGGGAGGAATTGCGAGGAAATGCGAGCCCAGGGACCTAGGATCTCGACTGCGAGCGTTTGGGGGTGGTTCATTCCGGGTTGCGTATGGTCACAATAGCTCAGTGCCGTTCGGAGGTGCTGCATTTTGTGACGAATGCAGGCGTGGAGGCACGGGTGCACGCTCGTAAACATGCATCTATGAGCGTTTGTAGTGGATTATTACCATGCACAAGCGTCACGACGATCGCCTTTTGCAATGGTATGCATGCTGCATTGACTGTGCAGCTACAGACGTGTGGAGCGTCGATCGCGTGACGCCTTTGAAGCCTTCGCGGTTGTGCTGTTGGCGGGTGATGGTGTTGAAGAGGGTCGTTCGTCAAACATCGGAACGATTCTGGGGTGCTGATGTCACGTGTTGGACATGTCTTTCGCAAAAAGGGTATTCTGGCTTCTCCTATGGTGTAGCTGATGTTGTTAGCTTATAATGTTGATTCCCATTTGAATGGGCGATGGCAGCCGAGGTATTTCCCTTAGCGACGGTCTGGATGTTGCTGCGATATCATATACAATGGATATGAACTGGATGAGATGGTATTCGAGCTCATTGCGGTTTGCGATTTGAGGCCTGATGGAAATCTGTTGGCGGGTGATTTAGTGGCGCTGATGCGTGGTGGTTACCGTATGTTCTTATATCAGTACTCAGTAATGCACGTGCCGGGCGGTCCGGGAGAATGGAGTGGCTTCACAATGATTCAGTACGTGCGAATCACAGCTTCCGTTTAGCGGCAATACATGCATCCGTAAACGAAGCGCTGTTGGATCTTTTAAGCTGCTATGGGTCCGCATCGCGGTGACATCTTTCTCAGTCTGCGTCGTACGAGAAGCCGGCGGTGTGAGATTCGTAGCTGGTGAATCTTGGACGATGTCTTCGTGAAACAATATTGTAGCAGCCTCTTGGCCTACGAAGTCCACTCTGGAATGATGTGCAAGCGTTCGTTACAGGTTTATGTGCTGTAAATGTGGTGTCTCGAGGTTGATTCTGTAGCCTTGAAGAAGCTTTCGGGCTTGAAAACACTGGTATTGTCTTTGAGCTCCTGATTTGCTGGCTTTCATGAATAGCTGCTTTGTTTGGTCGAGCGTGTGTCTGGACCATTCACGAACGTTTGCTTGCACGACTCATAAATCTTGCTCGATCGCGAGCTCTTGGTCAAGCATTAAATGCTCCATGGTGTAGCGGCGCATGATAGATCCTCACACTTTTGACTTCAGATGTTGCAGAACTTTATGGACGGCCAAAACGCTGGCGCTGCTGCGTGTGTGTTGCGTCAGTGGCTGATAGTGCAAATGAATCTGCTGAGTCCAGCACAACGCAGAAAAAGGTGGCTGAGGGAAAGTGAATGGCGGTGATTACGATGTATGAACTTCACCAAATGCCGAGGGGACGATTTTCGAGCTTCATTCAAGCTCGCGCCGAGCGACAATTCAGAATATGTCGGCAGGATGACCCCACCGCAAAAGCCTAGCACACAAGAGTAAACCCATCAAACGCCGCGCGCCTTACTAGAGCTTACACGAGCTCTCTTAACAGGTCGCGGAGGTCCCATGTCGCCCTTCTCCGGCACCTTTGCACGCTTATTAACAGTCCATCCGCCCAGCGCCGCCTGCTCCATCACCGCGCGCTCCCACGCTGCGTCGACATCCGCTTTCGCGCCTTGCGCACCATCGCTCACTTGCGCGCTCTCTTCTGCGGCGCCAGTTCTGCCTTTTTGGAGGGATTCATGGTGAACTTGATTCTCTTCGCCACTGGTGGCTGTACTGGCGCTCGGCATTAGTGATGTCTTTTTTACGAACGTACCCCCAGGTCCGCGGATGCGTTCAGCCTTCGCAAGCTCAACATCATCCGCATCAAATGAGGCTATTTTACCGTCCGAAGCACCTAGTGAGGCGGCACGAGGCCGCTTTTGGCGCGTCTTACCTATTGGATGCCCCTCCTTCTCATCTGCAATCGCCTCGTTGGAAATGCCAATGGCAGACTGGCGCTTTCTGGAATTGCGTGGGTTAGTACGTGGAGTGGTCGCTGCACCAACGGTGCCAGAATCAGCTTCCGCTTCAGCAGGCTCGCTGACCTCCTCAGCGCTGTGATGGGAGACGGCTCCGCGGCGTGGGCGCTTCGGCGTGGTGTCGGTGCTTTTGATGGCGGCTCGACGGGGACTCGGCTGGTAATCAGCGTCTTTTCCGTCGCTATCAACGGGTTTCTCGATGGGTTTCTCGATGGGTTTCTCGGTGGTTCTAGCGGCAGCGGCTCCGGCTCGGGTTTTGAGCTTGGCGACCAGCTCAGCGGGCAGATGCGGCTCAAGCTCGGCCATTGCATTGAAGAGTAAGCTCACGCCATGAATCAGACCTCTGGCGGATGCATCGGTGGCGCCGCCGCGGGGTCTCGCGATTTCAGCCTCGAGTTCGGCAATGCGCTCCTCGTGAGACTTGCTGCGCCTTTTCTCCTTCTCGAGCTGGACGAGAACCGATGACAGAGCAGCCTGGATGCTGTCACGCTCGCCTTCTAGTTCAGCTTCACGCGACGACGGAGTGATGGCGTCGGTATCCTTGGCTTTCTTCGGGGTTGATGCTCTGGGGTGAAAAGGTTGCGAAGCTGCTCGACCAGCTATGTCGGAAATGACCATGGTGACCCCGGATGCTGGTAGATTATACTTGGTAGGGTTCTGATATGTTCTGGGACACGAATCGAGATGAAACTCTAGAGCAGATGATGGGCTCAAGAGTGAAGGATTGGAGGGCGACGTCGAAGACATGATGAAGAGGGTATGGAGAAATAAGAGGCGCTCAGACACCACTATACCCAATCAGGTTTAACGTCCAACCTCGACCTCGAAACACGGCTTCATGCTGGCCATCTTACCATACACGAAGGCCATAGTTCATCAACTTCTTGTCAAGGTCAATTTGAACAGTTATGCAGGAAGTTCGGTCTAATAATGTCAGAGATCGGGCGGGTGTCGGCCAGGGCGTCCGCCCTATGTCTTCAGGTCACCCAGAACCCCTGTTAAGCCAGATTAAAGACCCGCGCGCGTACCTACGGCAGCTCTCCAATGAATTGTAAATTCTCCTTACATCATGCAAATGCACTTATACATACAGTCACCGGCGGTACTCCTTCAATGATCATGAGAACATTGCGACAGCATAAGCGGATGAGCCTGAGCTCATTAGCACGATTGTGCTCACAAGAAGCCAATGATACGAAAGCGTTGCTGAGGATTCAGCCAATGACACGAAAGCGCTGCTAAGGATTCACTAGCATGATCACGGACGAGATAGATCGTCGGAGCCCAGTCCCTCCACAATTCGAACGCACCGCGAACCGGCCCTTCAATGATTCCCAATTCCCTCTCTTCATGACAACAACAGCTAGGATTGAATCTCCAGCGAGCAAGTTCGAGAAACTGAGTTGAAGTCCTCGTCGAGCATTGCGCATGAATAAGCCTCGCCCATAACGATGCGACAAAAAGCAGCTCGGTCACACCAATCAACTCATACGGTCTGGATCAGATCTTAACGTCGTTGTAGGCCGGTATGGTGTAGGACAACAATTCCACCAGACAATACTCATTCGTTACCTGCTCAAACATCTTTGCGCATAACCTTGACGCTTTGAAAGATTAGGTACGCCGTCTGATTTGGGATCTTCAGAGAAAAGCGTCTACAAATAAGATGTTGCAGGTGGGTGGTCACGATCAGTGGAGTTCTCGCCTCTACGTCGGGCCGCGGCGGTATCTTGAGCAAACTACCGTAGAAGCTTCAGCCTTTGTTGTGGTTGGACTCCGCTACCCGCCTCTAGTGACAAATGCCCCCAGGGTATAAGATAGCTACATGAATCTGGTGGGTAACGCTTCTCGCAAAAATTGCTAGGTCAGGCGAACGTGTGCGAAAGCAAGGCCCCGTCATGAAGACGGTCGTTCTCATCTAATGGACGTCACTGGTCTGAGATATGGGCGAGATCACAACAACAGTGTCTCATCGGTGTTACAGCAATGCGATAGCATAGAGCCTCGCTAAGACCATCAAAAACACGCTTGACGCTGCACTCCGCGAGCGCAATCTAGTCAGCCAATCTAAACTCATGAGTGATGCTCCGCAGTATCTTGTTCTGAATTGATTTGCCGCATCAGAATCACAATCGAGTACAAAATACACAACATGTCCCCTTCAATACACCAGTTGCTGGACTTGAAGGCTAGAGAAAGCTTTCATATCGATCACAGTGCTTGCCTGCGGTACCGATTCCTCCCAATGCCAAGAATTGGGGAGGTATGCTCCGCTGGTGGAGGGTCGGCGGGGAAGACGCGTGCCTCGTTTGGCCTTAGCGCGTTGGAGAATCTGATCATCGCTCTTGCGTTGCCCCACACTCATCCAGACTGCTGCCTCCTTGCGCCTTCATGACCAAGTTCATCTCCTTTTCATCTCTGATTGCTCAACCTCGCATAATCTGCCCCTGTTGTATCTTCTCCTCTGCCTCTCCAAGCTCCAAGGAGTATTTGCACGTCTTGCGGGCAAATTGAATTCATCGTTCGTCTGACTGCCTCAGAGACAAGCTACTTCTCAAGATTTTGACCGGCAGAAAAGATTTTCAATCCATCAGACAGGCCTCTAACCCATCAAAGAAGGTAGCATAACGTTCATCTTCTTCAGTAGTCACTACAGTATCACCGCAACTGTTCTGAGAAGGAGGTAAAGGTCAAGATCCACCACCAAGCAGCTCAGTGCTGCACCAAATGAAGCATCATCAACAACACGGGGATCGAACTGGAGCACTTACCAGTCACATACCACGGACCTGCAATTGCCGGCTCAGATGAACACACGGTAGCGTCAGTAACGTCGCCAGCTTCAACTTCTTTCATCGTTCGACGACGCCGAATCTGCTCACCATCATCGTTCCACGATCATAAACTTCAGCATCGTTCCGAGCTTGAGCTGGCAACGATCAACAATCAGCGAAGCTATGCAAAAGCAAGGAGTTCATGAAAGCTGTCTCAGCATCGGTGTTGCAAGCCCTCTTACCGCTCTCATCGACCCAAGACATCGAGACATGACGCTTCAAAGCTTGCAAGACACGCGATCGTATCTGCCATCAGCTCAACTCACCACGCAGACCAATCAACTCAATGCGACAACAACTTCAAAGCTTGTCACTCACATCTCAGCTCCGATCTTGGTCGCTCACACCGTGACTCCGAAGCATGCAACTCACACTACAACACCGAAGCATGCCACTCACACCACATCACCGAAGCGTGTCACTCATATCACAACTTCGAAGCTTGTCACTCGTATCACGACATCGAAGCTTGTCACTCATACCACGACTCCGAAGCTTGCCACTCACGCCTGCACTCAACGAATCTGGACTACCAAGACAAGAACAGCCGACAGCCGAGGACTCTCCAGCACGTCACCCGCCAAAGGCTATAAGAGCACAAGTCACGCTCACTTGGATAGTCTTCAAGCTGGTCTTGGACCATACTTCGATCATAGTCAGATTCTTCAGGGGAAGGGATGTTTGCTGGCGGCTGGTCCGTCGGCAAACATCTCGCCCCAATGTTCCGGGCATCGAAGGCACCGCCGGTCGGTGGAGATCATCATCATCGGCCGGCCGGGTTTCGCCGGCCCTGACCCAAGAGGGGGGCAGAGGTGTATGTGATCCCATTTCGTGAGTAATCCCCTTCAAGACATACTTGAGAACAACAAGCTGACAGTCGATGTTCGAAGCGCCCCCCTCCTGGACTTTGCCGGTCTCGTTCTCTGACGAGACGCACGAGGCTTGCTTTCGGCGTGGACACTGCGAAGATTCCATACCTGAACGAGTACGCCTCGTGCTTTGGTCTCCTCATCATCGGTCTTCTCATAGCGATTCCACTCCTCTTCTTTAAGATCGAGGATACCGTGAGTCTCGAGGACGATCTGATATTCTCGGACGAGACAATAAACGAGGTTGCTCCGACTGAGATGGGCCGAAACCCAGCCAACGGCCACATGGTTCCGGTGAGGACCTAAGAAGACGTCTGAAAGATGTATAATAGGCAGAGGTATAATGATATCATGACGGCATCACGACTGGCGTTATGGTACGGTTGATATCACGCGAAGGCGACGGATTGTTGATACGCTGTCTTTTTAAGGGATTGCGCCTTCGATACCTTGATGATCCAGCTTGGTATCCCTTGCTTGGAGCATCAATTGGATCGTACGGATGTTTTCCGACGGCAACAGGTGTTTTGATATACACCATCAGGTAGTGAAGTTAGTGGTCCGGTGCGGGAGACGATGGACTACGCGGGCTGCAGGGAGGCGAGCCACGCGTTGAGGGTTTTCTACGGGCTCTTTGAAGAGTCCGAGATGGTATGATCCACTACATCATCCCCTTCTGAAATCACCGCACCCCATCCCTCATCGCCCAAATTGCTGACCCCGCTGACCTCCACATCTCAGCAACCACACACCACAGCGTCCGCGTCCACGCCACTGCGCGCGTCGCTTTCCTCGGGAGGCGCACCCTCCTAGCAAGTCCCGGTGCGCGGGCACAAGGCCACCGCGAGCGCCGCGACCTGGCAGACGATGGAGGAGGAGCGGTCATGGGTGAGGCATGATGACCCAATTTTAGTTAGAGGGATCCAAATAGGGGCGTTCTCCAAGGCTCACAGTACCTTCTTGTCTTCTTCGTGTTCTTCCCTGTGGTTCGCGATGTTCGGTGCGCTGCATTGGCAGTGCACACCCAGTGATGATGATCTTCAAGGTGCATAGTTCAGCTCGGCCGCTTTCTGACCGGTATTCTTGGCTCGTGTGCCAAGCGCAAGCTTTTCATAGTCTCCCGGACGTCATCAACATCACAGGTGCGTTTTTAGTCTCAACATCTAGTGCAGCATGGGTCATCCTGCTTGAAGAGCCCTCCGTCAGCCACTATCGCTTTCTAGCACGTGCCATCAACAGTGAACACTTTGCAAGGCGCCGCCTCTGCCATCATGCATATCTAAGCAACGGGATCCTGCAGCAGTCCTGGCCTCCTCAGTAGGCCGCCATGAGCTACCAGACGACAAAAGATGTTTTGATAGGGGTGGACGCCGCAACTTCAGCTGCCGTGCGATCTCCTCTTGATTTTTCGCATGTGCTGAACGCGCCATATTCGGGGTGTCCCTGTGCAAGCTCTCTTCACCGACGGAGATCATCATCGCGTATCTTGCTGGTACTTACAGCGTACGCAGGCTCAGGAGTTCGGCCGAGGCCGGTAATTCGCTGCCGGGAGATGGAGGCGACGGGTCGATGGGTAGAGCTGGAGGGCTTGAGCTCATGTCGACGTGGCTGAAAACTTGTGGTGAGATGCCATCTCTGCTTCATGCTTGATCGTTTTTGGAGTCTCCACAGGCGTGTGTGGGGTATGGTGTCTCGTGGAGGAGCGCGGAACTGGGTGAGAAGGTATGTACGTCCATGAGGGTAGCGTGGAGGAGATGGTCAGGTGATGGAGGTGGGTGGCAAGAAAGACATACCGTCAGATACTCAAGGGGCGAAGTCGCTGATGTTAGAGGCAACGATTTTGGTCGCTCTTGACTGCGCTGCTCTGCAAGTCTGCGTAGCCGGAGAGATGCGATGGAGATCGTCTCCATCGCTGCTCCTCGCCCTATTGACCCACCTATGCTCTTAAAGGTATGTCTTGGGCGGGGATGATCTCCGTTTCTGAGCACCCACCAAGCCCCTAGTCTCCCAGCTGTATACCGTTGGCTTTGTGCAATATCTGCCGGTGTAGCTGGTTTTGAGAGCACTCCTCTTACGTAGCCCGCGAAAGTCTGCATCTCTTGCAAGAATACCGATCAGGCTGAGCATCCTAGAATCTCTGACTGACGAGCATGTGCCCCGTTGCCAGGATCAGGGCCATTGAAATCTCAGCAGTTCCGGAAAGGCTTATGAGGGGAACGCTCATCGCATATGTCAAACGGCGTCAAAACGCTCCGCGCGTTGTCGATCGACTGACTGCCACAACGGGCCATGATGATCGTTATCGAGCGCTCCAGGAGCTGCACTTTTGGGTGTTCGCATGTTGCGTCAATCCACGTCGTGGGCTATACCAACCACGGTACTCTATCCCCTGGTCACAGTCAAGGCCGCTGTGCTGAGATGCTTTCGAAGCCGACGTAAACTGCATAGCTTCTCTCAAACCTACAAGCTTATGGCGCTAAAGTGACGACCGTATGCAGAGGGTGGAAGGCGTGCATTGGTATTTGACCGCAGGTTGCACAAGCTTCTATGAGTATTTGAGTGCCATCCTGCTCAGTCCGATTGGATCTTCACAACCAGAAACGATGTCTTCGAATATAGAGCCCAGATAATAAGCAGAATTGAGGGGGAAAGGAGATCGGTCATGCACCAGTCAAATTGAGGCGCGTTCAGCTGAGCTTGTACAGTATTGCCCACATGATCGAGAACGCGCGTGAACATCATTATTGCGCTACGCAGGAAGCGAAGGCAATAACAAGCGCAGTAGAAGAAGTTCTGAGCGTTGTCGAACGCTCGAGCATCAGAGGTTGAGATATCCCCTTGCCAGTAGCAACACTTCTTTCATGGAGTCTTGAACCTGGTTACGCCGTATAAACCTCTGTTACGGTGTCTTACATAGATTGGAGGGCTTGACAGTTTCTACGCCTGGGCCATTGCCGATGACACATCTGTTGCGAAGCTGGGAGGTTTGAACTAATCCTCTAGAGAACAGGCGCCGGCCTCGCATTTTCGACGTAATCATCGGCTAAGTGGATGCAAAATGGCTGGAACCTTGAATACCCAAGATGTGTGTGTTAGCGACGGTGATGAGTGTCGATAATGTCAGTACTATTCGGACGTTCTACTACGTGCGACGGGCTTCTAGCGCATGCTTGACTAGCAGACGTAAGGCTTTGCACGATGGACTTGGCTGGATGCTATCCCCTCACGGATCGCCGAGTTTATGAGTGCCCAGCGATGTCTGCGACATTGAACGTCGGAACTGGGTCTGTCTTTCGCAGTAGGATGTCTATAACGCCTTTTTCTGTGAGCAAGCCTGCAATTGGCACATAATCAGTCTGTCTCGTATGATGAGCAGCCGATGCAAGCCTGCTGTCCATTGAAGACGTTTCTTGTGCGGCTATCAACATGAGATCGTATATCACACGAACTTCCTGTGATAGCACGGCTTACGGTGCGCCGAGGGGGTATAAGTCTTGATACACCAGATATTTTTGGAACGAACTTTGATATGACCGAGAACTTGACAGTCGTAGACGTGGTGACGATAGGCGTCACTGCACGCTGTTTTGCACCATGCGTCCTTACGTAAGACTTTCTGGCGTCTCTGCAGCTGTTTTCAATACGGCAAAGCTGCTGCATCCCCTCGGCCGGCTTCGATGTTGATACCAACTCGTTACGACTCACAGACTGCATTCAAGACGCAAGGTTTTATCACAAACCCCCATGATGCTCGGAATTTCTCCTTTCCGGAGGTCGTGTAGTGTTCGGCAGGCTTCGCATGCAACATAATGTGTAGTTAGCCGCAGATTATATCAGTAGTGCGTCGTGACCAGCAAGGCTTAGGTATCTGGAGACATTCTGGCTCGGACACAAGTGGAAGAAGCCCTGGAAGGGGACGATCATCAACAAGTCGCAACTGAAGCGCCTGATATCAGTTGCAGCGTCACGTATCATGCTCATGCGGCAACGACGGTGGCGCTGATCATAAGCAGCTTCGGAGATGCTGATATTTCCTGTAGGCGCTTCTCAGACAGCTAAACTGACCCGATGAAGCAAAGATGCTCCACCCCCTTCTTCAGCGCCCATCCCCTGCATTCAGTGCATTGCATGGAGCTCTCGCCGCTGATGTAACAGAAAAGCGACTCACGCCTACGGCGATAGCTATCCTGTCAGACAAGAGCTTCCAGACACATGACATGCCTCCGCTTTCCTCGTCAAAGGCTCAGATGAGCTGGCGAGGCTACTAATGTCGCATTTGACCCAATTACTCAAAGAGGACTTGTTGCTGTCAAAAGTATCGGATGATCTGGTGTTAGGCAGGCGAGTAAGAAGCAAGCAGGAGATTGTATGTCATTGCCCCGACTTCTTCGAATGCGTATGCGTCGGCGCTGCCAATACTATGCGTCGTCACAGGCCATCGGTGCTTCGTTGCGACCTTCTTTCAAGTGTGTGCCGACGCCGTCACGATAGATAATGGTTTTCATCTCCCCTCGGGATTGACAGATACTCTTGAGAGCCGCCACTATAATCGGTGCAGAAGACAAACAATCCAGAATGGGTTGAGAATTCAATATTTGTAGCCATGCATGTATGTTCATACTGCGCAAGAGATGTCGCGTTTTGCAACGCACTTCTAGATGCGCGGAATGTTACTAGCTTTGCGTAGTTAGGACCTGCGGAGGTTCAGCATATCGTAACGACGTTTCAAACTTGCAGAGAAACGAAAGGAGGGGTAGCACGGCGCTCATGATGCCGTCAGAACGTATCATGCTAACAAACTCTTTTGACGACGAAGCTGCAATGACACTCGTCGCCATCACCTTCCAAGATTTTACAGTCAAAATATCCTGGTCTCGCGTTCGTCTTAGCACCGTGAGGGCTGCTTATTAGCTGCCGTTTATGACTGTTCGCCGTTCCCGCTTACGAGTACCAGACGAAGGAGCCACTCATCAAAAGCCGTAACATGGCTGACTGCGTGTTTGGAGGAGAGTACGCTCCGAGATGCAGCTGCTTCAAGGCTGGAGTCAGAACGCTCGGGTCTGTGGACAAGGTACTGTTGACGTCTTAGCTAGCTCAGCCAATATCACTACCCGTGCCAAAACTGTCAGGGCGAAGAAAATGCGAAGTTCATCGACCCGAGGGGCAGTGCCATAATAGCTTGCTTTTTGGGGCCCAGAAGATGGCGCACCAAGCACTTATTCGGCCCTGATCGTGCAGCACAAACAAGCGGTGCTGCGCGTTTGCCAATAGTGCGCACTGTCACAGAACAACACCATCTCGGTTCGTCCCTGATGGGAAACCAAGAGCCGACATAGGCCAAGTTGAAGTCTCAATCCCCTACAAAGTGAAACCCTTCCAGTTGCAAAGCAGACGCGTGCTGTGCGATCAAGTGATTGTGTCTTGGGGCAGCTTTTCAAATCTGCGCCAAGCGGACAGATAGCCAGATTGCGGACGGAACTTTGATGCCGTGCCGTTGGGGAGTGCGTGCAGCTTGCGACAGGTACACAACCTTCGTCACTGTATTTAGCCAGCTGTTAGATACGGTGTGGCATCTCAACGTAAAAGGCGTCTGGATGTCCCATAGGGGGTGGTTCGATCCCTTCCGAAGCTGCGGCGAGAGTCCAAAGGCTGTTGACCTCACGCCGAGAGCCTTTGGTGCAGGAGCGGCCCCTGGAACGACGTGATGATCAGCATCACGTTGCTGTTCCAAGACCCGTTCCACACACTGGGCACGCCGCCAAATGCGCGGTGTATACCGTTTTCGGCGCACAATTCAAGCTTCTAATCGATTTCGCAGTATTTGTCGATCCCTGGCTACCCATTGTGAGACCTCCAGTGTCCAAATGGAAGCGTGAATGCATAAGAGCTACATGTAACCGTGCGTACAGCAAAGCGCCGGCCACAGCAAGCCCGGGTAATATAAAGCGTGATGCTTCTTTTCAAGCTGCTGCAGAGAGCAGAGGGATCAGTAGGTAGCACTGCATCACACCTATGTGGTAACGGAGAGGTTGCATCGCAGTTTCATCAATGAAGAGCCATGCGTGTGCATAGACGCGCGTCTTCCTCCGTGCTTCCCGCAATTGTAGAGAGCGCAACGACGACGACCACCTCTTCGTGCTTTGATCCGATCATGGTCCGATCGGCGCTAATGTGTGCGATGAAGAAGGCCAAGGTCTTATGAAGATGTGCTGCCCATACTCGCTAACAGGCTTGCCATCGGTCTCATGCTGAGTCTCGCGGGCAGCTGTGCTGAACACAAGAGCAGCTATAACAGTTTTCTGCGTGAGCCTCTGCGTCATCAGATGCTATCACATACTAGTCGGAACATCGGAGAGTTGCGACATATGTGAAGGTATGTCATCTGGTGACTCCAGGATATCATCTGTGGGGAGGCCGTAAAACCTGAAGTCGTTAGATGTGAAGACGAGCAAGTGGGATCAAGAAAAGCCTCCAAGAAGAAGATTTGCGCTCGACGGTATCCATTGTCACAGCGACGGATTTGCGTGTCTTTCTATTAACGGCTGAAGCCGTCAATGGAGGACGGAATACTTTCTAATGAAGCTGGCCATCATTAACATCTTCAGCTATTCAAGGCCTATCCATCGTGCGCACATCGATTCAGGCGGTAAAGTGTCCCCCTAGCCTGATATCTTGCGCCCCCTACGAGGTACATATCTCGGAGTCCTTTGAAATCCCGTCGCTGGTTGTGGGATGTATCGTTGTGGTGTGGGGTCTCTTATAGTCTTGAGTTGCTGAGTATATTCGCAGTGCACGTTTGCGGTGCGTGACGTGTATCAGAAGCGTCAGCAGTGATTGACTGTACCGTAGGCAGGTTCTGCGGCTAGAAGTAGCAAACAGCGCAAAGCCACACAAGATTACGACAAGGGGGGTTACGATGATCGCAACTGCCTAGCCCAGGCTAGTTGTACAAAATGGCTGCTGTACGAATGCCGAAAGAGTTCATCGATGTGTGACAAACGGCGATGATGGCCAACGGGACAGCCTTCTTTCTTGCTCGTACTGGCTGCTAGACGAGAAAGATTAATCGGCGGTGCAAGCAATCCCCCTGTCCTATGCTGATCAGTCGAATTGCGTTTTGAATGCGACTTGAAGATAGATCAATACGTCAGGCTTGATACTTGTAGCGCGCTGAGTTGCTCCAATGACACTTCAGCCTCCTGGTGCCGCGCCTTGGACTTCACAACGAGCTCTTGCAAGCCTGTGCAAGTCTGATAACTTGTTCCTGGTAGACGCAAATACAGACACCACATGTTCCAGGGGATCGTCAATATTGCTGCGACTTTGCGATTTAGGCACGAGTGTCAAGGTGTTAAGTGGAGTTTCAGTACAACTCGCTGGGACTGCCGATGATGGTCTTCGACGTCCTAGTATCCTTACATCCATTCGGCTTTGAATGCGTTGCGCACATTTGACTTCGGCGACGTAGGTAGAGGATAGCCTGAGTAAGTGACCCCTTTGCCATCATCTTGTGTGGGTGGTCCAAACAGCTTCCGACATCAATGCAGAGGCAAAGCAGCCGTCAGGCGACCGCTCCATATACGCGATGACACCATAGATATTCGCTGAATCAAGAGCTGACACAGAACTCCAGGTCCCGTCAAGCCATCGCTAGCCCACCAACCTAAGCTGGAGGGCAGTAGCTCGGTCTCAGCGCAACAAGGCGAGTAGATCAGCGTAGGGGAGTCGTTTTCCTGCCATGAGCCAATCTCAACATCATCTAGAAGGAAGCTTTTACCATGAGCGAGGCTTCTAGGCTTGCAAAGGACAAAAATGCCACGGCGAACATAATCATGCTCGACAGCCTTGCAAACACGTGAGACGCAAGCCTGGAATGCCATAGCCGTGGAACCCATTGCTTTTCGTCTCCTCATTGCCGTGTAGGCCCCTTGAATTGAAGGCATGCTGATCTCAACGCAGTTGCCGAAGCTCTGGCTGCGCCGTTCAGAGGTTGCGGTGCTGTGACGAAAACCTTGCGAAGCTTGTAGCATGTAGCTTTCATGTGGCGGAGCTAGACACCCTTTCGAGCACTGCAAGCATCTCTTTCAATGCAAAGCGCTTGTGCCAGTGCGCGAACAGCCAGCTATACTTACTGTGCTGGCTCGAGGAATGAGAAAAGAAAGAGGAAGAGCTTCTTGTGCTTATTAGGGAAACGCATTCATTGCTCTGACAATCGATATCATACACACAATGTCAGTCTCGAGCCTCCAGACACTTACCACTGGTCTCAACATACACGACAAGATTCCACACCACGCCTGCTAATCTCGCACGTCTGCTGCTTTCGCCATCCGCTCAGGCGATGACGTCCATTCGCCTACGTCAGCTTCATCCGTATCTCGACGCTCTGCACTCGCTCGCCTCCGTGGCTCAGGCCACATGAGCTCTGGCGACATTCCCCGCGACGGACCGCCAGAAGCTGTCGACCTTGTGCCAATATGGTCATCCTGGGCGCCATCGTTCCTCCCAAAGCCACCCATGCCTCTTGCACCTTCTTGTTTTTGCTTCTTCTTGTTTCGTCGGTGCTGTAAGCAGCAGCAGAGTAGCAGGCATGGGAGGATCAAGAGGCCGAAGAGGACGCCAATGACAATGCCGGCGATGGCGCCGCCGGACAGACCGTGATGAGTGGAGCTGGCAGCTGCACCTGTGGGCGAGGCAGTCACGGTGACGGTGGTGTAGGTTGTGTGATAGCCAGAGGCCGAGCTGAGGGAGTTTGTCGGAGCTGTCTCTGTGCCGGCTGCAATGTGTTCGTCAGTCTTAAGCCTGCAGACAGCTTCGAGATCGAGCAAGCTTACAAGATGTGAACACGCCGTTGGTGCTAGGAGCAGCGCTATCCGGACCAGAAGCTGCAGCGAACGCTGTCGTGACGGGCCGGAAGGGTCTCGTCTGGCCGTCCAAGAGCACGGAGTAGTTGGGGACGCACACGGAGCCTGAAGCTCCATCTGAGATGCATCGATCGCCGTCGTTGCAGCAGAAACCATTGCCGCAGTCTATGTCAGATGCTCGTGGACAGCCGCGTTTGATGAGCTGGATGGACGTGATTTCATCGTCCGAACTTTGCGGTCGCGAGACAAGGAGGGGGTTTCGATGGGGTCTGAGGGCGGCCACAATGGCATCACTGTACGCGAAAGCTGGATATTGAGTTTCAATGACATTGTGGGGAGTAGTGATGGATAGAGAGATTGAAGAGCTAGCCATGATCTAGGGTTTTTGGTAGGTGGTGTAGGTTGGCTAGGGATGGACTGCGAGGATGTTGTTGAGTCCATCTTGAGCGCGAAAAGCCTGCAAATGTAGCCATTGTGCAATGACCGGAGAGTTGCAGGTGCGATGTAGGACAAGGAGGAAGAGCGTTCGACTTGCTGCATGTCCAGTGTATCAACGCTGGCGGCTTGTCACTAGCCCTGTTGCGGACTAGCGCATTTCTCTGTTGGTTCGCCCATGTACTACGTCTTCTCGGCGTTTCTTCCTTTACGCTACTTTGTTGCTAGCAGCGCAGAAGCTCTCTGAGTTCATTGACATACGCTCAGATCATGGAAGCGTAGCGGACAGCTCGAAACGTATGCCGAAAAGCCTACCAGAGCTGCTGATGTTCCCACCGCTTTCCCAGTACCAGGCCAGGCCAGGCATCTCATCCGCCCTGCACTGCACATACGCACAAGCTAGACACAACGAGGTGCCGAAGCTCTTCTCAGGGAGTCGCGAGATCAAAAAAAACTTCGTTGTCAAACAAGCAATGGCGATACAGTCCTACATGCTCAGCCATAGCACGCCCAAAACATCTTCACTCATGAAACTGACACCTGTCGTCCATTCACTCGTTGTTGGTCTTCGATCCCCTGTTCATGCTAAGTCTGTTAAGTATGCCAGCAGCAAACACTCTTTGCACGCCTACCCCGCCAGTATAGAACCCAGATGTCTTTCTAGCAGAATCACTCCAGTGGCGCTCCAGCTGTTCTCTTCGGCATTGACATAAGCGCTGTAGACAAGTCAAGACCAGGACATCCTGGAAAATGCTCCGTCCGCGAGTAGATTGGTCTAATGCAGCAAGTAAAAGCGGCCTGCGGATTTCGCCCGTCTTCTTCAGGTATAAAAGACGTGCGTGAGGCAACTCGACTCTTTCACAAGCAAGCAGCAAGCAAAGACGGGTGGGACCGCCCTCATCATGTCTCAGGGGATCACATCTTCAATCATTGCCGACCTTCATAATGCGTTCAAACAGCTCGCGCGAGCTTGAGCCACGGCCATGCAGACTGTGGACTCAGCGGCATGATGCTGATCACTATCGCTTCCCTTCCAGTGTATCATCGTTTCAGCAGACTATTTGCCTTAGTCATGCGCTTCGTGGCCGCTTAAAATATCTGGCTGCCTCTTTCACGCTGCTTTGGAAACTAATGGTCAGGTTGCGCGCAAGCATGGAGTTGACAGACGTGTCAGCTTGCAGAGGCCCATTGAGTAGCCTAGCATTCTTTCCAGTATCGTAGACCTCAACGCCTTAGGAGTCAACATGCTATTATCTAAAAGAATCGCAGACGTAGTTGAGAAGTGGCAGGCGCAAGGTCACATACCGCAGTCACGTTTCTCAGTCGCTGGAGCTTCTTCACTCGAACAGATACAAACTTTGCGGACGTGGCGTTAGGAAGATGCGACGCTGAACACGGGAGCGGCTTGCAATGTTCTACGGCCGCTGGACTGTGAAGCTCGAATGGAAACTCACTAGTCTATTTCCATGGCCAAGGTAATGGGGTACCTCGCCCATGCGGATGACGCAGATTGCGCAGGTCCATGATGCAAGGCAATGAGCCTTCTTTGGACGCTACTCGATGCCTTGATTACGTGGGGATGACCTAGGGTTTCTTGTCCGGGGGTTTCGAGGTCTTTGTCCCTGTGTTAGAGTACGCCGCAGCATTTCTCGCGGGAGAATTTAGTGCCCATCGTTCGCGAGCTATCTCCAGGGCTGTCTTTCGACCGGACGATCCTTGGGTAGCACTGGCCGTCGTGGGAAGGTTTTGTGGGCGCTGTGTATGATGTAGAGGGTTCAGATGTTGCATGCCGGCAGTCACCCTGTGCATCTCGCTGACTCCCTGATTGGTCGTACTACTGGCGCCTTCGCCACCATTGTCATCGTCGGCGTCGTCAGCGTCTTCAGAGGCTTCGTTATCAATTTTCGACGATGACTCTTCTTGGGGTACCTGACCATGACGGCGTTGCCACACACCGTACACCTTCGTTCCTTTCAGGTGATCCGGCCAAGCAAAGTTCGCTCTGGGGATCCGGTAGTACTCACTACCGCTACGAGCGAGTTCATAGTTCCCTGCGTCCTGACCAAAGTAGTATTCCTTCCACTCTTTAGACACGCCCTGTTAGCACACATTGCTCCATGGACCAGACGATTGGTTTTGACGCGTACCTTTGAATTTTGGCGTCGTACGTTCCGAGACAGTCCAGTCGTGGTCTCTGCCAAGCTCGGGACGGCTCGCGCGAACGCGTTTCCACTCCACGCCCTTCTTGCGCGCCTTATCTTGATCTTCCGGGATGTCCTTGGCCGGCCATTCCTTTGTCGCTGCTTCGTCAAGCCAATCATTGCAGTATTTATGGTGAATAAGCCAGAATTGCTGATTATGTTCGGATACTGTGTTATGAGCAAGCCTTGTTGCGATAAGAACGATAAGTCGAATTTCTTTACAGTATACTCTGTTTGTACTCACTCATGTAACGCGGTATCTTGTGGCGCCTCAGTGAGCCAATTCGCGCGGTAGGTCGGGGGGACGATTCGACTCACCAATCTACAAGATTAGCAAGTCATCCTTTGCGTTCGGATAGCTGAGGGGTAACACGTACCACTACTCAACGTTAGCATTCATCCATCTCTCAAAATGTGTGCCCACTCACAAGTTGTCCATTTCACGAACGCGCCTCCCGTGGCCTCATTTCTCAAGTACAAGCCGACATCCTTACCTTTGCCCTCATTCATACCCTTTCGATTCGTCAGAAGAAACCTTGGCGCACGAATGCTGATTTTGACAGACCCAATGATCTGAGTCAATAAACACTTCCCGGAGACGCCCAACCATCAAGCCGTTCCTCTCCATCAACCCCCGCACTCTCAAGGCAGCTTCCTCCATGCGCTCCCACCTTTCCTTTTTTTTGAAGGGAAATGGCAAGAGCTTGATAGTGCCAATATAAGGGTTTGACTCGCAAGGTCGTTCATTTTTAGACTCGGGCATCGCTGAGAGCGGTCTTGTGCAGTATAGAGATATCGTGCTTAGCCGGGATACATATAAAGGCACGACCTTTGAGGTTAATCTGAGCGTGTAATACAAGTGTAGCTGTTCAGGGGTATTGAGGCAGGAAACATGGCCCATAAGGGCATCTTATAAGCCACCACGACTTGGGCGGAGCAACCGGGTGCCAAGTGTCCTCGGGTCGGGCTTATTCACTTTTGACGATGCAATGCACATTGTAAGCGGATCCGTATGCCGGTGCATGGAACAATGGGCCCCCAGCGAGATGACTTAGGTAGAGGACGTCTTTGCAGGATCAGGGACGCACGACGCAATGCCGAGAACCACGGTGAATGTAGCAGCTGCTGCAGTTGCAATGACCTGAGCGTTTGACAAGGGAGTCGTAGAAAGCGTGCATCCGATCTGAATTGGCGAGCGACACCACGGACGGTGTAACACGAGCCGTGGTACGCTGTTGTCTTGCTCTTCGCCCGTAATACCCGCTCTTCCCAATGGAGTGATGACAACACGTTTAAGTCTAAGATTAAGGGCCAGAGGACACGTACGCTAGTCAGCCAGTTTTCTCAACAGCATGGGTCGACTCTTGCAAGACACGAATTGCTCAGAGCAACGCTCATGTTTCTTGTCCGCCGATGAAAGCTGTCAGTAACCGCAGACTGCAGAAGTAACGTTGTAGGGCATCAGGAATACACGCCTGCGCATGCACTTAATTACCAGATCCAGTGTCTTGAACAATCGTAAAGAAACGTACAAACGCCGGTTTCGACGTTGTTGTGTGCAGGATCGCCCAGTCCAGATGGCCATACCAAGACACGGGATGGACGGGCGCCCACAACTACCGACTGGTCATAACCCTTTCAACCCACCAAGGCTACATGAGCCAGAGATAACTCTCGATTGCGCCCATTCTAGGCGCTTTAGAGCTTTAAGCGCCTAGTATATCGTTAAATAAGCTAAGCGCATTCTATTGCGATAGTTTTTATCTTATATAACCCTTTAGTTTAAGCTTAGTGTTGCTGTTAATGTTACTAAGAGTTTTAAGTATAGATCTAGACTAGTAGCGTACGAATTCTAGCTAAAATCGGTAGACAGGATAGTGCCTCTATAGCCTATACTTAAAATATCTTAATGATATTAATAGTAATACTAAGCTTAAATTAAAGAGCTATATAAGATTTTTAAGAATTTATAGATACTAAAGTTCTAGTTTAATCTTAACTTTTTGTTGGAAATTAACCAACTAACTGGTTAGCCGGAACCCCTAGGGGCCTGGAGTATCGAACAGGTCCTACCGTCTGTCTCGGCCTAGAATAGAACAAGCCTTTTACCTAAAGGATTGGGCCTAGTAGCCCGGACCTAAGACAAAAAGAAGTATTATATAATCTATTTTAGACAGCTAGCTTATAGTCTAAGACAATATAAAATAGACTTAGAGACTAATAGTTTTAGATAGACAGAATTATTGTCTTATTTAGTAAGTTATAGGTTATCTAGCCTCTATTAAAAAGAATAGATATTTAGTAGGTCTTATACAAGCCGCTAGACTTAATATATAAGCTAAGATCTCTTTAGAGAATTTTAGCTAATAAGATAGACAATATAATAATAGCTTCTCCTTATTATTAAGTATTATATCTGTATTAAGCTTAAGTATTGTACTAGTTCTAAGCTAGTTTTATCTTTCTACTCTTTATAGTAGTATTCTTCTTCTTCCCTGTACTAATTAAACAGGATATAAGTCCGAGTTGGTACCAATTCCTTTTAAATTTTCTTTTTAAGAAATATTTCTACTACGGCACCTATCGACACCTCTAAACGATTCTATTATCAATCGACTCTAAATTTTAAGCTTAATTTAACTATTTGAACAGAATTTCCTTTTTTAGAAATCTCCGACCATATATTCGGCTATAGACTCCTCTTACAAGATCTCTAAACTCAAGAGCTCGAATAATTGGGACATTTAGTCGATTTAAATAGAGGCCCTTTTAACTAAAAAGGGCTACAGTAATATTATAATCCCTTTTTTTGGCTATTTAGCTAGAGATATTACCGAAGCTAGCCGTTAGAAACAGTTAACAAGGGCAACAGCTCTTATTCGACTAACTCTAAAGGACGGTCCTCTTATTTAAATGAAGAGAATTTATAACTCTCTAGAGCTTTAAATTAGTCTAAAAAGGTTATATAAATCGAAAGGTTTTAGTTCCGAGTTTCTAATTTATAAGAAGCTCTTTAGTACTATACTAGGTAAGGTAAAAAACCTTAAGCTTTACCTTGCTAAAATTAGACAATTAACGGACGATTTAGTAACTTAAGGACTAGTACTACCTAACAAGGTAGTAGCTGCCTACGTCCTTTACAATTTAACCTCTAAATATAAGTATACAGTAACTATTATTAGCTAAACCTATCGGCAAACGACTAGCAATATAAGTCTACAGAACTTATTTAGTTAACTTATAGACAAGTCTCGTCGAATCTACGGTAGTACCCCAGTAGAAAAGGTTTTTACTGCAATAGACAATAAATTAACGTAAAGAACCGAAGAAAAATTAAAACATTTAAGTAAAAACTAAGAAAAATACCCCTTTTATAACAAAAAGGGGCATAAACCGGCAACTTATTAGAAAAAATACTCAAATCTCTAGCTAAATTCTAATAAAAGCTCTAAAAACACCGATTTTTTAATATTTTCTATATATAGTTCTAACCTAAAAAAAAAAAAAATAATGCTTTATAGTATTGCTAAATAGAGTTAATTACTTTACTAATTCTTAAATTCTTGATATAGGCTTAATAAGCTATATTTGCTCGAATATTAATCTTTTAACAGATATTTGGCTAACTAACCGAATTATTTGTTAAAGAGGGGAAAAGTTAATCTAAGCCTTATAAATAGGCAAAGCAGAACTATTTTTTAAGAATAAAATAATTGTTTTAAATAAAATTTTATTTGTTAAGAATAAAATAATTGTCTTAAATAAAATTTTATTTATTAAGAAATTTGAAATTAATCTTCTAAGCTTTAATAAGCTTAAAAAGAAGGGAGATAAGGTAACTCTTAGCTAAAAGAAGCTAAAAGTTAATTAAGCCGGACAACTAACTACTAAGAGGCGGTATATTAACGGTTTAATAGTAATAGAAGCTCAGATTATTAATATAGTCCAATCTCTTTATACTATTTCTTTAAAAACTAACCTTTAGTATTAACAAATAGGATATATAAGCGAAAACGCCTTAAAATAGCTTAAAAAAGTTACCCTAGAAACAAATTATTTGTACAAATTAAGAGATAATTGCTAAATTTACTTTAAAGTAAAGACAACAACTAAAGTTAGTTAAAAAACTCTAGATAAATTAGCTAATTATTTAGAAAAAGTCCACTTAAATATTTGTAAGCTAATTGTACCGCAAATCTCTTTTAAAGGTCGATTATTTACTAGCTTTATAGACAATAAAACCCGATATACAACTACTAAGGTACTATAGTTTAAAACTTAGGTTTTTAACGCACTATTTACTTATATTACTTAAGAAGAAACATAGTTTAAGTATTCTTTTAAAAGATTATACTTAAATAACGCAACAGAATATTGAAAAGACCGGATAAAATAGTTTTTAGAACAAAAAGAAGCTATTTTAATAATGTCTATACTATATACTCTTTAGTAAAATAAACGAGCCGAACGCTTTAACCGAACAATTACTAGTAAAGTTTAAGCAATACTTTATACCGCTGAACTACTTTAAATATATTGGAATAAAGTATTAGAAGCAGCTACTTATATTTATAATAGAACCTCTTATATTGGATTACCGGGGTTTATTACTTTATACAAAGTAAAATATAGTAATGAACTAGATATTAGTACTATTAAAATTTAGAGCTTAGTTACTTACCTTAAAGAACCTAAACTAAAGAAACTAAACGCTAGAGCAACTATTTATATTCTAATAGACTATAAATTAAACTAATATAATGTAACGCTGGTCGCTAAGAGGACCGAACTAAGGCTTACTTACCTTATATACTTATTAACCTTAGTAGTAGTTGTCTTGTATACTAGAGACTAAAAGGTAGGAGAGGCGAAATAGATTATAAAAGGTAAGAGGGACTTAACTAAAGTAGATAGAAGATAAAGTATGTTACTTAAATATAGTCAAGAAACTTGTATTTAGATATTAAGTTAACAGACTAAAGTCTATTCTAAGGTTAACTATTAGTCTAGCTATATAGTTTAAGGTATAAAAGAGGTCCTTTTAGAGCTACTATAGCTGCTAGCGTTCTTATAAATAACCGCGGTTTTTTAGCCCAATATATCCGCTTTAGCTACTATCGGTTAAAGAGTTTTTATTGGCTAAAGGTGTGCTAGTGCCTGTTAGCATTCTAGCGAGTAGTAGATATTAATGCTTAAGGGTTCGCTTAGCCGTTTTAGGCTTAGTATTTATAATATATAAGCTTTTAGACTCTAATAACTAGAAAGTTTACTAAAAAAAAGACGTCTACGTTTAAAAAGAAAAATTTATTTAGAACCTATAGAAATCTATAGTTAATTAATTAACTAAGAGTATTTCTAAAGAGCTTAAAAAATAACTAAAAGTTAAGTTTAAAAATAAGCTAAATTTAACCGCTAAATTCTAAGATAATAGAAAGATACCTCTTAATAAAGAAGAAAGTTCTTTATATAAGAAATAGTATACCTCCTTTATATCTTAACAATTAGTAGACGAATCTAAATAAGAACTATACTAAACTAAAGCTGTAAACAAGTCTAACCTTCTTATCGAGTTAGACTATAAAAGTACTAAAGACCTTAGCCGAGTAGATATTAATTACGCCTAGAAAATAGATTTTATATACAAAAACGTTAATAAAAATTAGTTTAACGAGTTCTATAATAATCTAGAACAATATATTAAATAGGCCTTAGTCGCAGTTACTAAAGAGCCTACTAATTTAAAAGAAATAAGAGTATTTAAGGATTAGCTTTCTTAACTAAATACAATATAGTTAAAGCTTAAAGAGCTAGCTAACTAAGAAATTTAAATATTAACTAAGCTACTATCGAGTAAAAAAGCGCTAAAAGGGCGCTAAATATTAAAGATTAAGTATCTCTTAAAGAGTAAGCTAATTTTTAAAGCCCGCTAGATAGTTAAGAACTACTAGTAAAGACTTAGCCTTAATTTTATAAAAGTCTTTATAAATATAGTAAATTAAATTACCTACCGGCTTATACTAGCCTTAGTAGTAAAGAAAGACTAAGAAATAAAGCAATAGAACGTAAAATTAGCTTATTTTAATACAAAATTAGATAAGATTATCTATATTAAGTAACTAACTAGTCTATTTAACAGAACTAATAAAGTTTATTAAATAAAGAAGGCCCTTTATGGTTTAAAACAGACTAACTAATAGTAAAAAGCTTATCTTCGAGAATTACTAAGGGAAATAGATTTTAAATCTCTAGTATCTAATTAGTCGGTTTATATTTAAAGAACTAGAAAGTAGATAATTTTAATTACCTATATAAACAATATATTAGCTATATCCGATTCTACTAAAATAATCTCTAAAATTTACTAAAAACTAAATAAGACTCTTACGGTTAAGAACTTAAAAGACGTTAGTAAGTTTCTAAAAATTAAATTTACCTAAGATCGCCCAGCAAAAACAATTTGTCTAGACTATTCGACTTATTTAGCTAAAATTTTAACCAAATATTCGAAGAAAAACGGCCGAATGCCCAAAAAAATACTGCAACTCGTCAGCTTAAAATTGACATCGAATCCTAACTAAGCTAGTAGTGCTAATATTTCTCATTATTAGCAATAAATTAGGTTAATTTTGTACCTAATAGCAAAGATAAGACCCAATATTATCTTTATAACTAGCTTACTAGCTCAATATATATTGAATTCTAGTAAGAAGTACTAAAGAGTTTTAAGTAGCCTTTAAACTTACTTAGATAAAACTTCTAACCTTAGTCTTTACTATAAATCTCCCTTAATAGACAGTATAATTAGCTATTGTAACGTAGATTAAGGGGAAAACCTTGGTACTAGGAGATCGACTACCGGCTATATCTTTTTACTTAGAAACAGAGCTCTTAGCTAAAATTTAAAGCTATAAAAAATAGTCGCCTTAAGCTCTTATAAGGCTAAATATATAGCTCTTAGAGAAGCTATAAAGGAACAGTTATTTATCTAATTAATTGCTACTAAACTGTCTGAGATTTTTAAAGAAAATTCGATTACTACCGTTTTAGCGGGTACTTTTAAAAAGTCTGCGGATAAAAAAACTTAGCGGGCTCTAACGCACTAAGTAAGTACAAATTTACCCGGGTAAGCCGGTTAAATTAGACCGAAGACCCTAGTTTTGCCGGTAAAACTGTTACTTACCGACAGCAATTCGACAAAAGAACTTATAAAAAATCCTACCTTTTGAGCTAAATTTAAGCATATTGATATATAGTATTACTATATTAGAGAAAATGTTTAGGTAGGCTAAATAGAGCTTAAATACGTTTTTATAAAGAAACAATTAGCAGACAGTTTAACAAAACCAATCAACTTAGCTAAAATACTAACGTTTAGAACTTAAATTAGCTTACAATTCGGCTAAAATAACTAGTCGATTAAGGAAGTATGTTAGAAATTAACTAACTAGCTAGTTAGCCGGAACTCTTAGAGGCCTAGAGTATCGAATAGGTTTTACCGTCTGTCTCGGTTTAAAATAGAATAAGCCTTCTATTTAAAGGGTTGGGCCTAGTAGCCCGAGCTTAGAATAGAAAGAAGTATTATATAAGTTATTTTAAACGGCTAGCCTATAGTTTAAGACAATATAAAATAGACTTAGAGACTAATAGTTTTAGATAAACAAAATTATTGTCTTATACGGTAAGTTATAGGTTATTTAGCCTCTATTAAAAAGAACAGATATTTAGTAAATTCTATATAGACCGCTAAACTTAAATATATAAGTTAGAATCTCTTTAGAGAATTCTAGCTAATAAGACAGACAATATAACAATAGCTTTTCCTTGTTACTAAGTATTATACCTGTACTAAGCCTAAGTATTATACTAGTCTTAAGCTGGTCTCGTCTTTCTACTCTTTATAGTAGTATTCTTCTTCTTTCCTATACCAATTAAACACTTTTATATACTAGCTATAGTACGCTTTAGCGTAGCTATACTACTATAATATCTAGAGTCGAAAAGGCTTAGTATCTAGGTTTTATTTATAGAATAATTCTAGTATTTCTAGTTTACTACTAATACTAATTATTATTATTTTAACTTTATCTTTTAACTAGTTATAAGTCTAGATTATATATTTAAGGCTTTATTATAATTATATAATTTATTTATACTCATTCTAATAAAATTTAACTAAGATTAAATACTATTAATAGTATTAAACTTATAAGTAATTAGTAACTATTTTTATACTAAGCGTTATAGTATATTAATATAAAAGGTATTAAGATAACTACTATAATATAGTTTAATTCCTTATAGCTTAAGTGTGTTAAATATATCTAATCTTAGAAATTATATTATTATAAGTTTTATTAAATTTAAATAAGTATTAGTTACTAAGTTATTTAGTAAACTTTAAATTCTATATAGTATTTAAATACTATAATAGATAAAAGTAAGATATTAAGTTTAAGATTCTTAAGAGCTTTAAAAACTACTAGTAATAGTAGTAAATTATTAAAAATCTATTAAAAATGTTAAATCTTTAGAACTTTATTTTTAATATTAATAATAGTATATAGAAGACTTATCTTTTAGATTCTATTAACGCTAATAATACTACTATATAGAAAGAAAAGAAATAGAAGCGCTATAAGTAAAATAAGCTTAAAATAAAGATATCTTTTTATATTTTGAATAATCTTAGTAATTTTATTAAGATAAACTTTAATAATAATAAATTTAATTATATAAAGATAAAGTAAAATTACTTTAAAAGATATATAAAGATAGACTATATAGAAATATATAATACTATTCAATAGTTACTAATACTATTACTAAAGTCTTATAAAGATATAAAGTAATATTATATTAAATTTAAAATAATTATAAATAAAATTAATAGTTTAAAAAAGAAAGATAAGTTTAAGATTTTTAGTAATAAGATAAAGGTTATAATATTTCTAAATAATATTAGTAATATAAAAGAATATTAATAGTAGATTACTACTAAACGTAGCTAATATAATATCTTAAATAGTTTTATATTAATTAATATTTATAACTTATTTAAAAAGGTAATTAAAGAATTTTAAATTATTGAATTAAAGAAAGTATATTTAGTAAATATAATAAGCTTTATTACTAACACTAAGAAGAATAAAAAGAAGAAATTTAGCGATAGTAGTAGTAATAGTAGCTTTAATAAAGGTAGTAATAGTAAAAAATATAAGAAATATAATTTATACTAGAGTTTTAACTATACTAAAGAAAAATACTTCTATAATTATTCTAAAGATACTCGAAATAGTTAGAAGCTTTTTAAAAAGATTAGTAAGTTTAAGTATATAGATTTAAGTAAGAAGAATATTTTTAAGAAGAATAGCTATTATAGTAGTAATATAGAGATAATTATAATCTATATTAATATAGTTAATAAAGTATAAGATAGTACTTATATAACTATCTATAAAGGTATCTGTATAGATATTTATACTACTATCTATATAACTACTAAACTAAATATCTAACTATTTACTAGACTAGATAAATTATATACTACTTTTATTAGTAAGATATTTACTATACTCCTTACTACTAGCTTAGCTACTTAGTAATATATAGGTTAGCTAGTAAATTTAGAAGCTTCTAACTATATATATAATATTTTTAATATATTTAGTAATTTAGAATTATACTAAATAACTATATATACTACTAAAGGTGTTACTATAGCTATAATATATAGTAACGTCTCTTTAAGAGTTTGCTACTTAAATAGTAGTAAAGTATAGGTAAAGCTTTTTGAAGTACTCTATCTATCTAGCTTATTTATTAATTTAGTATTTAGTTATAAGCTAGCTAAATATAGCTTTAGTATATATTTAAGTAAGTATAAGATTATATATACTAGAATAGATTAGAAGCTTATTAGCCTTATTAATACTAGTTATTACTAAATACTAGATATTATTAATAATACTCCTATTTTAAGTATATTCTTTAAGATATAGTATATGCGCTTTAGTTATACTTTTTATAACTATATCTAAAAGACAGTAAAGTAGATTACTAGTATTTTCAATTAGATTATTAAACTAGAGTATTACTATAGTACTTACTTTTAAGATAAGACTATTTACTTAGATAGTAATATTTCTTAGTAAAAACATATTAATTTTCTTAATCTTCTTTATGTTAATTTAGTAGGGCTAATTATACTAAGAGCGACTATAAATAATAGTAACACTAGCCTAAATATAACTAATAATTATTACTATATATAGTATATTTACAAGTTTAGTAGTAAGTTAAATAAAACGGTTTTAGATACCTTTAAATAATTTAAAATATTAGTTAATAAGTAATTAAATTAAAAGATTAAAGGTATTAAGATTAATAATAGTAATAAGTTTCTTCTATTAAGATATTATACTATAAATAAGAAGATATAAGTTTAATATTTACTATTTTATACTCTAAATAAGTATAGCGTTATAAAGTAAACTAATAAGCTTATTTATAATATAATATAGTTAATACTTATTAGTAGTAAAGTTCTATAAGAGTATTAAAATAAGGTATATATAGCTATAGTATATATTCTAAACTATATATCAATAGTTGTATTTAATAGTATAGTACCTTTTTAAGCTATTAATAAGGCTTTAAATAAAAAGTATATACTACTAGACGTATTCTATTTATAAGTATATAGATGTATAGTATATATTACTATTTCTATTACTAAACGTATACTAAAAAAGTTTAACTTATATATCTATATTAGTAAAATAGTAGAATATACTATAAATAGTAGAAGAACTACTTACTATATACTTAGTTTAATCTATAAAAAGATAATTAAATTCTCTTATATTAAATTTAATAAGTTATTTTTTAAATTAATTATAAATATTCTTAAGTAGACTAGTAATTCTAAGGATCTTAATATTAAAGATAATAATATAGTATCTCTAGTACTACATCTAAATTCTAATAATTTAATATTTAGTTAACTATATATTAATAATATTACTAAGTATTGTTTACTTAGTCTAGATTTTAAATTCAATAGTAGCGTTTTAGTTAGAAATAACAATAATACTAATACTAAAGATTAAATATATATATATCTTAATTTAAAAGAGATTAAAGAGGTAAAGACTTAGTTAAAGCTTATTAATAAGATTCTAAGTAAAAAGCGTAAAAAAGCTCTTAATAAGCTTTAAAGTTAGTTTAGTATACTAAATAAGATTAAATTACCAATACTAGTAGCTAATTCTAATATACTATCTATATCTTTACTAGTAGCTTTTAATAGCTCTAAGAGATAATACTTTAGTAATAGTAATAAGAATAGTAATATCTTACTATTTTTTATAATATAGTACTATAGAAATAAACTAAATTTATATCTATAACTCTTTAATTTAACTTATTTTAACTTACTATTTAGTTTTTTATCTATATTTTGTACACTACTTAGATTCTTTTTTAATATAGCTTATACTCTTAAGACTTTTATAAAGTACTAGTTTATTAAAGTCTTTACTACTATAGCTACTAATTTAAATTAGCTATAGACCTTTAAATTATATAAGAAAGCTATAAAGTTAGATTTAGATAGTTAGAGTAAAGTAATATCTAAGAAGATTAGATTATAAGAAGTTAATAAGACTTATTACTAAAGATATTTACTAAAGAGAGTAAGAATCCTTACTACTAAATAGATATTTAACTTAAAGACTAATAAATATAGTATAGTAGTATATTATAAAGTATATATAGTAGTAAAGAGATTTCTATAAAATAAAGATAGCTTTAATAAGACCTTTACAGTAGTAGTAAAGACTAATATATTTTATATTTTTATTACTCTAGTCGCTACATTAGAACTTAAGTATAATTAAATAAATATAGTTACTATATTTCTAAATTTCTATCTCTTTAATAGTATTAAAATCTAGATAAAGCCTTTTAAAAGGATATTACTACTAGAGCCTAGAATAAAGTAGCTTTTTACTTATATACTTTATAGTCTAAAATTATTACGATCTTACTACATTCGGCTAGTACAAGGCTAAGCACAGCCAGCCTTATTAGAGCACTATATAGGATACCCAACAACCCTAATATAGCAACGTTAGCGACATTGCTATATCGCAATAGAATTCTAACAGAGCGATAAAGAAAATATTAGAACCGTTAAATACAGAAAAATGTATCTATATACTTTAAACTATATAGCTAGACTAATAGCCGACTTTAAAATAAACTTTAGTTTATTAACTTAATATTTAAATATAAGTTCCTTAACTATATTTAAATAATATATTTTACCTTCTATCTACTTAGTTAAGCTTCTCTTACCTTTAATAATCTATTTTATCTCTTCTATCTTTTAGTCTCTAGTATATAAAATACCTACTATTAAGATTAATAAGTATATAAAGTAAGTAAGCTTTAGTTTAGTTTTTCTAGCGATCGGCGTTATACTTTAATAGACTCGCTATAAAAGTAGAAAAAGTAGATTAATTATATTTACTGCTTTAGTACTTAAGAGCTGCAATGCTACAAATAGATTAGCTAATAGAATAGCTAGTACAACTAAAATATTAAATATTAATATTAAGATAAAAAAGAGTTTCTTAAGTAAATATTTTAAAGTTACTTTATTTTAAATACGCCTAGCTATATACTTTAAAACTTATAAAGACTAGTTTTTAAACAATATTACTATAGTTCTATTTACTACCTTTTATATAGATAAAGATACTTATAAGTAAATTAAGTACTACTTCAACAACTTTTTATTTATTTTAATAAAAAGTAGATACAAGAATACTAATAAATTCTTTATTAGCTTTATCTTCTTTTAAAAAAAGCTTTAAGAAATCTTTAGTTAGACCAACGCTAAACGCGTCGCTACTAAAAAGCTTTAGAATCTTAAGTAAATAGAACTAGTAAGTAGGTATACTGCTAAATTTATACAGTATACTAATTAAATAGAATAGAACAAGAAACCCTTTATTAAAACCTTTTATAAAGAACTTAAGAATTATATTAAGAAAATAATCTATATTTATAGAGAGAAGTTTAATAATCTCAATAATTTTATATAACGAGTAAAGAAGATCGATAACAGTAACTTTAAAAGATAAATAAAAAAGAAGGGTAACCCTACTAACAGATTCTATAAAACAAAGAATCGAGCAAACTTACAATAAGACTGAAACGATCTAATAGAGTTAAATTTTATAAAGCTTCGAGAGAAACTAAACAACTAGAAAAAAGAATATAGAATAAGAAACAAGCTATGCTTATATTACAGAAAACTAGAGCATTAAGTTAAGAAATAATATTTTAAGAAATAACAGTTTAACAGTACTAAACGAAGCAAATACAACAATAATCGATCTTAGAAACTCTGCTCGCTACGATAGCAGTTTAATATAACTAACTTAGCGAAATCTTATAACACGCTTTAAGACTTAGAACTCCTATTAAAATTAAATCTATTTAAGTTATATACAAATTAGAACATCGACAATAAGTTATAGGAGAAAACAAAAGAACGTTAACTAAAATAGAAGCAATAAAACCTATAGAACTAGAACAATATTAACCGTACTATTCTAAGATAATAGACATTAAAAGCCGTTACACTATATAAAACACTATCTTAAACTACGTACTATAATAACAATTATATAATTTACAAATCTAACAAGCAAGAATTAAGATAGTAGCTGAAGAGACTAATATCTCTAAAACAAGATTTAATACAAGAACTAGATCTTATTCGAGGACAGCTTAGGTTATCTTATTTAGAAACTTAAGGAGAATTTAAGAAAAAACAGACCGTAGAAGCTAAGCAAGATAGTATATATAATACGTTATAAGTAAGACAACGACTTAAAGATAAAAATATAGATTTTAATAGTATAAATTCTTGCTTAAGAACAATATTAACTAAAAAGAATAAACCTTAATCCGTTAAAAAGAAAAAATATAGAAACTTTATTAGATAGCTTTTTATAAGGGAAAGTTAAGCGCTAATAAAGATATTAACAATATTTAGAAATTTATTTACTTATGTCTATAATAACTAATAAACTATCTTATTAGAGGTCTAGAATTATATAGTTAGTACTAATATCTTTAACTAACAAAATATAACCTATAAATACAATAAATTTTAACTAGCGATAGCTGTATAATTAAACTAAAGATTATAAATAATAAACTAAACATTATAATAAAAGTAGTATTAAAATATTTAATACAGAAATTCTTATAGTAAATTAATTAATAATAGATTTTAATACTTAAAATACTCTAGAACGTATATAATAAATAGAAAAAAGACTAGATCGACTACTTTAAGGATAGTAGTACCGACCTATTTAACAGTTAAACTCTTCAAAAGCTTAGCTTTACGCAAGCTCGGCTGTTTATAAAATATATCTATATACTTAAGTAACAATAAACAATAGAAACATTAAAATTATAATCGATTTAAGCGTAATAGGCAACTTTATTTTAATACGCTATATTAAATAATACTAAATATAAATATAAAAGAAGAAATTACTTTATATACTATCTAAATTTTAAGAGACAAAGGAAAGAGTCGACTATAAAACTTTATTAATAAATATACCTATTAAGAACTATTAAGAAGAAATTACTTATAATATTATAGATATTAACTAGTACTACGCTATACTAGGTATATCTTAGTTACAACAATATAACTTAAAAGTAGATTAGAGAACTAAGAAACTTCTCTTTACTAAGTATAAGCACTTTAAATAAAAGTCGTTTTATAGAATAAATACTTTATAAGCTATTTTTAGTAGTAAGAATAAAGAGTGTAATAAAGAACTTATATAGATAAGTACTACTATACTTTAATATTTAGATATTTTTTATAAGAGAAGTTTACTGTAGTATTTTGTCTATAGCTAACTATATATAAGTATAAATTGTTGGAAATTAACTAACTAGCTGGTTAGCTGGAACCCCTAGGGGCCTAGAGTATTGAACAGGTTCTACTAGCTATCTTGGTCTAGAATAGAACAAGCCTTTTACCTAAAGGGTCGGGCCTAGTAGTCTAAGTCTAGAACAAAAAGAAGCATTATACAATCTATTCTAGACAGCTGGCCTGTGGTCTAAGACAATATAGAATAAACTTAGAGACTAATAGTTTTAGATAGATAGAATTACTATCTTATACAGTAAGTTATAAGTTATCTAGCCTCTATTAAAAGAATAGATATCTAGTAAGTCTTATATAAGCTACTAAACTTAGATATATAAGCTAAAATCTCTCTAGAGAATTTTAGCTAACAAGACAGACAATATAACAACAGCTTCTCCTTACTACTAAGTATTGTATCTGTATTAAGCTTAAGTATTGTACTAGTCTTAAGCTAGTCTTATCTTTCTACTCTTTATAGTAGTATTCTTCTTCTTTCCTGCACCTTTTTAACAATTTATAAAGCTTAATTTTTAAAATACTTATTACTATATTTATATTTATAAAGAAAATAAGTAAAAGATAGTATTTTATATCTAATATAGATACTATAAGTATTTAGTTATATCTTTTAAACTAATAAATACTTTTACTATATTTTAATTATATATTTATAAAGCTATAGATAATCTTATTGATACTTTATATATTATTTATATAAATAATATCTTAATTTTCTTTAAAAGAAAGAAAAGCTACAAAAGCTATATTAGAAGAATTTTATAAAGCTATTTAGATATTAATTTTATACTATTAAGGTTTTTTTTTTAAAGTCTACTATAAAAGTTAATAATATTAAAATAAACTTAGCAAGAATATAAACTATAGCTAACTAGTTAGTTTCTACTATAGTAAAGTAAATTCTATTCTTCTTAAAATTTATAAACTTTCACTAGTAATTTATATATAAATTTAGCTATATTATAGTATTTATAAATACATCAATAAAAGATATTAAGTTTAATTAAAGTAAAGTCTAATAAAAAGCTTTTAAAGCGCTAAAGATAAGTCTTTATAAATATATCTATACTAATATACTTTAATTTAGTACTACTAGTTATCTTAATAACTAATATATTAGACTTTATAATAGTAGATATCTTACTCTAACTATAAGAAAATAGCTAATTAATATTACTATTAAATGTTAACTTAGATTTATCTATTTTAGTAGTAGTAAATACTATTTAGACTAGTATTAATAATAAGATAGATATATATTTATATTTAGTAATATTCTTCTTAAAAAAGTTTATAGATATTAAATTAAGATATAATATCTATAATAAAGAGCTTATAGTAATATAAACTAGCTTTAAGTACTAATACTATTATTTTATTAATATATAGTACTTAATAAAGATTATAATAGACTATAATAATTTATAGTATTTTATAATAATAAAAGTATTATTTTACTATTAAATATACTAAATAAAAGATCTATTAGTATTTAACTTTAAAATACTATACTATATAAATAATAAAAATCTAGTAAATATACTATTATACTATTTAAATTATAAGAATTTATATAAAGTAAAGAAAAATAATACTAATAAGATATTACTAAGTCTATAGTAAAAGCTTAGAAGAGATACTACTTTATCTAGTATTAAAAAAAAGTTCTTTAGTCTAAAAAATAATGTAATTACTTTTTTAATTATATTACTTAAAGATTAATTTAAATGCTATTAGTAGTTTAGCTACTAACAATAAACTTTAAATATAACTATAGTCTAAATTGAAGGTAAATTAAAGTTAAATATAAATCTTATATAAAATACTTAAAAGTAAGAAATATATTTATCTTTCTTTACTAATATAGAGCCTTTTTAAGTAGCTCTTATATTATAAGTTAAGATAGTTATAGCTACTACTCTTAAAATAGCTTATAATAATACTTTTTAAGGTCTTATAACCTTAATTTTAAAAGTTTAATAAGAAAATACCCTTTATAAAGTAGAAAGTATTAGAGTTAAAATTATTAGCTAAAACTAAAAGTTATTATAGTAATAAAATAATGGTAGACTACTATTAAGTTAGTATAAAAAAGTACTATATAAGTTAAATTAACTTAAATACTTTAATAGAGTCTAACTTAAACTCTAAGTTATTAAAGTATATAAAATAGTTATTATTAAAAAGGTACAGGGAAGAAGAAGAATACTACTATAAAGAGTAGAAAGACAAGACTAGCTTAAGACTAATACAATACTTAGGCTTAGTATAGGTACAATACTTAGTAGCAAGGGGAAGCTATTATTATATTGTCTGTTTTATTAGCTAAAATTCTTTAGAGAGATCTTAACTTATATATTTAAGTTTAGCGGTCTGTATAAAACTTACTAGATATCTATTTTTTTTAATAAAGGTTAGATAATCTGTAACTTACTATATAAGATAGTAATTCTGTCTATTTAAAACTATTAGTCTTTAAGTTTATTTTATATTGTTTTAAATTATAGGCTAGCTGTTTAAAATAGGTTGTATAATGCTTCTTTTTGTTCTAAATCTAGGCTACTAGGCCCAACTCTTTAGATAAAAGGCTTGTTCTATTCTAGACTAAGATAGCTAGTAGGACCTATTCGATACTCCGGGCCCCTAGGGGTTCCGGCTAACCAGCTAGTTGGTTAATTTCTAATATTTATTTAATAGCTATAGATTATTATACTAAGATAGTAAAATTTAAATACTAGAATAGACTAAAGCTAGAACTTATAAGCTAAAATTATAATAATGAGCTTATTAGCTACTTTAAAATTAAAAAAACTCTAAAAATTCTAAAATATAAATATACGTAAAAGAATATAATAATATATGTTAGAAACTTTATTACTAAATATAATATATATTAATATACTGTTATAAAAAAGTATAAGCTATATAGTAGAATAGTAGTAATACTAGTTCTAATTAAACTCTTTAAAGATCTATTTTTAAACTTTATTATTAAGCTACTAATAGTATACTTAAAGAATAAAGATATTATTAATTTAATTCTTATAGTTATTAATTACTTTTTAAAGTTTATTATCTATATTCTAGTTAGTAAAACTATAGATACTATAAAACTAGTAGAAGTACTTTATAAGTATTAGATAAAAATATTAAAATTTCTAAGAAGTCTCTTATCTAATAAAGAATCTATATTTACTAGCTTATATTAGAGTACTTTCTACTAGTATTTAGATATAAAATAAAAGATAAAGTATAGTATTTTACTTTTAAACTAATAGCTAGACTAAGTTCTAGAACTAAAAGCTTAAAAACTATCTATATATCTATATCTCTTAGAATTAAGATAATTAGTATAAATATTTAAAAAAGCTACTTTTGTATATAACTTAAAGATCTATTTATTAATAAAAATATTACTAATTAAATTTATATTTAGCTATATAGTAAATATACTAAATAGTATACTACTACTAGATTAGTACTATAATATAGTTAGACTAAATAATCTTTCTATTATTAAGAATACCTTCTATTAAAAGAAAAGGTAGTTTAAACTAAAATACTCTATAGTAGTTAAGTATATAAAAGAATATCTTCTTTACTAATAAGAAATAAAGTATTAGCTAAAGAAAGCTTAGTATTTATAAATAAAATAGTATAATACTAAGTATATACTAAAATACTAATATTAGGGCTTTCTATAGAAGATAATAATTCTATTAAAAGTAGAAGTAAAATAGAAGTTAAAGTAAAAGAAGGGCTAATTATTAGAACTTCTATTCTATAATAGAAGTTATTATAACTTTATTAGAAGTAAAAGAAGAATAGAAGTTAAAATTCTAACTCTTATCCTATTTTTAGTACTTCTATATAAATAGAATAAAAGTTATTAATTAAGATAATCTTTTTATAGTTAAATATCTATAGTTTTTAGTCTCTAAGTACTCTTAAATATATATATTTAGGCTTAAAAACTCTAATTAATTAATTTTTAATAAAATTTCTAGCTTTAAACTTCTAATATAATAATTCTTTACTAAGAAAAATAACTTCTATTTTACTTCTATTCTAATAGAATACTAAGAATAAAAGTAAAAGTAGAATAAAAGTAGAAAAGAATTAAGATAACTCTTCTGTTATTAAGATATTAACTTTTACTTCTACTTCTATTTAAATAGAAGTAAAATAGAAGCTAGATACTAACTTCTATTCTCTTCTATAAAGAATTCTTAATTATACTATATAGTAGATAATTTAGTACTACTATTATTAAAGAATCTTAAAATAAAGAGACTAATAAAGAAGCCTTATAATTAAAGCTTAGAACTATTTAGAATTCTTAAGAAAGTAGATAAATAAGCTTACTAGCTAGTACTACTAAACTTTTATTATATTTACTCTATTTTCTATATATTCTTACTAAAGCTATATTACTATTAATCTAGTATAGAACTACTTAGTCTAGTTAAAATTAATAGTAGTAAGAAATAGCTTATTAAGATAATTTACTTTAAAATTAAGAATAAAAATTAATATCAAACTAAGTAGTAGAGATATTTAAAAATAAATAATATAATAGAGTTATAGACATATTTTAAAGATTCTAATATACTTAAGACATTTAAAAAGTATAAAGATACTAAGTTAAAAAATAAGTATTTAAAATAAACTAAATAATATAAATAAAAAAGAGCTATAAGTCTATATAATTAGCCTATAATATAATACTAAATAGAAGATAGAATATTTTAAGTATAGTTTAAAATATAAAATTAGTATAGTATTAAACTTTAAAACTACTTATATATAATTATAAAGCTTAAGCTATAAAAAAGCTAAAATAAGACTTATATAAGAAGAAAATATAAAACTATTCTAATAAGAACTACTTATATAGACTAAAATTCTAGTTAAATAGAAGATAAAAAACTATAAAAAGACTTTTTAAATTAGTACTAAAGTTAGTATAGATTAGTAGTATAATACTACTTAATTTAGCTATAACTACTATTAATATAGTCTTAAATCTAATTAACTAAATTTCCTATAGCTAGCTTATAAAGTGTCTTATTTATAAATAGGTAAAAGCTATATAACCTTATATTAAAATTAAAGCTTTAGTATAGTAACTTAATATACTTAAAGTTCTTAGTATTAGTCTTAATAATAGACTTGTTATTTAAACTATACTACTAAGCTTATAGCTAAATATAAAAGATATAAAGTAGAGTAAAATAGTCTTTATAAAAGAACTCTTTATTATTTTGAACCTTCTTATTAAAGGTTAAAAAGAAGTTAATATATATAAGAAGGTTATAGATATATCTCTACTAAGTAGAGACCTAGTATATATTAATATAGAGTTAATTAGTATTTAAGATAAGAAGTATTAGACTTACTATTTTATACTTATCTTTTAACCTTTTAATAGTAGTATAGTAAGTATACTTAGTATACTATTTTTTAGACTAATTATAAGTTTAGTTCTTATAATACTTAAAGTTAAATTTTATAGAAGAACTACTATATATAGCTATATTACTAAATAAAACTTTTATATAGTAATAGTATACTGAAATATAAGCCTCTAGCTAAAACTAGATTAATAAAAATATAGTATAAAAGATAGAATTTAAGAAAATAAACTAGTAAAACTTTATAAATAACTTAGACTTATATATAAAGCTATAGTAAAAGAGAGAACTAGTAATGTTATTATTATTAAAGTTATTTTTACTAATATAATACTTTAATAAGCTAAAATACTAATAATTAAACTAAAATAAAGAAGTTAAAGATAGTAGACTTATAAGAAGTTATAAAAGTTAGAAATATACTATTTAGCTTAGAAGAGTATAGTATAAGTAAAGCTATAGATAATTTAAAAATTAAAAAAGAGACTTTAAAAGCTTTCTTCTTATAAATGTTATATAGTAAAGCTTTAAAATTAATAGTAGCTTTAGAGTTTTTAATATTATAAATCAAGTAGTAAGTTAATACTTTAAAAGAGCTTACTCTAGTAGTAAGTTTATTAATAAGATTAAAATTCAATATAGTAAAGATTATAAAAGTAAATTAAAGATAATTTAGTACTATATTAGCTATAAACTTATTATTTAAGAAACAAAGTAAAGATTTATTAAGAAAGAAAGGCTTATAAGCTAAGTAAAAGAGTATAATAATATTAAAAAAAAAAGAGAAAGTTTAAAAGAGTAAAAGCCTTATTTTATAGCTACTATTAGATACTAACAATAAAGCTTCTATCTATAAATACTAATTTAGAAATAAAGAAGCTTATTTATATAGATTACTACTATCTATAAAGGTAATTAATTAGTAAAAGTATATATAAAAGTATATAAAAGAATATAAAATTAAATAAAAATAATATAAAACCTTACTATTAAGCTTATAACTCAGACTTAAAAGCTTTAAATTAAAAGTAAAGCTTAGTACTATAACTTAGTACTATAGAAAACTAGTACTAAATAATATATAAAATAATAGTAAGTAATATTACTCTTTTTCTAACTAAATATAGATATAAGCAAGTAGATTTTTAATAAGATTATTACTTTATATAAAATAATAAAAGAAAGATATAATAAAGATAGTAGATTATATTTAATATAACGTCGGTTGCCGGAGGAACCGAACTAAGGCTTACTTACCTTATATACTTATCGACCTTAGTAGTAGGTATCTTATATGCTAGAGACTAAAAGATAGGAGAAGCAAGATAGATTATAAAAAGTAAGAAGGGCTTAACTAAAGTAGATAAAAGGTAAAGTATGTTATTTAAATATAGTTAAAAAACTTATATTTAGATATTAAGTTAATAGACTAAAGTCTATTCTAAGGTTAGCTATTAATCTAGCTATATAGTTTAAAGTATAAAAGTATGTCTCTCTGTATTTAATAGTCTTAACAATCTCTTTGTCGCGTAGTTAGAATTCTATTGCGATATAGCAACGTCGCCGATATCGCTATATTGAAGTCGTCGGGTATACTGTATAATGCTCTAATAAGGCTGGCTACGCTTAGCCTTGTACTAGTCTAATGTAGTAAGATCGTAACATTTAAATTAAGAGTAATTCTTCTTAAAAGAAAAGATAGTTATAATATATAAATATCTTAATAGTAAATTAAAGTAGAATATTATTTTTTAGAAAGGCTATAATTTTAGAAGAATATCTTCTATCTAGTAAATATATTTCTTTCTTTTCTTCTTAATAATCAGCTTAAATACTAGTAAAACCTATTAGAGTTCTTTTTACTATCTAATTACTTTCTACTCTATATCTAGATTATATTAGATAGATCTACTATTATTATACTAGCTAATAAGAGTATTTCTATATTTATTAATAAGCTTATCTTAATAGATTATTGGAAATTAACCAACTAGCTGGTTAGCTGGAACCTCTAGGGGCCTAGAGTATCGGATAGGTCCTATTAGCTGTCTCGGTCTAGAATAGAACAAGCCTTTTACCTAAAGGGTCGGGCCTAGTAGCCCGAGTCTAGGACAAAAAGGAGCATTATACGACCCGTTCTAGACAGCTGGCCTGTAGTCTAAGACAACACAAAATAGACTTAAAGACTAATAGTTTTAAATAAACAGAATTACTATCTTATACGGTAAGTTATAGGTTATCTAGCCTCTATTAAAAGAATAGATATTTAGTAAGTTCTATATAGACTACTAAACTTAGATATATAAGCTAGAATCTCTCTAGAGAATTTTAGCTAATAAGACAGACAATATAATAACAGCTTCTCCTTGCTACTAAGTATTGTACCTATATTAAGCCTAAGTATTGTACCAGTCTTAAGCTGGTCTCGTCTTTCTACTCTTTGTAGTAGTATCCTTCTTCTTCCCTACACCCTTTTTAACATAGATAGATATAATTGAATAGATATAATCTATAGAAGAGAGTAATAATAAAAGAGATAATAAAATCTAAGAAATCTAAGGAAAATAGATACCTTATATGAGAAATACCCTACTATAGTAATACTAGCTAGTATAGACTATTTTAATTTATCTATTACTATATATATTAGAGCTTTACTACTAGTACCTAGCTTTAATAATATTATATTAAAATTCAAAACTAGATATATTAATAGTTATATATATATAAGCGCAAAAAGTGTAGTTATACTAAGATTTGGGTGGGATGCGGCTTCGGAATTTCGATGTGGCGGATCCTAAGATACACCTTACACTATACGCAATCTGCTGCCTTATATATCAGGCCATACTATCTTCTGTAGAAGAACAGGTGACTTCACGCGCATCTACAATGTCTCTCTTCTCGGCATCCTTTCGTTCTCTAGTAACCTGTATAGCAATGGAGATGCGCATCGCACATCAGCTCGTCACCGTTGAAATTCTCCATAAGTAGCAGATAACACCAAGTTTTCGTACATCGTATACAAAACTAAGACATGCGTAAGCCACCGATCCAACTCCTAGGAGAGGCTGACGATGGTTTAGTCGAGCGTTAAACCCATTGTCGTTGAGCAGACCCTCAAATCTGTTCTTCGAGTCCTTCTTCCCAATTACGTCGCGATGAGGGTGCAGCCAGAACGAAGAACCGCCAAGACCCTTGCATGCTAGTGTTGTACTTGACAAGCATTGCTCCTGCGAGCTCGACCATCACAACGTCGCTTCAGAGGGGCGTTGGCCGTACTGAGATATTACTTTATGCGAAGCGCTCAGTCCAAGGTCGTGATAATCAAAGGCAAGTAATCCCGCTGAAATGCGTCATCTCTGCGTCGAGCAAGCGTAAAACCTGTCAAACGATGGCACGAACTCCAACATTGCCCTCTGTACGGATCGAGTGACTCATAGGCCCCTGTGACCGAGTAGAGACCATCTGCTTCAACCATCTTGAATGGGTATATTTCTGAGCAGAGTACAGATCCGCCTTTAAGAGCAGCTAGGCCCATTACCTTAGGCCGTCCAACCACCGTGGCCTAACGGCATGGTTCTCTACACCCTCTTGCGTCCCTCTTTAGCTCAATCAATGAAGAGAATGGTAGCAACATGCTCGCAAGAGTCCATGTGCCCAAACATTTCCAAGGGGATGAGTGAGTGTCCACTGATACGACCCACAACACTTTGCCTGTCCAAAGAAAAACATGCATCTCCGGCGTACGACTACTCCAGGAACCAAAGGCGAGGTCCAGCACCGCCTCACACACTCCAGCGCGGGCATACAATGATTTTCAGGCGTAACCTCTCGCTGGCCACTAGCAAGTGAACTCGTGCCGCGGCCCCTGCGATAGCCGCGAACACACCGTCAATCCTACTTTGCGCTGCCTGTAACCGAATGGACTCACCTCACTCGTAAATATAATATCACCAGTCTGGATCGCTGCGTCATTTCAGCCGACTGTATACGAGCGCTCTCAGGCTCACGCCTTGGTCTCAGCAGGATGATAAGAATACCTATTTTCGTGAAGTCCCGCATAACGCCAACATCTAGAGGATACGTAGCAACACTGAGTACCTCAACGACCTGTCTCTCGCTTCATCCTTTGCGCTAGGCTTTGCTCAAGGCACTGAAGTACGGTGGCAAGCTGATGACGGGTGTCATCGATGTTTTCGCGACTTTCGACACACGAGCTGCTAGTCTGAGCTTATTGGTTGACTCGTCCGCCATGTCAGGTTACGTGAGCCCCTTGGCCCTCATGTAGCACTGTTTGCTGCTTATATGTGTTTGTTTGAGGCTCGAGCTAGACAGCGAGATAGCGACTGCTAAATGTCAGTCTACTAGTCAAGACTATGACGACCAGCTCTTCTGCCCGCGCCGCTTCAGCTCCCATCGGTCCTCCGGCTGACAAAAACTCTGACAACCACATGGAGTTGCCTGGCGGCAGAAGATACGACCAAACCGAACCTTCCAAGGGGGCACGAGCTGTGCTCAGTCATCTCACCAGACAGTGTGGCAGACGCCTCGCACAGAAGCTTTTAGACAATCATGGAGCGGTTTGTTGTGCAAAAAGTGTTTTTTGGCTACCATTCTTTGATGCGGTGCGTTGGGGCAGTGATACGAAGGCGCAACGATGAAGTTCGTCAGGCGAGCTGCGCTTCGCACCGTACTGTTTCCACCGAGTCAGACGTATGAGTAGCAAATTCTTTCATAGTGTATGATCCCCTGCTCATCTCTGGTGCACGCAATGCTACTATTGCTGATCTTCTTGCACTACTCCCAAGCGAACAGCCCGACTTATATACCCATCAGCGTAAGCTACGTCACTTTGTTTGGGCGTTCGCGAGTCCCTTCAGCGACATTTGTTCTGCGGCAGACGTGATTGTGCATCGGTAGTCAAATGGGTAAATACAAAGTACCGACTTTACAAGAACAAGGGGGAGGTCAGTGTGCAATTACACAGTAGTCAGCTTCTGGTCCGTTTGACTTCGGTAACGAAGCATACTCAAGCTCAAGCAGAAGATGATGTGGCGATGAAGAACTTCATCATCCTGACTAAGCCCGCCGTGGCAGCACCGATTCTGAGCAGTCATGCACGTAAACCGACAGGCAGCAACGTGTGAGTGGTCCCCTATGACATGACCGCGCGCATGACCTCTATCATATCTTTCCCTTGAATGAATCAATAGATACGTATCGTGTTTTTATATATCCACATCACACTCAGTCTGCCAAGCCAGGCTGATGTTCTAGGCCACAAACGCGTTCCTTCGAAGAACAGTTCGAGCGTCATTCGAGGAGGTCTTAGTATTCGGCGGTGCTCCTCGCTACCCCAGAGGGTACAGTGTGCAAGAAGATGAGACACAGGGTTTACAGGCGCGCAAGCTGCAGTTGCGCATGGGAAGAAGCAGCGGAAGAGCGTTCGCGGCGATGATGATGAGTGCCATCGAGCATGGCAAGGTTGTGCTTGCTACCACTGGTTGTTGGCGCAGTATTGCGAGATGCTTCGCCTGGCCTCGAGCCCCTGACTTTCTGTGAGAGATTCGTTGATCCATGCGGCGGGCCATGCGCGAAGGATCAGGCCGTGAGCTGGCACGGTGATCTGTATTAGTAGCGAGCTGTCATGATTTCGGTGTGATGCACTTGCAGCAGCACTCAAATGTAGCTTTAAATTCATCAACTCTCTTGCGTCGCGTATCTCACGGGCATTATCACCAGAGGCAAGCGTAGGGGCGAGGAGGAGCAAGCAAGCAATGGAAGTACGGCCGATCGTGGCATCGTATTAGTATATGCTTATGCCTTGTGCGCCTTCTCAACGCCATGTTGCCATGCTAATATTGTACATCCTGCTTGATCGCCTCATCACCATCTCATTGCTTCCGTCCATGTCCGATGTCACGCTCACAAGAAGTAAGCAGCCACCACACCAACAGCCGCAAGCGCCGCGGATCCAGCACCCGCCTGCAGAGCACCCACACCACTCGCGCCAGTCGAGCCCGGAGCACCACCAGAAGAGCCACCAGAGCCACCAGATCCAGAAGATGGCGTCGAGCCAGGAGCACCAGGTGTAGCAGCACCAGGCGTAGCACCAGGAGTCGCAACCGGCGTCGCAACACCAGGAACGACAGGCCCTGCGCCCGGACCCATCGGATACGCAGTCGTGGCGGCCGGACCGACAGCGCCGAGCGAAGAGACGCTGGGAAGACCGGTCATCGTCGCGAGAGATGAGAGCACAGCAGACGGGTTGGCGACACCGGAGGAGTACGCAGCAGCGGCTGACGAGCGGATGGCGTCGCCGGAGGCCTGGTTGGCGTAGGCGATGGACGCGGCGCCGCTGCCTGGGTCGGCGTTGAAGGAGGACTGGGCGGCCGCGACTGAGGAAGCAAGGGAGGCGGCGTTTGATGGGAGGGAGTAGTCGTTGCCGGAGGGGTAGACGACGGTCGGCGGGATGACGGTGCCGGATTGCGCGGAGGCGAGGGCGGTGAGGGTGAGGAGAGCGATGGTGCTTGAGGTGTACATGGTCGTGGTGGTTGTAGTGTGTCGCTGCTTGGTGAGGAGAACGGTTGTTGAAGATGTGCGAGCGACTGCTGCAGGAGTTGTAATCGAAGGACTGTTGGTGTGTGTGGCGGCTGATGAACGCGCGTGAAGTTTGAAGCGAGTGTTGTAGATTGTAAGAAAGTAAGCGTGATGTGAGATGGGAGGAAAAAGGAAGGAGAAGACAAAGAGACATATGTATGTGCCGTAGGAATACTGGCCCCCACTGAGCCTCACGGCTCGCGTTTGCCCACGGCTCGGGCGAAACTGCATGGATCCGCCAGATCTCCAGGCGCAGCAAGCAGGATCTATCTTCTATTGCCTTTTCAAGAACTTCAAGTTCTAAAGATGAAACATGTTAGACAAAAGCCTCCAGGAATGACACGAGGTTGGGGCTGCATTCCGCGGGAGAACAACACCGATGTTTACTTTCGGCAGGGCTACGCGCGTCGTGCCAAGACGAGCTGGGAACACAGATCCACCATTGTACTCAATTAGTACGCGTTCAGGAAGCGAGGCACGGGCGCGACGAGGTGAAGGGGGAAGACTGTAGAGACGTGTGGAGGTGGTGAGTGGAAAAAGCAAGCTTGGAAGCAGGGTCGAGTGTTGGTATGACACTTTCAAGGCACAGCGATACGACCTGCACACCGACTCCTGGTGCCACGATGAGTAACAGAACACACGCTGCCGAGGTCCAGCCTAAATATAGAAAACACCGGCGCTCAGGGTCCGACCGTCTTCGCGACCTCACAGCCTTGATTTCTTCCTAGAATACATTGCATAGCACTTGCTGTTGGTTTGCGCATGCACTTTGCCTCTGCAGCTATGTGCAGCCAGTGATAATTACAGCCTTGACTCCTTTGTGCAACGGCAGTGAGGAATGTTGAGAACATTGAATACCACCCAAGCCATGCATGAACGTGTCCTGCACCGTCATTCAAGTCCAGTCCCTGGAAGCACCTGATGGCATTGGCTCCATGAGCCCGTTCTATTTCGCGCATCGGCGTCGCCGTCTATGGTTCGGCTGCGTCGCTTTCGGTCCTCCACCCTCCTCACACGTCCGGCAGTCACAGCCTGAACTTGTGTACAGATCGGCGTTAAGCAAGGGCGTTGTCCCAAGCTGGCGGTGGCGGCGGCGGTACTGAAGCGCAGTCTGAAGCTGTCGTCCCTGGAGAATCGTAGATGTTGGACATGGTTGGTGTGTTTTGCAGTACTCCGGCATGATGATGCCTCCAGCGTCAGTGCCGCCAAAGTGCAGCTCCACCAATAATACGCGGAACAGCCTGCAAGAGAAATCTTTATCATCCACACGGAACGTAAAGGGGCTCAAAGGGTGAGGGTCAGGTCGAACAGTGCTGAGAAGGACCTCCGCAGAGTCGCAGATCACGAGAAGCATGGACAACGCCTTGATCAGTCGCATCTTGTCGCCGAGGGTAGACTGATAAGACGTCCGATCTGGTAACTGCGTGATAAAGTCACTATCCAGAGCAGTGTAGCTGTTCAAGGCTACACTGCTCCCAAGGGCGCCGCTCACATCTATCTCCGATTCTCCTTCGCGGGTATGAGAACATTGCTGACCAGACGGACGCTTCGTCTCCTTTTGCTCGATGAGCTCCTGGTGGTTCTTGAACGCTGCCGCCTTTTTGTTTTTAATCTGGACGTAGGTAGAATAACCCACATATGGAGGAAAGATGGCAGCAGGTTGAGTTCGCGAGTCTGCCAGCGCCATGGCATGCTTGACCTCCTCTTCAGCTTTGGGCAATGCCTTCGACAACGATCTGAACGTCCTGCAGAAGAACATCTTGCTGACCAGGGCAAGATCTACAATATCCGACTCGAGGCTGTTGCGCTTGCTGGACACGCGACGGCCGGCCAGCTGATCCTCGACATTCGACATGACAGTCAAGTCGATGATGTGGTCGACGACCTCGAGTGGGAGCTCAGGCACCCTAGGTTGGGGTATGTCCGCCTTACCTCTCTTGCTGAGAAGACGCGCGCTTCGGCGCGAAGCGATTGAGTCTTTTGGTCTGGACGATGTCGTGACCTTGTCGACATTGCGTCGTGATTTGGCGCGTGGAATGGTCGTTTTCTTCGTCTTGGTAGATGCTGACGGGACAGCTGGCGTATCCCCAGCTGGTGTCAAATCCCGCTTCCAGGGATCATAGGGTAGCGGAGGGCCGCCATCGGTGCCATCGAAAGATGTAGTAGGGGAGATGTGTTCTTGGTTCTGCTCATCAAAGATCGCGACAGGTTTCAGCGGCCCACTCGTTGGCGTTGTGATTGACAAGCTGCTTGACTCATCCGCGCCGGCAAGCTTGATCTTCTTGTTCTTATTCAGGGCTTTGGGGTCGAGCTCGTCGCCGAAGCTGCGCTTGAGTGATGTAGGCATGGTTTAGTATTGGTGGATGATGGTGTTCCCCAAGAGTCGCCGATGCAAATGACCTTGGTATGTGGTAGGAGTCTGAAGTAAGTGAAGGCTGTTGGGTGGCTTTCAACAACTCGAGCGCGTAAGACTTGTTTGTGAGAGCACCAAAGAAGGTAAAACTGAGGCGACGCGTTGTTTTTGTATACAATACGGAAAGGCGATCCAGCGCGCTGGTGCTGAAAGCCGCGTTGTCACGTGTTGAGCAGAAACGACGCGTGTGTGGAGCCATCACTTCGATCTCGATCCTCAATGTCTCCAGCTTGCAGCCCGTACCTCTCACCAAGCACCGCGCCACCTCTGCTGCACCAACCTCCCGCCAACAGCCAGCACCATGTCCTCCGACCAGTAAGTAGACCACACTCTCTCGTGTTATCTGTTATCTCGAAAGAACAGATGCTAACATCACGAGCAGATCCCCCAACGAGCTCGAGCTCACTCTTGCGGCGTGAGAGCTACCTCAGCTGTTCCAATCGTCTGTTACTGATGCCGCGCAGCAACAACTACACCCTCAATGCCGACATCGACGCCCTCGACATCGCGTGAGTACTCTCACGTTTCATCGCCTTACCCCAGCAAAGCTTGGTCCACCCCACAGCAAGTCGCTAACGAATCTCAGCGACGCCAGCACCGGCACCACCCCTCCCAGCGCCTGCCCCTCGCTGGAGCCCTCCGAGGGCGAGCTCGCAGAGAGCTCAGACGAAGAAGAGCAGCAGCAGCAGCAGCAGCAGCCGCAGACGCGCGGCAACATCGCCGACCTGGAAGCGCAGGCGGCGCAAGCACCACAAGCGCCCGCCTGGCGCGAAGCCGTGGAGGAGTGGGTGGCTGGGGTGGCGCGGGCCATGGAGGAGCGCCGACAGCAGTAGGAGCTGCTTAAACAAAACCATTGGCATTACTGCGGGCGTCGTGGAGCCTGCGATGACGATGACGATCATGACCTTTGCCTGCGGGCTACGAACTGAATAAAAGCAATAATTTATGACAGCGTCTCTTGTCTTCTCTTTCCCATCTTGATCATAGACCCGTTTATAGTGCGCTCGAGCTAACTTAGTTTATCTAGTACTTAGAAGTCTGTCGAAGCCTTGCTTGCTAGGCCGCCGAAACTTAGCAAATCCTCTTGTCGTTTCCAATATTGAGTTTGCCTTTTCAACTAATGCCAGCAACGGCCGTCTGGTATACGCTCATTCTTGGCCAACTCCCAAGACGCAGGATCGCCGTCGAACAGCGACAGCACCTCAAGCCTTCCGCTCGAGCGCATCAGCGAATCTCGACGCCACCGCTACGCTTCTATCCCGCAGCTTCCCTCGGCTTGGTCACGTCTCAAGGCTTGCTATCCAGACCCCAAACATCTCAGATTTGTCGGAGCCGTGAAGCAGCAAACACCTCCTAAGCTTGAGGTTCTAAGTCCTTCAACATTATCAGCACGCCATCGTCTCGTACCTCCTGCACAGCTCTTCCTAGCCATGACAGACCACTGGTCTTGCTGTTCGCCCGGCACCGACATCTTCCTTGTGGACCGCTGCGATCAGCGGGCGCGTGCCCTACCTTCATACTCAACATCACGAAATCATTCCGACGCCAGCGCTCCAAATTCTCCGTGCAGGTTTTTGCAGCTGAAGGCCATCATCGGACGTGCTGTCATTCTCACCCCCGGCTCCACTTCGTTTCGCGTGGATGGCAGTCCGCATGTCAAACGACCTCGCCGTTAAGATCTGGTGTTATCGAAGTGCTAGCCCCTCATCGCAATCCAGCGCATCCTTGCCGGCTCATCTAACAGTGAGTTCATGCTGGTGTTGACGACCCGTGGCCACTCGTCTCAGACAAGTCACGACTATCAACACGCCGATCGTTCCCAAAATCGACATCTCCACTTCGATCTGATTTACATTGAGCGCTCGTCTCCACCATTACAGGTGCTGCAACCCCATCGCGATTGTACCCCTGTACCATCAAGCTATAAGGCGCATGCCTTCGAAGATTTAGAGTCGTGCATGCTAGCGGATGGCTTCCAAAATTGTCGAACCTGGTGTACGAGGGGTTCATAAGTCCTGCTCTTGAGGTCTGCTCAGGGTGCTGCTTTGCACTTACAAAAGCTCTCAGTCTCGAGAAAATCATAGAATGCATTGCTAGCTTCCACGCGGTGAAGATGTGGCAATGATCAGCGTCGCAGTGCCAATGACTATCGTCACTGCTGGAGACATCAAGGACTGCCCAAGGCACAGGAACAAGATCGCAGAGACTGAACCAGAGATGTGACTAACATGTCCGCAGCCCCTGACCAGTCTCCCCATCGCTCTCAGCATGTAGCCGCTCACTGTGAGCAACAGTCGTTAGCGTTGAGGCAAGAGCCGTGTATGTACTTCGGAGAAAGACGATTTGAGCTATCGACCTTGCGCTGTCAATCTGCGAAGAGCACATAGTATTCAAGCAGGTTTCATGACCTGGACCCTCTGCAAGCCGTCAAGATGCATGCAGCCATATTTTCGGCGTTTTGTCTTTCAAGGGGAGATCTTCAGCAAGCCACAGACACACGTTGCACGGCCTCGTTCGCGCCATCGTCGCACTTTAAGCCAGCGAGGGAATTGATGCTAGTGCAAGGATACGAAGCTAATAACCATCACTATTACCACCCCACTTCGATCCGCGACGTGAGTTTGTGTCGCGTCTGTGCAAACACAAGGGATTTTCTATGCGCTGACAGAGTACAACGCTGACAGATCTTCACAGATCCCCTCCGATTGACCAGAACGATGTGGACTCACACGTAGTCGTGGCCCGCATCGTAAAGTGCAAGTGACTGCTGGGCTTATGAAGTCCGTGGTCATGCATGTGCACGGGCGCTTCAAGGTGTTCATTGGGGGCATGACCGATATGTTAAAGTCTCGGCCATGGTCTTGGTCTCCCCATACTGATCTCAGAACTCAGATACCAACGTCGCCTCTGAGAGACTTAGGGGAGCACTTAACAGCTGTTTACATGTACTACCAGTTGTTCCGAAAGTGCGTGCTCCAAGAATGATCGAAGAACGTCCGCAAACAGTGATGAGCCACACTGACGACGAGTTTCATCACCATCCACTCAGCACGGGCCCCGCTCAAGCTGCGCCGGAAACCACCTTCGTCATCCAATTTCCGCTATACAACATCACTTCAAAGCCCCTTCCGGCCTTCTTCGTCGATGCTTACATCGTGCAGATACCACTTGAGACAAAATACGGTCTCCCGAACTGAAATGTTATATAGCTCTTCTGCTTCTCGAAACGCAGACGTCCGACTTCTGAGCTATGTGCAACTACCGTCTCCAACGGGTGGCCGAAGCCTCAGAAAACACCCGACGCACCACAGATCCTCTGCAATGACTGACGCATCGCTCGACTAGGAGCCACATACGATGCCAGACAGGGGCCCGCGCTCCAAAGGATGTTTACCGAATCCCACACGACCTTGCGTGTGCATACTGTCACCCGTCTCATCAAGCAGACGTAGTGACGCTGACACATTCGCGAGGCGGGTTGTCATCACCTTTTCCAATGCCGTACAGGTCTATCTGCAACATGTTCGTGCAAGATTCCATTGACTGCACGGTTCGTGTGTCCGACCTCGAACAAGCATTTCTCGACCTCCCCTGCTCCAGACGCATGACGCGTCCTAGCGTAGCGTGACCAACGACTTTAGAGAAACATCTGCGGGCTTCCCCGCAAGTATTTATAGGATGATCTAAACGCGACAATACACAACGTGCACGAACGCAAACGCTTTAGATGCCTCACGACCAGACAACGTCTCCACTTTCAGTATGTCATCAATGATGCGGCAGACTTTGAGCACTCAATATCCCAACGATCCCATGGGGATGCTTTAGCAGGTCTTCAACAGGTTGAAGCATATTCATTCTCATTCATCGTACGATCCAACGCCGTGATAGACACTCACTCGCCGGGTCGAGATGCTAATTGTTACCATCACAGTTCTTGACAGCTTCTGCGCGGACGTAGCCAAAAGCGCCTTGAAAATACCGCAGTATAGCGTCACACGCCGACTCAAGCCCCTCAAGTCCACCTTCTACTGCATTTTTAAGCTCTTGTTCTTGTCTTTGAATAGCACAGGCTACTGCAAGATGGCTTCAACAATCTTGACACAGCACCAACAAGTATCTTTGGCTTTAGTTTAAACCTAGTACAAAATAAGAACTTTTTTCGAGCAAGTACCTCAACGGCCCGGCTTCGTGGGCAACAAGGCGCTACAGATATGTTAGGGGCAGATACGAGAGGTTCTCCGTGCACCATATTGTATTGCAGAAGCTCTGCCGTCGAACACTTCCCGTTCATCCAGCCTGAGTATCAAGGAACGCCAGTGATCGGCACCGCACTCAAGAAGACTATCATCTTGCTATACGAACGTTTCTCATTCTGCGCACCGGTGAGAGTTCAAACGCTACTAATTATTTGTTTACTTAGGGCTGTGCTTCCAACTCCGCACACATCCTCTAGAATGCCCCTGAGATCGCGCAAGCCTCGTTCGCCCAAGCCTGCTGAGTTTACCTCTTACTTCTTGATTGCGGTAATCCTGAGGTATTATGTACCTGTACCAGCTTGCCTGCCCAGGCACGGAACGATATGTCGCATGGAAGACGTTCCTCTTGGTTTCAAATCTCCAAGTATAAAAGAAACAAGAGCTGCTCAGACTTTCCATCAGAACGAGCGCGTGTAGCTTTCACTTGGGGCAAGGATATGCAGGGGGCTTGTACAAACTTTGTTGCACGTCGTCTCCTTGAAAGTCTCAGATGGAGAATATACCTAGCCGTGGCGAATAAATCTGCTGGTTATGGTACTGATGGGCTGTGGTTGAGCAAAGAATGATCAGTACCATCACCTGGACCTCAAGTTTACGTGCTAGGGTTTTATTACGTCGAGATAGTTGTGAAGCTACCTCTCGAGCGTTAATTATATGTGCTAGCCCCTCGCATCTTTCTTATATTTTTCATCACAGCAATACGTGACCATACTCCATCACTACAATGGAATTCTTGCTCAAATATTAAGTCGCGTAAAACGCTTGCTACAATGCAGTCAAGCTAGCCGACTCACGCGGGTGTTGCAACCTGGTTCCTTACAAATCGCATGATGAGCAGATGTATCTAAACGCCACAGAGCAAGATAGTACTGCCCTTTCCATCTCGATCGGACGGGCCAGTCCTCCAATTTCAGTTCGACGAAGCCAGGGGCTTCTCGAGCGCAGATACCCTCCAGGGCTCGCAGAGAAAGCTCAGAGAATTGCTCCACTATAAGCAAGATTTGACGGGCGAGGTAATCCTCGGGATGATCTGCGCCATCGCCCAAGAAACATCCATTGGAGGATTTCCCGAACAGCCTAACAACTTCAAAGATAAAGTCGAGACTGGTCTTGAAGCAAAGGCTGTATCGATCTGTCCCCCTTCCCGGGCGACGGACAAATTCGCATGATTTCTTGTTCCCGTACTCTACTATTGGCACACAACGCAGGGACTTTATGCTTCAAAGACGCGCGGTAGTGTCCCTGCTTTTGCTGCGTAATCTTTCCGACGTTCCGATAAAGATTATATAGTATGTGCGCGCGGACAGATATACAATACTACATCCGAAGCTATGAAAAACGAGATAGGTGACTGGCGCTACGAGGGGCTTCAGTAACTTACTGCAAGTGACCGCCTGTAGTCTAGCTGCTAAGCTGGCAAGGCGTTGTTGATCAAGCGGCCAGACGCCAATTGCGGTGATGATGAGTGTTGAATGGGGCTGCTGTCAGCGCGTTCAAGTCCGTTAATGCCACAGTAAAGCAATGCAGTTGTACGACTTAGATACACGATTCTGTGTTTAGAATGCGCTCGGTCGGTATCCCCTTCCCTTGTCGTTAGTCCCGTCGTATACGCTTTATAATCGATGGAACCCCAAGTCACTGCTTCGAATCAAATCTTCAGCGTCCATTTCCAGGTCGGAGTCTGTCGCTTCGCTTGAGGTATTGCGTACCAGACTTGTGTTGGCAGCGAGTTACAAAAGCGCGCTGCGAGGAATTATATTCAATTGTGAAAGTTGAACGCTGAGCGTCAGAGAAGCAGAAGATCTTGTCGTAGGGGCTGAATTCCTCACCTACCGGTCACAGTTTTGTGCCGGGTATGCAGTGGCAAACATTCTCAGCGGACGACCGGCGATAAAACTCAATCACGATCGATGCTGGCCACCATCACATCGCCTCAAGAACATCGACGCATCGGAGCCGACGCGTCAAAGCCCACGCATCAGAAGCAAAGTGTGTGGCTGTTTTGCTGATATCCCCTCTGTTCCCATGATCCATCCGTCAGTGGATCTCGCAGTTGTTGAATAACCATCAGTATGCCAGTGGCCAGCTCGTACCTTTATACGCCAACTTGGTCCTCCAATGTGCCGCACATGTAAACAAAGCCTACATAGTATTAGGCTAATGAGATCGTGGGGCTGCGGTCCAGTCAGCTGCGGCTACTTCTACAAAGGCTGCAAGATATTTATAGCGTGCCTCGGCGCTCCGGTAGATATTTCGACCAGAGCTGCTCTGGATTTGAGCAAAGCACATCTACGACTCAGGGGATCATTGAAAACGCCAAGTTGTCTCAATGCTGAAAACACGGTAGTATCAGAGACATTCTCAGCTCGGCACAATGTGCAGTTGCGAACAAGATGGGCGATAGAATGTGTAAGATGATGAAACGCGCGATCTTGCTAGTTGTCGAGCTTGGAAGGAGCAAGAAGTAAGTATGCTCTCGTTGCCGACTCTCAAGGTCTTCACGGGGAGGCAAAGATATCCACCATGTCCCCTAGAAGTCCAATTAGTTAGGTTGTGTGGACATGAGGTATCGCGTTCGATGCTACGGATGAACATGGCAACATGTCAGCATAAGCGGAACGTTTTTATGGCCGCTTTCCAGGCATAATCCGAAGCAGGTGAACGTTGGGAAATTCAGTAGTATGGGCCGTACTACTCCCCTGCAAAAAATCGCAGCCTGGAAACAACGATAAGTCAATAAGTCGGCGGATATGCCAGGTCTCTCAATCTGGACACAAAAGACACTGTTCCAGCTGTTCAGCCTGATGACGGCTCAGGGGACTGAAAATACATGCACTGCGCAATTCTTTGGTGAGCTGTTTCTGCAATGAGTAAATTGTTATCTACTCGCCGCTCGGATTGTCAGTGACGAAGCCGCAGATAACGAAGATGCTGGTGAGCATCACAGCACTGCCTTAGCTTGTGGCGGAAGCACGCTGGCATCCTCTCGTCACCTCCCATGCTTGTTGAATCCCCCTGAATCATGATTTCAGTGTCTCTCGGTGGCAGCTTTTCGATGTCGAAGAAACGCCGCTCGGACGAAGTTGAAACTTAATATCTAGCCTCGACGTCGAGCTTTGTCCTCGTACAGAACGGGTAGAGTGTGTGATTAGTTTGCTGATGACCAAGTGTATTAGCTGTCAAACTTCAAGCGAAAGCCATGAGGGCTAGCAAATCGTGCAGACCTTTACAATTGCCAATATGAACTTGATCGAGTCTGCTCTTCGAGATGCGGTCAACGCAGCAATGACACATTAACGTTCGGCGTTTTGGTTTAAGGGGATCAGTCAAAACGTCTTCGAGATGAGATGATGCGCTAATCAGTCGCACGAACCTGCGGTGCGGGCTTTTGCTCATACGATGATGATCGGTGTTAGGCTACCTATAGAGATCGTCATAACGGAGCGAGGTAGTCAGGCTACGTCACCAACGCTGTTTCAAAAGCTTCAGGCGACACATACACGCGTCTGAGAGCCCCTCGGCTGGCGCTTAGTGATTGTGAGCTGCTTCGAACCTTGCTGTTGCCAAACATCGTGGACTGAAGAGCCAGAAGTTCTTACAAAACAAAGAAAGGGGCGTTTATTGCCTAGACTGAATTCCGAAGACGTCATGACGGACGGATATGGTGATGCAAGTCATGACGCTTGGCACGAGGGTCTCATAGGCCGATACTTCAAGCACGCTTGCTGCATGTCTTGCTAGCCAGACGCGATACTCCACCAGTATTCATGAGATTCTCCAAGACGAGGGGTTGCTGAGCGTCACTTCACGTCGCACTCTGGCTAGCATACCTGAGATGCTGTCGTGGCAGACGTGAAGTCGCAGCTGCAAGGACAGCGATGATGGTGAGCTCGATAGCAAGGATCGTAATTCAAACCTCTGTGCGAATGGTCGTCCAGCTACCAGAGGCCGAGAAAACGAACTGACCTGAACACCAGCATCTATCGGTGTTCCCTCGAAGGTCTTGAGTAATACAGAGCACTGCTGCGACTGTTGACTCCTGAGATCAGGCCCACACGATCACTCAAGCTTTATGCAACCTTGAAAGCATCAGTGCGCGTATGACACTGGCTGGCAAGCGGAATGGATGACGTACCTGTGGCGGGCGAGTACGCGCTCCTCCTCAAAATAGAATCATGTGAGCCTTGACGTCTTAGCATTCGGTGTGATGTGCACAAAACTCGCAGACAATAAAAGATTGCACAGTCTAAGGGGGCTTTTGATGGACTCCTACTCGCCTGCGCGAAATGTAGCGTACGCAGTGTCGATGCGAACGGCTGTGGATCGAGGTGATGCTGATGTGCGCCGTGGCGTGCCGTTGTAAAGGACCGCGGGATCTGCAGCGCCGAGGTCAGTCAATGCAACCTATCAAGCATTGCGTGAAACTGCAGGCCCCTAAACACAGCGATACTTGTTTTCTAGTCTGTTGACAATATCCATCCCAGAACGATATCGATGGCTCAAGGCTTACTTGTACCTTCGAGCGCTATACCATTTCTAGCGGGCATCGTTGATGATACTGCTCGAGATCTGACAGTTCTGCATGAAACACCCAGTGGAGTTCCAAATTGACTGATGCTTGCTCACGAAGAGTACAGGGGCAACATCGGAATAGCTCAGTCGAGCTCATATGGGAGCTGCGCCAGAATCTGAGCAGGCTGCACGATCTGGTAATGACATTGAGCGATATATGATGATGCGCACTGTTGCTTCGTGATCAGCAGGCACGATCGTGAGCCCTTCTCAGAAAGCCATGCGGAAAGTATCACCAGGCGTAGTGATGCATACAGACCCCTAGAGATTCGTGGTCGTAAGCTAACCTCAGTCTACCTGGCTCGTTCGCGTGAGAAAGAGAACATGCGTTCAGGCTGACGACTTATGAAGGCATGCGGTCAATACATCAGACCTTTACAAGGCAGGACTAGGAAAGGCGCATCAGGGATCTCGGCCCATGACGGCGAGTTTCGGCTCTATGCTCTTCTCTAGGTTTTATGAGATACCCACTCTCCAATGCTGCGAGTACTTGCATCATTAGTCGTTGATGGTTGCTGGTTTATGCCTTCGCCTTTTCCTCATCCGTCAACACCGGCAGCTCGACGGCGCGATACAGCAGTATCAGCGCACTGTGGCTCTCGCCGCCGCCGCTCAGACCGCTCACCTTGTCCTCGTCCACTTCGCTCACCCGCTCGTCGTTGAACCACCACCACTTGCCGTCTTCTTCGCGCTTGCCTGTTTTCTCGTCGACCACCTTGCCCTCCTTCTTCACGTACGCCGTGTAATGCCCGCTATCAGCACTCGCGCCTTGATGCGTCACTACGCCTCTCAGCTCGTAGATGCCCGTCTGATTGGCGCCTTTGTCTGCTGCAATGTCTGGATTTACGGCATCTAGCAGTGCCTTCTTAGCTGCCAAGATTGAGGCAGCTCGCTCTTCCTCGATCTGCGCGTCTGTCTTGTACTCCTCGTCTTTCATCTCTGTGTCGCCGCTCGCGTCCTTTTTGCCTTCTTTCGTCTTGCTTGAGGAGCTAGCAGCTGGCGTCGGCGCACTGCTAGCCTTCTTGTCTTTCGGCAACTCCTTCTCGCTTGCCGGACCACCCACCTTCAGTTGTCGCTCCTTGTCTGCTTCTTGAGCTGCGTGCATTCGCTTCTGTCGCTTACGCGCACGTTCGACGTCCAGCTCTTCCTTCCGCAGATCGCGCACACAGTCTCGCACTGGTACCAGCTTCTTGCGCAGATCCTCGGTGCAGTATTCTACACAGTCCAGCTCATGCGGGAACGTGACCTTCCGCAGAATCTTGGCCTTCTTGTTCACGCCGGTCTTCCAGAAGAAGCGAACAAAGTGAACAGGTAGATACTTGGGCAAGCGCGAGATCTGCGAAGTCTGTCTGTACTCCACATCGCGATCCAGGGTCGGTGACTTCTTGGTGTACGTCTCTGTGAGCGCGGCTTGCACGCCCTCACGGAGGTGGCTGATATCTTTGGACGCGACGTAGCAATTGAGTTTGAGAAAGGTCTCATCAGGCTTCTGTGTGGGCTGCTCGCCCGCTTCCTTTGCGGCAGGGTCGATGCACTCCTCGCTTCTAGCAAAGGAGCCAGCCATGTACTCGTCGATGAAGCTTTTGGAGGCTTCAGCGGAGTCAGACTGCGACTCGGAAGGCTTGAGCTTGCCGCGTAGTGTGGTGATGATCTGGGACCATGCTTCTTCGGCGTCTTGCTGAGCGTAGCCGCGGCCGTCGCGGGAGCGTTCTGCGAATTGAGGGTATGCCGTGCGGAAAGCATTGAGGAACATGAGAGGTGGAAAGCCTTCTTGCGTCTCAGACATCTGTTTGTACAGGTCGCGAAGGGAGGCCGTGAGATCTGTTGACGAGCCGAGACCACCAAGGCCGAATTGGCTAAGGTCGCCTAAGCTGCCCTGTCCGGAGCTGGTGTTGTTCGAAGCTTGGTACTCCAGCAGCTCTTTCTGAAGCTCCGGTACTGAACGCAGCGCTTGTAACGTGGAGTTCAGGTAGCATGTGTTTCCCAAGTTTTGCAGACCTGCCGGCGTTGCGCCTTCCAACATGGCAGCCTCTGCTTCCGTCATGTCCTCAGCGAACTTCATCTCTTGCTTGGGCTTCTGAATGACACCGGACGCCGGTGTGCCCATCATGCGAATGACCTGATTGGGCTTGATGCCCAGCTTTCCAAGATCTGCCTCGTCTTTGAGCGGTCCGCCTTTCATCAGGATCTTTTGACGCTCGGGCTCGACGCCTGTGACTGAGTAGACCTGGAACTTGAAGGTCTCGCCATTTGCACTAGGATCGATATCGAGCTTATGCTTCTGCGCACCGTGTTGAATGGTCACTAGGAAGTGTCAGGAGCGTCCACACCCCCGAGCAGGATGGGCCTTGTCATACCTGGGATCGCCTCCATAATGAGTGAGCCTCTACAGCTGACGTGTTGCTGGGCGATGCGATGCCCCGGTAGTTCGTGAAATCAAAGTGCCGGTAGATGCGGACACACGAGAACAAACGTCCTTTGAGCAGTGGCAAAGGCGAACTGCGGACTGATGCTTGCAGAAGATTCGGGCGCATTTACGTTGAAACAATATTTTGGTCAAAAGCCATGATGTCATTTCCTACCCTGCTCATACGATCTCCTCTCTCGTGCCTTGTCCTGCTTCTATCTTATTCCCTTCATTCCTTCCCCAAGCACTAGCACAGGAAACGCTATCGTACTCCGTCATCTCGTTGGCATGATTGAGATCCCGTGCGCAACTCCCATTTAGTCACCAATAAGGCCAGTAAAGAATGCATTGTTGTAGAAGACGACGGCTTGGCGCGGACTGGAGCGAATGCAACGCGCCACCACGCGACCTCTGTTCCATCCAAGTATCTATACTCAGTCACAGCCAAGCTTCTCGGTTTTCCCAATCTCCACTCTCGTCTGCTGACGAACTATAAGACACTGAAATGTTATGACGAGTGATTGAACCCCATGTTCCTGGTTACTCACCCTCACTTTCCACTACCAAGAAGGTGGCTGCAAGGCTGCACACACCCCATTCTCAACCTTTTGCGTGATTCCAAGGTGACGGTGGCTTCATGGCCAACACAATCATGCGTGTTTGTTCGGGTCTCACCGTAATTGCTTGAGACTCATCATGACAGCCGACTCAACTTGGCGCTTCGAAATAGAAGCTCGTTCGTAATGGGATCGCACATGGACGCTTCTCGACCTTAGCGAGAGATTTAGTGGACAAGATAAGAAGAGGAAGATGATAACATGTGTGCAGGACATTTCATCATCAACAACACTCACAGAGCAACAGCATCGACCACTCGACAAGCGCCACATCAACAAAGACTACAAACAGCAGATTCTACCCTAGTCCCGAACAAATCAGCAACCTCGAAGCCAGCATATCGATATCACTATAACTCAATCGCCTCGCCTGAACAAGACATGCAATTCTCAATCACCACCGTACGACTCCCCTGCCTCCTGTGGCTCCATCATCTACCATCTTTCTAATATGCCACAGCTCGCCGTCCTGGCCACCGCCCTCACAACTACCCTTGCCAACCCCATCCTCGAGCCTTTCGCAACCGCCTCCGAAGACTTGACCGAGCGCGCCGTCCCGGCTCCCAAGATCTGGTACTTCGAAGACTGGTTCACTGCCACCGACACCACTTGTAGCGCCACGTCCCGTCCTGTCACTGACGGATACGCCTACAACACCTGCACCACGCTCTTCGCTCCTGCTCGGGGCTGGAAGCTGTCTGTGCCTGAAGGGACGACCGCCACTTCTACAGCAATGGCGATTGCACGGGTCACCTGACGACACATCCTGCAGCAGACAACATCTGCCACACAGCTAAGCCTGGAAGCAGGCCGGCCAAGAGCTTCATGGTGCCGTTCAAGGACTGCGGTGGTCACACGTGCTGAGCAGCAAGCGAAGCGCAGGAAATAGTGCGGAGGATGTCGTTTTTGAATTGTCTGTTTGACCTGGGTCTCCCGTTTTCTTTTGATATTTCAGCGCTCGTAGGTAATATCTAATGAAACAAGGCCGGTCCTTGATGGCAATCCGCTGTCTTGCATCTTCGTTGTCTGCTATCACGGTATCTTTAAGGCTGTTGGAATACCTGGCAGACCTCTTGAAAATCCTCTTAATTAGACTTACGCTTTGCATCCTCAATCTCAACCACCGCAACTCTGATTCGTCAAGCATGTAATGACGCGACCACCTTCCAGCCCCGTGGGCTCCATCGCCAGAGCCGTGGCCAACTCGCGAGAAACGTCTGCACTTTCCCGCGTCCACATTCGACCATTCAGCCGCTCTTTATAAGCATTCAAATGACAGGACATTGCAACACCGCGCTTGCCATGAGGCGTGAACACTCGGTGGGCTCTTAGACCTACCTGATCCCTGAAGGTAAGAAGATACAGCAGCTATACACAAAATGGTCGATCGAGTGAAGAGGCACGAAGTGAAGTGTGGAACTCGCAACGCTTTCTTGGACGTCAAGTGGGAAATGAGATTCGAAGTGTAATTCATCTGCCTCCTTTTGATTCAAATCGACTTCACCTCGCGTTAGCCGTACTTCGAGCTCGGTTCGGAGTTAAGCCGGAGATAGCATCCATCGCATGTCCGAAGTGGAAATGTCCCCCGGTGCTTGGGACGACATGCATTGAGATCCAGCTTCAATGTGACACTATGGTGAGCCTCATTCGCGATCTGACTGCTTGCAATATGGCTAATATGATCGCCAGTCTCAATCTCTGCGGCCTTACCTCCAGTGCGTTCGTTCCTCGCTCACAGCCGCCTTGTCCCTCGCAGACTTTGCGTCCCAAACCTCTGAACGACACAACGTCCCCGAGATCGAGGCAGCAACATCTCCGGAGCTCTTGCTCAACCCTCTCACAATTGCGCGCAACGAGTCAGAGCGTGTCCTCCTCGAACCAAGCGTCAACAGCGTTCGCATCAGCATCAAGATCAAACAGGCAGACGAAATTGAGAACATTTTGGTGCACAAATTCACACGCTTCCTGACACAGCGAGCCGAGCAGTTCTTGATACTTCGGAGGAAACCGATCAAGGTGTGTGATTAGCATGTTAAGGTGCGGCACAAGCCCTGACAGCCTGTAGGGATATGACATTTCGTTCCTCGTCACCAATTTCCATACCGAAGAAATGCTCAAGCACAAGCTGGTCGACTTCATCATTCAGTTTATGGAGGAGGTGGATAAGGAGATCTCGGAGATGAAGCTCTTTGTCCGTACACTTGCGGATTTGGTCACGTTTTGCCACCCCACTGACGCTGCTCCAGCTGAATGCAAGAGCAAGATTCGTGGCAGAGTCATTCTTGACGCCTGTTTGTACAACCCACGATCGGCGTCGATGATGTGTTGCTAATTTTTGAACAGTTTGATTGAAAGTCAGGTGGCGTGCGAAAGTGGTAGCATTCGGCGTAAGCGCGGATTCTGGTGCGGCTGTTACAGCGTCGGGCTTAGTACGACGTGACGTGCAACTCAATATGATTAAAAGCATATGCCATAGAGTAAGCTGAAAGATATCGAGACGGGTCTTCAGCAAGATTTCAATATGCGCCGACAGGAATTCGAAGACATCCTACCAACTCTTCAATTCCGAGCTGGAGTTTGCTTGGCTCATAGAAAATCCACCTCAATCGTTGAGGTCGATCATGACGCGTATCCACCATGGAGGACGACGCTCTGTAACCGTGGTTACGGTGTACCTGTCTTCAATTGCATATTACCGCCCCTGATCTGCTTCGCTTGGCATTACCCTGTTAGTGAGGCTCTCATTTCTCGCATGTGATAGAGTCTTGTGGTTGCCTCTTTTCTGTTGACTGCCGCCTGTTTAGCTTTTCTCCTCGCTCACTCTCCTCCCTCTCCTGCGAACCTTCCTACCACCCTTGCCAACCTTGTTTCGGGACCTCCGACTACCTTGATCTTCAGAGTCTTTCAAACTTGTCTGCACTACCATTCTCTCGGTCAGTCCGAGGTCAGTCAAATAACAACGTCGACTTGACGCGTCTACTTCCCAAGTCAACGCGTTGGGCGCACCTCAAGTCACGGTAGCTATATTACCTTCGAAATCTAACTCGCATCAAGCTTGAAAGGTAAGCAATTGGCTGCTATGTCTTTGCAAATCGAATTAGCTCACGCGACAACCAGACCTTGCTCAATTGACAAAATTTTCATCCGTCACCAATCGACAGCCAATCTGGATTACACGCCCGACGATCTCAACTCCCTTGTGAGTCAAGGCATTATTGATCCAAAGACTGCCTTGACCATCGATCAGGCATATGTAAGTCTTGCCCATAGAAGCACGCTTTTTGATGGTCACCGTCGTCGAAAAGGCTCGCAAATCTCATTGCTTGCTTTGCTAACCACATCCAGTGGACAATGTCCTCCGGGCGATCCGCTCCCTGGGAGGAGCCTTCCACCCCACATCGCTCGCGTCGTGGCTCGATTGCGGTCACTCCCACCTCTGCTGGACGCTCTAATGCTAGAGTCGGCTCGGTCACCCCTACCCATCATCAAGGTGACAGTGAACATGAGACCACGCCTGTGGCCCATCAAGATCTTCAGAACAAGAACCGCTTCATGAGCTCTCAGAGCGATAATTGGAGCTATCGTTTCCCAGCTACTCCAAACAAGCGAGCTTCTTATGATAATCTCGGCGGCACGATTGCCTACGGTAGCGGTCCGGTCACTCCACAAGGCAATGTGCCCGTGGGGACACCAAAGCGTTACTCTCCATGGAACACTGAAGAGTCCCCGATTCATCGCCGCATCGATAGCAGCACTTACATCAACCGCAGCCTTGAACACATTCGTCGGCCGAGCTTGACTCCATCCTCTCCAGAGGACAATGACTACAGTATGACCCCTGATCAGCTGTTGGGACTTGATGAAGAGGATGAAGAGGAGCCATCATACGCTCGCCGCGTGCGCAGCAGCTCCAACCTCAGTTACAGCTCCCGCGCCGCTGGCCAGCCGAACTTTACCTCCACTGAGAGCGCTGCTGCGTATTTCGGTGTGGCCAGTTCGCCTTATGAACAAGACAAGCCAGCTACATTCGCTCGCCGCGTCCGAAGCAGCTCCGCACTCCTCGGTGGCTCTGGCGCTCCGGCTCTGCCCAGCTTCATCCCATTGCCTATTGGGAGCAAACCGGTGCCCAGGTCAGCCACCATCGGCACCTTTAGCTTCAACCCGAGGACCGTCAACGATCCCTTCAAGATCTCCCCCGAGAAGAAGCGAAAGAATCGTATCAGCCTCGACCCCATTCGTGAGAAGGAGTCACCTCAGAACGAGCCAGCGCTGCCGTACACTCAAGGTGCCACCCCCAAGCAGGTTGGCGTTGCAGAGTCGGCGAAGTTGCGTTCCGAATCATACTCCAAGCGTACAGCATCCTGCATGAAGTCCGAAGCCGGCGGTGTTCGTCTCCCAGACACCAGCCTATCCGCGATGCGGGGCCTAACCTTCACAGAGAAGGTGGAGCGCTTCAAAGCTCATGAACATGCTGAAGACATGGCGGCGTACATGGCCGAGAATGAGCCTGGTTCGCCACCTGACTCGGTCTCTAGCTTGTACTCCGCCCACAACTCCCAAGTCCAGCTCAGCGAAGCTGCAGAGATGGCGAACCCAGCTCAGCGCGGTCGAGCCAACTCTCAGCAGTCAGCAGCTGCTCAGACTGCGACTACTCGGACTGCCGTCGAACCGACCAAGATTCCTCAACCAGTCTTCCAGCAACCGAGTCAGCGACGTGCGAGGGATATGGCCGACCTCATCAAGTCTGGTGCCGCCGAGCCACATCCGTCTGAGCTTGATCCTGCCTACAAACCTTCGAACCACGTCGGCCCACCGGCTCGTACTGGTCAGTGGCGCCCCCCTGCGCCGGCTCGCCGTAGGCAGTCTCCTCCGCCGACTGGCAACTCAGCATTCGCTCGCAATTCTCAATACACCGTGCCTTCTACGTATACTGGCAGTATGCCCTACGTTCCCCACGTCCAGCCGAGCGCCCCTCCATTCAACGTTCCCGGCCAGGTCGATCCCGTCGTGACTTCGTTCGAGTCGTATGGGATTCCACCTTTGGACAGCGTCAATACTCACTCTCCGTTCACGGAAATGGCCAGCAAGACTCAAGGCTCAGCCGCAGGCGTTGTCAAGGTCACGGACATTCCTTACTCCACGAGTCGTCAGGAGATGATTGCGTTCTTTGGACGCAATGCCCGCTTGGTCGCAATGCCGCGTGGTACTCCATACTACGCCATTCACATCATGATGGAGCGTTCGACTGCCAAGTCGAACGACGCTTACATCGAGTTTGAGACACCACAGGATGCCGTAAGTGCTTCTTTATCCTGAACTCGCGATTCTGAGCTAACAGTGTTGAACACAGACTATTGCAGCTGCACGCTTCGCTCGAGCCATCAAGCACGGCCAAACCCGCGACGACAAGTGGAACCGCAATCCTCGCATTGGCGATCGCAACGTCACGGTTACCGTCGTCACCCAAAACGAGCTCATGCGGCAGATATTCCCTCGTGCCAAGTGCGTGGAGTGGAGGGGTCAAGAGCCCACGATCCGCAAGCCGCGCACCTCTTGGGAGACAGGTTTCAAGGAGTTCATCACCAACGAGGAGCTGCACTCCGTCCTGAAGTACGCCACCCACCCACAGCGCTCTCGCTTCGCCGGTCGGCACGTTCAGCGCACCTTCGAGAACATCATCTCGGTCATCAACAAGTTCCCGTGGTGGCGCACCGACCTCTACTTGATGGGCGAGCGCGACGCCATTGCGAATACCACTCGCGAGATGATCGCCACCCTGGCAGCTACCATTTGGGAGAACCGCCCAGGCACCCCCCCCACGCTCGATCTCCGCCTCCTCGAGGAGCTCCTCTGTGTCTCCCTCATGTGCCCCGGATTCTCCGAGAAGCAGCGATTGGAGTGCCTCCAGGCCTCCGACGGCATGGTTGGCCAGCCTCGCTGGGTTTCCCCGTACCTCGCGCCGTACTGGCCGTTCGAGACACTTCGCCGCAACGAGCAGTCCTCCGAGGCTCTCACCAAGTGGTACGCCGCCATGATCAAGATCAGCACCGAGAAGGTCGCCACCAACTCCTCGATGTTGGGCGACAAGGCGGCCAAGAAGATGATCGTCGACTACTCGAAAGACCCCTTCGGTCCTATGGCTGAGTACCGCTCCGCCGACCTCGCCGGCACCACCTTCATGGCCGCCGCCGCGCACGAGAGAGACATGCTGGACTATGTGATCACCGACTACTGCAGCAAGGGCCAGCAACACGGCGGCTACGCCTACACCGCGGAACAGCTGCAGCAGCACTACCAGGATGTCATCTACCAGGCGCAGTACCCGCAGCCCGCCATTCCGACCCCGTCGTCGGTGTACACCACGCCCCTCCTCCCGACTGCGGCAGCTTACGTACCCCAGCAGACCTCGCCTCTGCTGCAGTCCACGTACCCTATCCAGGGTCAGGGCATGCAAGCTCAGGGCACCACTCAGGTCAACTCCCCATACCTCGCTCAGGGTCAGACCTTGGCGCCTCTGACGTACCAACCACAGCATGCGCAGCAGTTGAGCGCTGAGCCTACTCCTGTCACATATCAGGACACCGGCTACGGGACCTACATGGTCTCCCAGGGCTACGGTACGCCTGTCTACTACTACCCGGCTTAAGCCAGCATTGCCCACGAGCTCGATCGATTGAACGTGCGTCCACGTCTATCGCCGCTCCCACAGCTCACCTTTCCAACACTCTTCACTCATCTGTCTGACACCAAATACAACCACATCGAGAAAACAGAAAAGCACAAAAAAAAAGATTTGACCTTCAGCTCCGTCCTTTCACCCAACAAATTGACACCCATCAGCACACACACACCAGATTGACAACTCTCTTTTGTTCACTTCACTCACTTCACTTCCAAAACGGCAGCACCAGCGCTCCATCAGCCAGTTCCGGATATCTCATCGCCACCACAAGCATCAACTGAGCACCGATGAGACTGGTAGCATTGCCCGCCCTTCAACAACCACTTCTTTCCTAGGTTACATTCGCTTCTTGACACCAAATTGACATCACACTTGACGACCGACAATGGCAACGGCATGGAACGGCTTGTTGGCTCGGATTGAGGCGTTATGGACAATGACATGCAGCGTTGGCGTTGGCGTTAGATAGTTGGATTAGGCCTGAAATTGGATTGGTCTATCCTATCTTATGCTTTTGTGCTGTGACCGTGGCCGCCTGCGTCGATTCTTTGACGTCGCGTACCTTTACGTCTCTGTGCAGCCCTCTCGTCATTACGAGCGATTTGTCTATGTATGGATGAAGCGCTGATGAGCAAGGGGCAAGAGGCTCGATGCACGTGTGTGAGGCTCGCTACTTTAGTAAGGAGCAAACAAGTAGGAGACTTTTGGCGTGGCACTGCAATGCATCATCACCGTTCACGCGAAACCAGGCTTTTGAATCGAACTAGTTTAGTAAAAAGCAGGCAAGTGCAGATGCGTACGCCCCTCATCGGCTGCAATGTTAATTGGAGGCTTAAGAAGGCCTATGTGACAGACGGTCCGCAGAAGCGGGTCTCCTTTTATTCCCTCAAGGCGCCGCGGGAGAGTTGGACACTTGAGTGTTTGGCTATGCACAACGCCCTTGCGATCTGACTCCTGAGAGAAGGTGCGCGCGATTCATATGAAGAGCAAAAAGTAGATGGAAGCGGCGGAGGGGTTTCCATCCGCACTTGTCCGTTGATTTATTACAAGCTGAGGATTTCGTATCTTCTGATGAGCTTGTGTGTGATGCAACGGTTCGACGGTGGAAGCTGATGATGTAGCTCATCAATGATGCTGATCAACATGTTTGTGCAGTCTATGCTTGATGCGCAAGAATGGTGTCAGCACCATGCTATGACCGAGAAAAGTCTGCAAAGAATCTTCCCCTCTGCCCTGCCCAATGTCTAATCAACTTGCAGTCTGTGCAGGGACGAAGATGCAAGAGCAGGATGAAGGCGCCAGCACGCTTTAACACAGGCAATGCCGAGATCGTGAAGTGGGCGGACGTGCGACATTGATACACATCGGAAACGCATCCGAACTAAAAGAAGCCAGAACACCACCAACAAGAGGAAGGCAAAGAGACTGTGGGCGTAGGGGCTGCGCCCACGATGCTATACTCTGAGGGGAGCTTGCAGCACCAGGGAATTGCTATGTGAAGTATGGAGAGTAGGAACCAGTGCTCGTGTGATTCGAGATGAAGGTGATGATAAGTGAGCGTGAAGCTGATCGCTATTGCGGCTGAAGCTCTTGAAGCCGTGGGCCAGACTGTGATCCAACAGATTGAAGCAGATTTGCTGCCCCTGTCCTTGCTTCTCACAACGATCGGGCACCTTGACATCCGTGGATGCAAGAGCGAGGAAGCTTGAGCTCGCATCTTTTTTTTGGACGTTGGCGCTATCACCAGCGCCAAGTCAGTCGGAATACGTAGAACGTGGCGAAATAAGGCGAAACCCACCGACCCAGAGAGAATCGTCACAGCAGCAAGTTCGGGCGGACTTCACTGGAGAGTTTCGCAGATAGCGGACGCATTTGCGAAGCTTTTTTGCGTTGGCAAGTACTACACGTTGTAGGATTTCAACTTCGCCAAGATGTCATGTGAAGATGCCGAGCAGTATCACCCCTCAAGCCATGTCGGTCTTGAGAAAGAACCGTGCCATAATGTCTTTGCGCACTGTCAATCATAAAGATGAAAGGTAGCCACGCTGCACCCCCTGGCTATGTTTTCGGACTCTGTTCATTCGTAAGCTATGAACTCCCGTTTCGAACGAATGTCTAGAACCCTCTTATACCACTTCATAGCGTCATCCTCAGACGCCGTGCTCCAATACAAAAGGTCCCAATCCTTGCTTGCGAACATGGAGTCACAGCCTGCGCGGCTACTGAGAGAAATACCAAAAGCTGTCAAGATGTCATAGGGGATGCGTGTATGGCCGCATGGTGGATATTCTGTATGAAGCATACAAAAACATCGTGCAACGTCTTGCGATCGCCGTTGAAAAGCTTCGTTGGTGCTGATGCCGATGAGCAGCATTGTTGCACGCACCCGCACGCGAGAAGGTAGCTTGCCTACATCTGCTTGCTAGAAAGCAACTCTCTATCAGCCTTGCAACCCCTTTGTTATTGTTTTCCCATGCAAGGGAAAAGCTTTTGCGGACTCTGTGCGGAATCGGAAAGCTTCCAGAGACAATCCGTATATATGCTGGGATAGCTTGCGATAGCGTCAAAAAATGGACCGGCTTACTTACTACAATATGGGAGCGGCAATTTGAGTATAATCGAGTGTTGTGTGTGTAATTGTGCGGTAGAAATTGCGGTGCTCACCAGCTTGCAGAGGACGTTGAGCCTTTAGTCGCATGTTGGCACGCTCGAAGGGAAAGTCACTGGTTTGCAATGGTCTCCCGGAAAGAAGATGATGAGTGATGCGTGTGATCCTCTCAATAGAGAAGAAAGCTTCAACTTTTCAATTTGTCGCAGAGGTTTTGAGAGCGAGCAAACAAGTCCCCTAATAGACTGGAACTTGTCTTTACCTGCTACGCCCAAGCGCGGTTGATCACGAAGTATTTGGAGCTATGATACCCAAGCCGAAAAGGTAGTTGCGATGCACGCCCTTCAATCTTGGCAGCATTGGGTCCATAGGAGATCCTGTATCTTGCGGTCTGGTCGTAAGAGAACTGGCTTAGCCTGCTTTAAGATCAATGTATTTGTCATCTCAGTCTTTCTCTTACGGGCCTGTAGGCCCTTGATTGCTCCCTACGATAAGCAAACAGTAACATAGCATCTGATAAAAATGCTCTTCAAGGTGGAGGGAGTGGGGATTTGAAGTGCCAAGTCGCCGTTTGAGCGCTGTGTTCGACGTGGAACGAGATCTTAAATCTGCGTTCTGCTGGTACCGGCAAGAATATCCGTCGGTGATAGCGACGAGGGGCAGTGTCACACAGAACATCGTGAGCATGCGTGAAGTGATAGTCTTGGCGATCCCCGAGGAGCTGCATGTCATTCCCGTCTCACATACGACTGACTGACCCCTGGCACACTCGATGCACGCCTTTCACTTTCTCAAGCTGCTTTGCTTGATAGAGTCTAGCTTGATCAATTTTCTGCTAAGTCTGATATATATTGAGCGATGTGTACTGAAGTTAGCGCTTGCAGGAGTCAGGTTGTAATTGATCCGTATAGATAGACATAGGAACGGCAGTCGCTGATACAGTTACATTCTGCATCGCAGGTGGATGTTCAAAAATCTCAAAACCTATTTCAGGGGTAAAAAGCCCGAAATTATGATGTCCGCAATTTTCACAGGCAGTATCTGATCCGGAAAACCGCTATGCCAAGAATTGGCATGACGACAAGCGTTACTGTTTGGTGTCTGGGAGCAGTAATCATCAACTTCTGAGCAGAGAAATGCGTCGACAGAAGATCCCCTTGGCTGGTGCGTCCTTTGCTCTTCACTCTCATCTGCGGCTTGATCTGCTGTAATTGCAATCGTCGGCGTGGAATGAAACCACTGCAGTCAATATGTAGCGGACTATTTCTCGTTTCCAAGATCGTTGGGCGTACACCAGATATGAGGTGGTTATTGCAGCAGGTCTGTTAGATAACTTCTGCGCAAACGCAAAGCTGACTATCAATTCGATGAGAGGGAGAAAAGATGGCTGAGGGGCATAGCCGTTAGAACGCCGCTCCACCGTCAGCCATTTGGTTGGAAACGATTGTCCGTCATTGATAATGATCATCGCTGCCGTTGAAAAGCGCTTTCCAGTTTATGCGATGTCTTGCGGCATTGAGACTGGGACTCGCCAAAAAACAAGCAGTGAACATCCCTTCAGCATTTTGCTGATCTGTGGTTCACCAATGTACTGCAGCGTACTATATGTGGGTATATGCGAATAATTTTACAAATGGGCTGAGCTCGTTGGGCACGTCAAGAACGTGAAGCCGGCAGCCATTGGCTTCGAGAAGACTCTCGCATGAGCCTCGGCAGTATGCCTGCTTAAGCGTGATACATATATCCACTGGTAGATGACAACACGTGGCTGAGGAGACCGTACATTTGGCTTTGTTGACCGATTGTCTCCTGGTTCTGCGCGCTAGATTACCTGAGTTGCTGGACGGATACGAAACAGAGTAATGATACAGATCGAGATGGTGCCGAGCGCCAATAACAGGAGACCAAACGCTCATGTTGCTGGGCAAACCCACAATAATCGTAGAAATGATAGTGTTTGCAAGTACAACCCCTGGTTCCCAGTAGAATTCCGGAAGTATGAAATGGTCATGGTTGTTGTACTGAGTACAGCGGATAGACGCCGTCGCACTTGCTAACACGATGGGAATGCTGGAGGAGTTTCAGTCCAGCGGCCACCATAGTTTAATTCCAAGGGATATTCATATTGGAGCCTTTGCCCAATAAAGTGCAAAGCTGCATCGTCCAGTGTGGGACTGGAACTGGTTAGAGGAATCGTAGACATCACAGAGGCTATGAACTCTGGCGAAGATACAACGCGCTCGGAATCTCCGCTCTGTTAGCTGTATGCCGGTGCTGCATAGCGCCAAGAAAGTGTTGTAGTCGCTGGAGCCGTGTCCCAGCAAAAAGGTTAGCACAATCAAAAGGTAATTGTACGCCGGCACACGGTTCGCCCCTTCGGCTTTTTGTAGTACGAAATGCCTACTGGCTCTGCATCTTCAAGCTTCAAGAATGAAGGTGACCGACTCGGTTATTGTGATATCTTCTCTGGGGCAAATTGCTCAACGCGTATTGAGCACAACCATCACAGGTTCCCAAGCGTTAGCAATAGTAACCAGAAATGGCCTGCAGTATTTAACAGACAACTACTTCTTTTCCAGCCATCCACATGTAAACATGACTCCCATCGAGGGCTCGTTACAAGCCGTTCTTTGAGGGGCATAATCTGTGCGGCCGTCTCGCCTTCGCAGATCATCAGATGTGAAAACTTCGATGAACGGGCGAGCGTTGCTTCTGTATGTGCTGCTGATGAAAGTCGTCGTCGAAGCTCAGCTCGCGCTGTCCGCATAACGAACGGGCTTTCAAAGATCACAACCACAAGATGATCAGCGAGCCCCTGCGATCCTGCCTTGCTCTTCTTTCATGCAGGATCTCCCGCGTTGTTGAGGAGTTGATGAGAACAGTCTTGTGAGCAAGTCGTCATGATGAATAACGCAGGTCCGACTGTCAGATGACATGGAGACCAGATATAAAGAGATTACCGTGCTGAGCGAACCATTGAATGGACATTGGCTACTGCCTTGCTGAAGACAGCTGGCGAAGAAATACAAGGGGGCGCTCGAATGTCTTAAGACGACTTCATCATCGCTGTGGCTTGTTCTTACAGGTTTGGAGATTCTCAAAAAACTGCGGCGATTCCGTGGAGGTGAGGATCATTGCGAATGTTTGCCTACCCAGTCGCTCGTCTTGATAACTTACTGTGGGCGTCACCGAGCGTTGAAACGTTGTCCGATCTTTGTGTGCACTTAAGAGCCCCTATCTTGATTGCTGTTTTGTTCATTGCATGGCGCGCAAGCCAGGGATCGACTTTGTGATCCATTCGAAACGTTTGCTTTCCTATTTGTGAGATGGAGTTTTGTTAACAGCCCGACGAACGTACTGATATGCCTCTTTACGAACTTCTTGAAAGCCCATCCAGAGCTTTGCTACTGCTGCTGTGACATTCGTCAAAAGACAGCATTGGACCACAAATGAGACTGACCTTGGAGGGGCACGGCTCGTAGCACGAGCATCTTCAGATCTTTTCGCTGTCCAGCAAGTCCCAATCAATCAGCTTATGGGCCAAGCTGCTCGCTAATGGCCATCATCGCATCCGTTCAAGCTCGTATTGATCTACGGAGCAGTTTCGTTCTGCTGCTACGCACGCGTTCGTAAGGAGTAACGTATCTTCGAGTATGGACACTAGCAGCATCGCTAAAAGCCTTGATACTTCTGTGCAGCACGCTTCAACAGCGTTATGGCCATGAAAGTCGAAAGAGGCGCTCTACGTTGGTGATATATTCGCTGGTGGCTACGCTTTGGTGCTCAAGCTCGTTGATCACTGAACTGCTCAGTGCAAGTAGCCTTCCAGCTTGGCTACTGGACCTGGTTTGACATGCAGGAAGAGGCTTTTTGCAGGGGAGCGCGAGAAATTTGCAGACGCGACTTCCATGTCTGAAGATCTTTGCTAGCAGCGTGACTTTGAATGACTGTAGCTTTGGTAAAAAATGTTGCGTATGGGTCGATGCTGGTCAGCTTCATCATAGGGGGAAACGGTTGATGGACGATAGTCAAGGACCCAGTGACCACGGCGGGGGAGTCAAACACTGAAGCATATTGCCATGGCCCTTTCTAGGCTGCTTTTCAACATGTTTTCAAAAGTCCAATTGCGTGTGACAGGACATACCGCTGCAAAACCGTGTGTTTATACAGATCTCGCCCAGGCTCATTCTTTCTTGACAGGATGCTCGCCTTCAGACTCTTCGTCTGCTTCGTGCTCATCCTCTTCATCATGGTCTTCATCGGCATCCTCACCGCTCTTCGGCGCCGAGCCCTTTGCCCTTCCCTTTCCCTTCATCAGATGCGCAAGCGGACACGTCCCGACCTTCTGATCCTTCCCAGCCTTGGCGCTGCACCAGCCACACTCCTTGCCATGCCTGATGATAAGGTAATGCAGCGGGTACTTCAGCTCGTCCGGCACCTTCGTCTCCATGTGCGCATACGCGCTCTCCCTTCCCACGACCTTACTCTTACATTCGCCTCGCTTCCACATACCACGCGCTTGCATGTCGGAGGGCACCCAGCCGAGCCACCTTGTCAAGCGGAAGACGTGCGTATCCACCGCGAACGACGGCCGCTGCATGCAGAACAGTAGGACGCAACTCGCCGTCTTCGGTCCGATGCCAGGATACCTCAACAGATGCTGCATAGCTTCCTGGTCCTTCATCGTGTGCAAATGGTCCAAGCTGAGCACACCACCGCTCGCCTTGGCGACTTCGCGATCTCTTGCCTGTTTCGCCTGGGTGTTGTCGTCTTCATCGGTCTTGCCTTCTTCCACCTTCTGGCGGTCGGCTTCGTTCTCAGCTTTGACCATGTTCAAGATCTCCTGTATGTGTCTGCTCTTCACATCCGCCAGTCCGCCACTCTTGATCGCTTCGTACACCTCCTTGACCGGCGCAGAGCGGACAGCTTCCCAGTTGACGCTGCCTTTGCCGACGCCGTCCTTGATGATGCCAAACTTCTCCACGAGGCCGCGGAAAGCTCGCGAGCTGTTCGCACCGTTTGTGGCTGCGCTTAGACGCGTGCGGATCAGCGCGTCGAGCACGCTGGGGACTTCACCGCAGCCTGAGCTGTTCAGGCTTGGTTGCGGGATCGTCTTGGGCTGTGAGACCGTGCCGTGGTGCTTGGCGAGGATATCGTTGACGTTCTGGCAGTCTTCGGGTGTTGGTGCCGTGAAGGTTGGGAAGGGCGAAACGCCGGGTGAGAGGCCGTAGGGGTTGTTCTTCTGGCGGGCGGCTTTCGTAGGAGAGTCCTCGGAGCGTTGGGAGTCGCGATGCGCTTTGAAGTTCTCGGTCATCTTCTGACCTTCGGAGTCGTCCGTGGTGGAAGCTTTCTTTGGGGACTTTTTCTTGGGAGCGGTCTTAAGTGGTGCTTTAGTCTTCTGGTTGCGTCGTTTTGGTGGAGGCTCCTCGGCTGATGCGTCGGACTCTTGCTTCACGTCCTCGTCGTCATCGGGCTGCAATGCGCCGCTCATGGTGGTTTCCTCAGTGCTGTCATCTTCCGCCTTGAAGTGGACTTGCTTTCTCTTCCGCGACGTGTTTGGGGAGAGCTTATGCCCCTCAGCATCAGACTGCTCCTCGAATTTCTTGCTACGCTTCGAAGGCTTGCTCTTCGAACCTGTCTGAGCTGGAGATTGTTTGACATCGTCAGTGACTTGCTTCGATAGGGAAGTGCGGGAGCGCGTGGCTCGCACAGTCATGATCGCTTGTATGGGCGGAAACGCGACGCGTCGCGTATGGGCGTTCAAAGGGTTCACGAGTTCGTGCGGCGAGAAGAGATTGCTAAGACCAAGACACAAGCGGCTAATGCTGCAGTTTGCTCGAAGCGCTAGAGGGTGGAGGGATGTAAACAGATGATTTACAGGACGCGCGAGGAACAAAATCCACAAGACGTTCTACCGGCTTGTGCGAGATGTGACAGAAGATCTTAATTCTCAGAGATGTCTCTGCAATACAAAGTCAAACAGCTCAGGAATCAAAGCTGCGTCTCATCTCTTTCTTGCAGCGATTGTAGAAACAGTGACGTCGCTGGTGTTGGGAGATCTGAACGCTTTGCCTAGACAGGACTAGATCAGGGGTGACCGAGATCTGCAAATGTGATAAGGTATATGGCTTTTATCACATTCCGACTAACATGGTAGGAAGGTAGGTACATGAGGATGAGACGGAAAATATGAGTGCGTCCATCACGTGATCCCAATATATGCCTATTTAGGCAATTCTCTACCAGGCATCCCGTGTCTTGGCATAGCCATCTGGACTGAGCGATCCTACACACAACACACCCCCTTAGGATCACCAATATAGGTAAATAACAAGCCAAATGTTATCGTTTTGAATAAAAGGAACGGCCTACCGAAGGCAGTAAGTAACAAAAGAAATAGCGTACGTAGTGTAACTAGGCGTAGAGCTCTAATTGTTAAATAAAGCCTATCTATATTAGGAGTAGCAAAGGCTTAGTAAGACTATTTACAGCTTAATCTGCAGTATCTATCTTTTAAACGCAGATAGAGCGGTTTTCGACTAATTGTCGACAGATATAATTAGCTAGATTAATATACTTAGAGCGCTTATAATTAGTATAATTAGTAGCTAAATTAATAACGCTATTGCTATTTTTATAGATCGTAATTAGTAAATTAGCTAATTTAGTAAGGTAAAGTTTCTTAAGTATATTGTTTAACTAAAGAATATCTCTAGTTATTTTAGATAAGGTATAGTATTCTGCTTTAATAGTAGAGAAAACCGCCTTCTTCTAAAGTTTACTGCGCTAAACAATAGGGCTACCGCTAATCTTAATAATAGAGCCGCTTGTTGACTTACGGTTATCTAGGTCGCTAGTATAGTTAGTATCGCTAAAGGCGTCGATAGTAAGATAGTCGTACTTAGTAAAAAGTAAGTCTAGCTAGCAAGTACTCTTTAAATATTAAAATAATCGCTTAACTGCCTCTTAGTGCGTACGCCTAGAGTTATAATTAAATCTAGCGCATATATTAGTTTAATTTAATATATCTAGTCGAGTTTAAATAGTAAAATATTATAATAATCTAGTAGCTAATATATATAGAACAACCTTAGCTTAAGACGCTGTACCAATAGTACGAGCTTTAAGCTAAACGTTGCTGAGAAACTTTGTTTTATTACAGTCTTTTATACCGAAATTATACAGTATCTTGTTGATATATTGCGGCTGGGCTACAGTAAGTCCTTGTAGCAAATTCTTAATAACGAGCCTTAAGAATAAGCTAGTCGTTTAATCTATTTCCTTAATTTTATATTTCTTTTTAAGGTCCCTTTTAAGCTAATAAATAGCTTTAGAATTAGATATAGTAATTTTAATATTATCGACGTAAATAAGTATTAAGCAGGTACGGTCCTTATTAACGTACAGACAGACTTTAGAAAAGAGGCTAATAAAGCTTAATTTCTATATTGTCTCTTTAAAGTTGTCTTACTATAGTATAGCAGACTGCTTTAAGCTATATAGTAAGTTTTAGATACAAAGGACTATATCTTCTTCTTTAAGTTCTTTTAAGAACTATATATATAACAGTTTTTTATAGTTTAATACGCTGTTAAGATAGATACCAACGACGTCGATCTATAGAAAGGTTTATCTAAGCTATACAGCGATAGTAAGGAGAATACGTACCGCGGGTATACTTACGGTCGACGCCGTAGTATTCCAGTAGTTAATTCTGTATCTTTGTTTAAAGCCGCGGGCAATCAGACGTACCTTATATTTGTCGATCGTTCCGTTTAAATAGCGTTTTAGCTTAAATATAAGCGTACTTAGTATCGGCTTTATATCCTTTAGAAGGCTTAATATAGAGTAACGTATAACGGTATTAGTATTATACAGCTATTTTAGCTTAACTTTAGACGTAAAGTCCTATTTAAGAGTATTTAGCCGTCTTATAGCTTCTTTATATAACGTAAAATTAAGTAAAAGCTTATTAATAGTAGCTATAGAAAAGACGTATAAAGTAGATCTAGAAAGTCTATTTCTATTAACATTATTATAATTTCGACGAATTGTGTTTCTGCTGAAACGACGCTGAGACTGAACCGTTAAAGATAGAGCTTTAGTTTCTTTACGAGCAGCTTTTCCGGCATCGATTTTATACCCGGAGATATTACTATTGACGCTACCATCGATAGTTTAGTGGTTACCGCCCTCGGGGGGGTCGTCGTTATAGTAGTTAGAAGAATTTTTATACAAAAAATTATTTTATTCGATTTCTTTTAGAGTTAGTATATATAAACGGTTTTAGTCTAGAATACCGATTTTAATTATTTATAGCTCTTTAAAGATAATATAAGATATAATATAATTATTTTAAAGGTAGCTATATAGAATATTAACTAAAATATTGTTATTTAGCGTAACTTAGAAGGTATTATTAATATTAAAGAACAACTATAAGCAGTTCTTAAACACTAAAGACTTATTAAAAGTAACGTACAGACTTTAATAGACTTTAAAGTCGATAAGATTAATAATTTAGTAGACGTAAGTAGTTTAGACAACGAATCTTACGAAGATAAGCTTCTTTACTCTAGATACAAACTTCTAGCTTACTGTATATATCTATACAGATAAATATAGATAGGCTATATAACTAAACTAACGAAGATAGCTTAGATTAAGCGACTTTAGAGTTTTATCCTTAAAATTATTAAAAATCTGTAGGAAACATCTATCCTTCTTACTAAATAGTATTCTGTTCGAAATATAAGTTGTATATACTAACGCATTAGATTAAAGACAACCTAGAACGCTACTCTTAATTATTATACTTCTAGCTTTAATAAGAATAATCTTATTGAACGATTTTGCTAAGCTGTGTTTCTTAAACGTATATAGTATAGATATTCTTATCTGTATTTCTAGCTTAAAGGCCTTAAAGACAATAATATTAGACTCTGTACTACCGTTAATATAGAACTCCGCAATATAGTAGTCTGGGTAGCGATTATAGAGATAAGTAAATAGATAAATTATACCTTTCGCGATACAGTCTTTCGATAAGAATGTTATCGACTACCTGTAGCGGGTACAATTGTCTGTAACAATAATAGTATACTTGCTAGCTCCCTAGAGAACGTTGTTGTTGTTAGTAAACGTAACTTAGCTAATAGTGTCTGTATAGAGGCTGTAATCTTATTGGAAATTAACCAACTAGCTGGTTAGCCGGAACCTCTAGGGGCCCGGAGTATCGGACAGGTCCTACCAGCTGTCTCGGTTTAAAATAGAACAAGCCTTTTACCTAAAGGGTCGGGCCTAGTAGCCCGAGCCTAGGTTAAAAAGGAGCATTGTACGACCCGTCCTAAACAGCTGGCCTATAGTCTAAGACAACACAAAATGGACTTAGAGACTAATAGTTTTAGATAGACGGAATTACTGTCTTATACGGTAAGTTACGGGTTATCTGGCCTCTATCAAAAGAACAGATATCTATTAAGTTCTATACGGGCCGCTAAACTTAGATATATAAGCTAGGATTCCTCTAGAGGATTCTAGCTAACAAGACAGACAATACAACAACAGCTTCTCTTTGTTACTAAGTATTGTACCTGTAACAAGCCTAAGTATTGCACCAGTCCCAAGCTAGTCTCGTCTTTCTACTCTTTGTAATAGTATTCTTCTTCTTCCCTGCACCTTTTTTAACAAATCTGGGTGTAGGGCAGGAAGCAGTTAGGTGGTAAAAAGGACCTAAATAGGCTCTACTAGTATTTAAGCTAATTATTAAGGAGACTAGAAAGGAATGTGTCTACTAGAGGAAAGATATTCTTTTAGAATTATAGCCTTTTTAAATAGATAACATTCTGTTCTAATTTGCTATCGGAACGTTTATACATTATAACTACCTTCCCTCTTAAAGAGAACCGCCCTCGATCTAGATACAATCTACTATCTTTATCGTACCTTCTATTTATTGTCTTACGTAAGGCAATAATCTTATTAAAAACTTACTAGCTTATGTCTGCGTTCAGTTAGAAAAAGAGTAATGTTGCTTACTATTATTCTATACGTCGTTTAGTACTAATTTTCTATAGTACTAAGTTATAGTGCTAAGCTTTACTTTTAATTTAAAGCTCTCGGGCCTAAGTTATAAGCTTAGTAGTAAGGTTATATATTATTTTTACTTAATTTTACGTTCTTTTATATACTCTTATATACGCTTTTACTAATTAATTGCCTCTATAAGTAGTAGTAACCTACGTAAATAGACTTCTTTGCTTCTATATTAGTATCTATAGGCGAAAGCTTTATTATCGGTATCTAACGATAGGCATAAAACAAGGCTCTTGCTCTTTTAAACTTTCTCTTTTTTTCTTTAATATTATTATACTCTTCTACTTAGTCTATAAGCTTCTTTTCTTTAATAGACCTTTACTTTTTTTCTTGAGTAATAAGTTTGTAGCTAATTTAATATTAAATTGCCTTTAATTTACCTTTACAATCTTTACTATATCGAATTTTAACTCTGTTAATAAATCTACTGCTAAAGCAAGCTCTCTTAAAGCACTAATTTACTGCTTAACTTATAGTATTAAGAACTTTAAAGCCGTTATTAATCTTAAAGCTCTTTTTTATAACACTTATAAGAAGAAAGCTCTTAAAGTTACTTTACTAATTTCTAAATTATCTACAGCTTTTTTTAGTCTACGCTCTTCTAAACTAAATAGCGTATCTCTAACTTTTACGACTCTTTATAAGTTTACTATCTCTTATTGCTTTATTTTAGTTTAACTATTAGTATTCTAGCTTATTAAAAGTATTACGTTTATAAAGATAACTCTAATAATAATAGAATTATCTGTTCTTTCTATTACCGCGGTACTGCTTATAAGTCTAAGTCGCCTATAAAGTCTCGCTAGTCTACCTCCTTAAATCCTGCTTTTCGCGCTATATCTACATTAATTTAGCTTTAGCTAGAGGCTTATATCTTAGTATACTATTGTTGCATAAAGGCCTTATTTAGCGATATAGCTATATATAGTAGTTCTTCTATAAACTTTAATTTTAAGCATTATAAGAACTAAACCTATAAGTAGCCTAAAAAATAGTACGCTAAGTATACTCGCTGTACTAATATTAGAAGGTTAGAAGACAAGTATAAGATAGTAAGTCTAATACTTTTCCGTTTTAGATACTAATTGACTCTATATTAACGTATACTAGGTTTCTGCTTAATAAAGATATATCTATAACCTTCTTATACGTACTAACTTCTTCTTAACTTTTAACAAGGACGTCTAAAATAACAAAGAGTCTTTTTATAACGATTATCTTACTCTACTTCGCGCCTTTTACGTTTAGCTATAGGCCTAGCAGCGCGGTCTAAGTACTAAGTTAGCTAAGTAGGCCAATACTAACGATTTTAAGCGTATTAAGGCGCTACGTTAGAGCTTTAATTCTAATATAGAGTTATACGGCTCTTAGCTGTCTATAAATAAGGCCCCTTACGAGCTAGCTTTAGTAAGTCTAGTTAATTAAATTTAAGACCCCGTCAATAATAGTCGTAGCTAGGTTAAGTAGTATTATACCGCCGATCTGTACTAACTTCGACGCCAGTTTAGGTAGTCTTCTTGTAGTTTTCTACCTTTTGTTCGGCTAGAGTTTTAGTTTATATAAGTAGTTTTCCTTAGCCTATTAGAATAGTTCTATATTTTCTCTCTATACAAGTCTTATTTTAGCAATTCTATGTTCTAAACTATACTTAAGGTAATCTACCTTCTCTTCGGCGTTATATCGTAGACTAATTACGTAGGCTTATAGCTCTCTCTTATCTACGTTGTTTAGTTTATCTTAGATACTTACCTCTCGGCTTAGCGTCTTTACGCTTCTTAAATTTTTTAAGAGCGTTAGAGTCTTTAAGATATGCCTGCAGCTCTATCGTATTATTTATCTTTAACTATCTCTACTACTTAGTTTAATACTAGTCTTTATTTTTAATCTTAAAGTAAATCGCCTTAACGAGCTATTCTTTACTACTATCGACTTTGACTAGACCAGGCGGTTCCGTACCAAGCCGACGGCGATATAGCTCTAGTAAGAATATATAAAAGACAGAGTAAATGTAATAAGAGTCTAGTAGTGCTAACTAGTAAGCTTGTTTATCTACTTTCTTAAGAATTCTAAATAGTTTTAAGCTTCGATTATCGAGCTTCTTTATTAGCCTCTTTATTTTAAGATTCTTTAACGATAGCAGCACTAAGTTACCTACTATATAGTATTTTAGTATATACTTAGTATTATACTATTTTATCTATAAACGCTAAGCTTTCTCTAGCTGCTGCTTTATTTCTTGTTAGCAGAGAAGGCGTTCTTTTATATACTTAACTGCTATAGAATGTTCTGGTTTAGACTATCTCCCCCCTTAACGGAAGATATCCTCGCTAATAGAAAGGTTTAGTACCAATTTAGCGGCGGCGCGCCGTCTAGTACGTCTGTAACGCGACCGAACGTACATTTAATTAGCAAAATTTTTGTTAATAAATAAACTTTTAAATTGTACATAAAAGTAGCTTCTTTTAGATACTTATACTAATTATCTTAATTCTAAGAGATATAGATATATAGATAGTTTTTAAGCTTCTAGTTCTAGCGCTCGGTTTAGCTATTAGTTTAAGGGTAAAATACTGTACTCAACCTTTGTTTTACAGCTAAATACTAGCAGAAGGTGCTCTAATATAAGCTAGTAAATATAGATTCTTTATCAGATAAAAGGCTTTTTAGGAATCCTAATGTTTTTGCTTAGTATTTATAAAGTACTTTTATTAGCTCTATAGCATTTATAGTTTTACTAACTAGAATATAGGTTATAAACTTAAAAAAGCGGTTTACAACTATAAGAATTAAATTAGCAATATTTCTGTTCTTTAAAAAAACTATCGGTAGTTTAATAACAAAGTTTAAAAATAGATCCTTAAAAAAGCTAATTAAAACTAATATTGCTGCTATTTTGCTATATAATTTATACCTCTTTACGGCTGTTTGTTAGTATATATTGTATTTAGCAATAAAGTTTTTAATATACGTTACTATCTTTTCCTACGTATATTTATATTTTAAAATTTTAAGAGTCTTTTTAATCTTAAAGTAGCTAGTAAGCTTATTATTATAATTTCTGCTTATAATTTTAAGCTTTAACGTAGAGTATTCTAATATCTAAATTTTATTATTTTAGTACAATAACTTATAGCTATTAATTAACTATTTTATATACTTTAGAGACTTAGAGTTTGAGTTAGACTCTGTTAAAGTATCTAAGTTAATTTAACTTATATAGCGCTTTTTTATATTAGCTTAACGGCGATCTGTTGCTATTTTATTACTCTACTAATTTTTAGTCTTAGCTAATAATTTTAACTCTAATACTTTCTGCTTTATAAAGACGTCTCTCTACTAAGCTTTAAGAATTAAGATTATAAAACCCTAAGGAGTATTATTATAAGCTGTTTTGAGAGCGGTAGCTGCAACTATCTTAACTCGTAATACTAAAGCTACCAAAAAAGGCTCTGTATTAGTAAGAAAAGATAAACGCGTTTCTTACTCCTAGGCGTTCTATATAAGGTCTGTATTTAACTTTAATCTACCTTTAATTTAGATTATAGTTGCGTTTAGAGTTTTAGATCGGTAGCTAAACCACTAATAGTATTTAAACTAATTTTTAAGTAATATAATTAAAGCAGTAATTATACCTTCTTTTAGACTAAAGAGCTCTTTTCTAGTACTAGACAAAGTAGTATCTCTTCTAAGCTTCTACTATAGACTTAGTAATATCTTATTAGCGTTATCTTTCTTTACTTTATATAAATTCTTATAATTTAAACGGTATAATAGCGCGTCTACTAGGTTCTTGCTATTCGTACGATATAGTATTTTAAAGTTAAATACTAATAAGTCTTCTGCTTAGCACGCCTATTAGCAAGATAATACTTTTATTGTTATAAAATACTGTAGATCATTGTAGTCTATTATAATTTTTATAAAGTGCTATATACTAATAAGATAATAGCGCTAGTACTTAAAGCTAATTTATATTGCTATAAGCTCTTTATTATAGATATTATATCTTAGCTTAGCGTCTATAAATTTTTTTAAAAAAAACGCTATCGAATGCAAATATATATCTACCTTATTATTAATACTAGTCTAGACAGTATTTGCTATATTTAGTGTAGATAAGTCTAAGTTAATGTTTAACGGTAATAGCAATCGACTATCTTCTCTTAGCTAAAGTAAGATATCTACTATTATAAAGTTTAATACGTTAGTTATTAAAATAATCGATAGTACCGGGTTAAAGTACGTTAGTACTAGTATATTTATAAAGGCTTGCTTTAGCGCTTTAAAAGCTTTTTATTAAGCTTTACTCTAAATAAACTTAATGTCTTTTGTTAGTATATTTATTGGTACTACGATACAGCTAAATTTATAAATAAATTGCCGGTAAAAGTTTATAAATTCTAAAAAGAACAGAATCTGCTTTACAGTAGTAGAAACTAGCTATTCGGCTATAGTTTATACTCTTTTTAGATCTATTTTGATATTATTAACTTTTACGGTAAACTCTAGAAAAGAAACCTTAGTAGTATAAAATTAATATTTAAACAGCTTTACAAATAAACTCTATTTATAAAGCCTTTATAGAACTTCTTTAATATAGCCTTTATAGCTTTCCTTGTCTTTAGAGAAAATTAAGATATTGTCTATATAAACAATATATATAGTATAATAAGATTACTTATAGCTTTATAGATATATACCTAAAACGTAGTAGAAGCGTTTATTAGTCTAAAAGGCATTACTAAGTATTTATAGTGTCTATATTGAATATAAAACGCTGTCTTCTACTTATCTCCTTTATAAATATAAATATAGTAATAGGTATCGTAAAGATTAAGCTTCGTAAATACTTTCGAGCCTTATAGACGATTAAGAATCTTAGAGACTAGTAGTAATGCGTAGCGATTCTTTATAGTTATATTATTTAAACTGCGGTAGTTAATATATAGTCTTAACGATTTGTCTACCTTAAATATAAATAGAACTAGAGTACCCGCCGAACTAATAGAGGGTTATATCTATTCTTTCTTAATTATAGCATTTAGATACTTTTAGAGCGTTTTTAGCTTATTCTACGATATAGAGTAGATTAGCTTATATAGAGGTTTTATACTATCCTTAAGCTTAATCTTATAAGTATGCTTACTAAGCGGCGTAAGCTTACTCGATATTTCTTTAAAAAAGATATCTTTATATTTAGTATACTAAGAAGGTATAATGCATAAACGTCCCAATAGCGAATTAGAACGGAATGTTGTCTATTTAGGAAGGCTGCAATTCTAGGAGGATATCTTTTCTCTAGTAAATGTATCTCTTTCTAGTCTCCTTAATAATTAGCTTGAATACTAGTAGAGCCTATTTAGACCCTTTTTGCTACCTAACTGCTCTCTGCCCTATATCTAGATTATATTCTAATTATTTTAAACCTACAAGAGAGGCGGCCGGCAGTTAGGTACCTTATTGACGTCGCTTAGGGGTTAATCTAGTATAATCGAGTATAGCCGAGACTCCGTATATACGTTAAAATAAATAATATTAAAATTAATTAATGGCCGGTGCTAGTAAGTATCGTATTTAAAGAGAACGAGTAAGAAACTAAGTATGCAACGGTAGTCGCTTTATATCCGCCGTACAAGTAGAATATAGAGCGTAGCAAAATATAGTTAATATTAAAGAAGACTAGGACTCTTATATAGAATTTAGCGACAACAATAAGTAAGAGGGCTTATAAGCCGGCAAACAGACGCCGAGTAGATTGTAAACTAAGAAGAACGATAGTCTAAACTAAAACAATAATGACAACGAAGGGGCTTACTAAGGCTTTAACCGCAAAGAATCCCTCTTTAGCGCCTTCTTAAGCGTTAAGGTACGAAAGCTAAGATAAGAACTACTAGTATAGTAGTAGCAGTACACTATTAAGAAGCTTAAGCTTAAAAAGCGAATACTTGAAGTTAAGCTTCAGTCTACCTGCAATTCGGAGGCTAGTAGTAAGCGGCTATAGAGCGATTTAAGCCTTTAAAGCTAAATTAACGAGCTTTTTAAGAAAGAAGCGCCTAAGCTTAAGAGAGCTATAAACTCTATAGATACTCGATAGACTTAAACTATTAAGAAAAGATTTTAGATAGCCAATATATTAGACTTTAATAACGTTCGTATTATTATTTAGTACGTTTAGAGACTTTCTAGAGACTTAGCGGATAAATAGCGAACTTACGTCGAAAAGAATAAAGAGAAGACATCGCTTTACGTATAAGCGTACTTTAAAGAATAGATAATAGAATATATCGTCGACCTAGCTACGGCTACTACAGCTAACGTAGAAAAGTTCTTTACGTTAACGTAGAGTTCGACGTAGAAGCTTAAGAACTTTCTAAGCTTTCTACAAAACAAAGAAACTAAGTTGCTAGGTAGTAAGATACTAAACCTAAATTAGGCTGTATTCTACTATATACGCTTATCTTTATAAATTAAGATAAAGCTAATTAAGTAAGGTCTCTTAAAGAACCTGCTTAAAGATATAAACAAGCTTCTAAAGAAAGTTTGTTAATATATAAATATTAATCGTAGTATATCGTAGAACGTCTGTAATATTAATATAAACCGAGATCGCTTCGGTAGCGGATTGGATACAAACTGTAGCGGTTATAACGCTAGAGCATCTCTATAGAGATCGGACCGCGGATAAAGCGGTTTATATTAAGGATAAGGCAACTTACTAGTCCAATAAAGAGACAATGGCTCTACCGCATAGAGGCAACTAGGGTCGATATACAGTAAGACAAATATTATCTACTTTATATACAATTAGAAAGGGTATTATGCTACTAAATGTACTACGCCCTAAACCGGTGTTAATTTAACGCTAGTTAGGTAAAGAAATAATAGGCCTTAAGGATAAGTCTTACGTTTCTAAAGCTTAAGACTATCGATTAACGGCGAGAATAAATTAAAGTCTCGGTACAGCTAGGTAGGTCGCCGCAAGAGATTCTTGTGCTAGTAGATTTTAGTATAAAGATTAACCTTATTAATTATCGTATTGTGCTTAAAAGAGAATAGTAAAAATTGTATAGAGTAAAGCTCCCGTATACTAAGTTCCTTAATAAAAATAAGCTGTAGCTCTATAGTACTTATAACGTAAATATAACTGTAAGAGACGTATATAGAGAGAAACAGTATTACTAACTCTACCTATATTTAGCTAACTTTATAGAATATAGCCTCGTCTTAGGATATCTATAGCTTAAGTAAGTTAAGCCCTAAATTAGCTAGGCGATAAGAATAATTGCTTAAAGAAACCTCTCTGCGCCTAAAGAATGGGTAACAGAAGCTAAATCTGTTGAGATCGTCAATAAAGACGTAATTTTAGTATATTTATAAAGAGGCAAACAGTGCTACTCTACGATTCTATAGATAAAAGCGGATAAACGTTATAAGTATTAAATAGCGGTTTTATTAGACGTTAGTTCGCCGCTAGACCGAACTTTAAATAGCGAGTCTAAGAAAGTAGAGAAGCGAGATAAGCTTTCTCCTTAGTACGCTAAATATAAAGATATCTTTTCTAAAGAACTGTCGAGTAAGCTTGCGCCGCTTAATAAGTATACTTATAAGATTAAGCTTAAGGATAGCATAGAACCTCCATATAAGCTAATCTACCCTATATCGTAGAATAAGCTAAAGACGCTCTAGAAGTACCTAGATACTATAATTAAGAAAGGGTAGATACAATCCTTTATTAGTCTAGCGGGTGCTCTAGTTCTATTTGTATTTAAGGTAGACGGATCGTTAAGACTGTATGTTAACTACCGCGGTTTAAACAATATAACTGTAAAGAATCGCTATATATTGCCGCTAGTCTCTAAGATTCTTAATCGCCTGCAAGGCTCGAAGATATTTATAAAGCTTAATCTTTGCGATGCCTATTACTGTATCTATATTCTTAAAGGGGATAAGTAGAAGACAGCGTTTTGTACCCGATACGGGCACTATAAATACCTAGTAATACCTTTTAGACTAGCAAACGCCCCTACTACGTTCTAGATATATATCTATAAAGCTATAGGTAATCTTATTGATACCGTATATATTGTTTATATAAACAATATTTTAATTTTCTCTGAAGACAAGGAAAGCTATAAAGGCTATATTAAAGAAGTTCTATAAAGGCTTTATAAATAAGAATTATTTATAAAGCTGTCTAAGTATTAATTTTATATTACTAAGGTTTCTTTCCTAGAGTTCACTATAGAAGTCGATAGTATCGAAATAGACCTAGAAAGAGTACAAACTATAGCTAAATAGCCAGTTCTTACTATTATAAAGCAGATTCTGTCCTTTCTGAGATTTGCAAACTTCTACCGGCAATTTATCTATAGATTTAGCCGCATCGTAGTACCAATAAACGTACTAACGAAAGACATTAAGTTTGTCTAGAGCAAAGCCCAACAAGAAGCTTTTGAAGCGCTAAAGCAAGCCTTTATAAATATACTAGTGCTAACGTACTTTAACCCAGTACTATCGATCGTTTTAATAACTAACGTATTAGACTTTATAATAGTAGGTATCTTACTTCAGCTAAGGAAAGATAGCCGATTACTATTGCTATTAAATATTAACTTAAACCTATCTACACTAAATATAACGAACACCGCCTAGACTAGTATTAATAATAAGGCAGATATATATTTATATCTAGTAGCGTTCTTTTTAAAGAAATTTATAGACGCTAAGCTAAGATATAATACCTATAATAAAGAGCTTATAATAATATAGACTAGCTTTAAGTACTAGCGCTATTATCTTATTAATATATAGTACTTAATAAAGATTATAACAGACTATAATAATCTACGATATTTTATAACAATAAAAGTATTGTCTTGCCGATAGGCGCGCTAAACAAAAGACCTGTTAGTATTTAACTTTAAAATACTATACCGTACGAATAGTAAGAATCTAGTAGATACGCCGTTACGCTGTCTAGATTATAAGAATTTATATAGAGCAAAGAAAGATAACGCTAATAAGATGTTACTAAGCCTATAGTAGAAGCTTAGAAGAGGTACTACTTTACCTAGTACTAGGAAAGAGCCCTCTAGCTTAAAAGAAGGTATAATTGCTGTCTTAATTATATTGCTTAAAAATTAGTTTAAATACTGTTAGCGGTTTAGCTACCGACCTAAAATCCTAAATACGACTATAACCTAAATCGAAGGTAGATTGGAGTTAAATACAGACCTTATATAGAACGTCTAGGAGCAAGAAACGTGTCTGTCTTTCTCTACTAATATAGAGCCTTTTTTGATAGCTCTCGTATTACGAGTTAAGGTAGTTGCAGCTACCGCTCTCAAAATAGCTTATAATAATACTTCTTAAAGTCTCGCGACTCTAATCCTTAAAGTCTAGTAGAGAGACGCCTTTATAAAGTAGAAAGTATTAGAGTTAAAATTATTAACTAAGACTAAAGATTAGTAAAGTAATAAAACGGCAATAGATCGCTATTAAGTTGGTATAAGAAAGCGTCGTACAAGTCGAATCGACTTAGATACTCTAATAGAGTCTAACTTAAACTCTAAGTCTCTAAAGTATATAGAATAGTTAGTCGATAGCTATAAGTTATTGCGCTAAGATAGTAAAATCTAGATATTAGAATACTCTACGTTAAAGCTTAAAATTATAAGCAGAAATTATAATAATAAGCTTACTAGCTACTTTAAGATTAAAAAGACTTTTAAAATTTTAAGACATAAATATACGTAGAAAAAGATAGCAACGTATATTAAAAACTTTATTGCTAAATATAATATATACTAACGAACAGCTATAAAAAGGTATAAGCTATATAGTAAAATAGCAACAATATTAGTTTCAATTAGCCTCTTTAAGAACCTATCTTTAAACTTTATTGTTAAACTACCGATAGTTCTTTTAAAGAACGGAGACATTGTTAATTTAATTCTTATAATTATAGACCGCTTCTCTAAGTTTATAACCTATATTTTAGTTAGTAAAACTATAGATACTATAGAGCTAGTAAAAGTGCTTTATAAACACTAGACGAAAACATTAAAATTTCCGAGAAGCCTCTTATCTAATAGAGAATCTATATTTACTAGCTTATATTAAAGCACCTTCTGCTAGTATTTAGCTATAAAACGAAGGTTGAGTACAGTATTTTACCCTTAAACTAATAGCTAAACCGAGCATTAGAACTAGAAGCTTAAAAACTACCTACGTATTTATATCTCTTAGAATTAAGATAATTAGTATAAGTATCTAAAAGAAGCTACTTTTACATACAATTTAAAAGTTTATTTATTAACAAAAATTTTGCCGATTAAATATACGTTCGATCGCGTTACAGACGTACTAGACGGCGCGCCGCCGCTAAATTAGCACCGCACCGTAGTTAAGCCGAACAACCTTCCTATCGGTAAAGATACCTCCCGTTAAGAGAGAAGATAGTCTAGACTAGAACATTCTATAGCAGTTAAGTATATAGAAGAACGCCTTCTCCGCTAACAAGAAATAAAGCAGCAGCTAAAGAAAGCTTAACGTTTATAGATAAAATAGTATAACACTAAGTATATATTAAAACACTATATAGTAGGTAACTTAGTACTGCTGTCGTTAAAGAACCTTAAAACAAAGAGGTTAATAAAGAAGCTTAACGATCGAAGCTTAGAACTATTTAGAATCCTTAAGAAAGTAGGTAAATAAGCTTACTAGCTAGTACTACTAGACTTCTACCGTATTTACTCTGTCTTTTATATATTCTTACTAGAGCTATATTGCCGTCGGCCCGGTATAGAACCGTCTAATCCGGTCGAAGTCGATAGTAGTAAAGAATAGCTTATTAAGGCGATCTACTTTAAGATTAAGAATAAAGACTAGTATTAAACTAAGTAGCAGAGGTAGTTAAAAGTAAATAACACAATAGAGCTGCGGACATATCTTAAAGACTCTAACGCTCTTAAGAAATTTAAGAAGCGTAAAGACGCTAAGTCGAGAGATAAGCGTCTAAAACAAACTAAATAACGTAGATAAGAAAGAGCTACAAGCCTACGCGATTAGTCTACGATATAATATTAAAGAGAAGGCGAATTACCTTAAGTATAGTTTAGAACATAAAATTAGTATAGTATTAAACTCTAAGACTATTTATATATAATTATAAAGCTTAAGCTATAAGAAAGCTAAAATAAAACTTGTACAGGAAGAAAATATAGAACTATTCCGATAGGCCAAGGAAAACTACTTATACAGACTAAAACTCTAGCCGAATAAAAGATAGAAAACTACAAGAAGACTACCTAAACTAGCGCCGAAGTTAGTACGGATCGGTAGTATAATACTACTTAACCTAGCCGCGACTATTATCGACGCGGTTTCAAATCTAATTAACTAGATCTACTATAGCTAGCTCGTAAGGAGCCTTATTTATAGGCGGCTAAGAGTCGTACAACCCTATACCAGAATTAAAGCTCTAGCGTAGCGCCTTAATATACTTAAAATTGTTAGTATTAGTCTACTCAACCGACTTAGTATCTAGACCGCGCTACTAAGCCTATAGCTAAACGTAAAAAGCGCGAAGTAGAGTAAGATAGTTGTCGTAGAAAGACTCTTTATTATCCTAAACGTCCTCGCTAGAGGTTAAGAAGAAGTTAGCGTATATAAGAAGGTTATAGGTACGTTTCTACCGAGCGGAGACCTAATATACATTAATATAGAGTCAATTAGTATCTAAGACGAAAAAAGTATTAGACTTACTATCTTATACTTGTCTTCCAACCTCTTAATACTAGTATAGCAAGTATACTTAGTATACTGTCTCTTAGACTACTCGCAGGTCTAATTCTCGTAATACTTAAAATTAGAGTTTACAGAAGAACTACTATATACAGCTATATCGCTAAATAAGATCTTTATACAACGGTAGTATACTAAGACGTAAGCCTCTAGCTAAGGCTAAATTAACGCAGATACGGCGCAAAAAGCGGAATTCAAGGAGATAGACCGGCAAGACTTTATAGACGACTCGGGCTTATAAGCAGTACCGCGGTAATAGAGAGAACGAACAATCTTATTATTATTAGAGTTATCTTTATAAATATAACGCTTTTAATAAGCTAAAATACTAATATTTAGACTAAAATAAAGTAATAAGAGATAGTAGACTTATAAGAAGTCGTAGAAGTTAGAGATACGCTATCTAGTTTAGAAGAGCGTAGACTAGAAGAAGCTGTAGATAATTTAGAAATTAGTAAAGTAACCTTAAGAACTTTCTTTTTGCAGGCGTTATAAAGAAGAGCTTTAAAATTAACGGCAGCTTTAAGGTTCTTAATACCGTAAGTTAAGCGGTAAGTTAGCGCTTTAGAAGAGCTCGCTCTAGCAGCGGGTTTGTTAACAAGGTTAAAACTCGATATAGTAGAGATCGTAAAGGCAAATTAGAGGCAATTTAATACTAGATTAGCTATAAACTTATTACCTAAGAAGAGGAGTAAAGGTCTACTAGAGAAGAGAAGCTTGCAGACTAAGTAGAAGAGTGTAATAATATTGAAGAAAGAAAGAGAAAGTTTAAAAGAGCAAGAGCCTTATTTTATATCTATTATTAGATATTAATAACAAAGCTTCTGTCTATAGATACTAATATAGGAGTAAAGAAGCCTATTTATATAGGTTACTACTACCTACAGAGGCAATTAATCGGTAAAAGCGTGCATAAGAGCATACAAAAGAACGTAAAATCAGGTAAAAATAATATATAACCTCACTACCGAGCTTATAACTTAGGCTTAGAAGCTTTAAATTAAAAGTAAAGCTTAGTACTATAACTCGATATTACAGAAAATTAGTACTAAACGACGCGTAGAATGACAGTAAGCAACATTACTCTTTTTCCGACTAAACGTAGACATAAGCTAGCAGGTTTTTAACAAGGTTGTTGCTCTACGTAAAACAATAAATAAAAGGTACGATAGAGATAGCGGATTACACCTAGATTGAGGGCAATTCTCCTTAAGAAGGAAGATAGTTGTAATGCATAAACGTCCCAATAGCAAATTAAAACAGAATGTTGTCTATTTAGGAAGGCTGCGATCCTAGAAGGACATCTTTCCTCTAGTAGACGCATCTCTTTCTGGTCTCCTTAATAATTAGCTTAAACACTAGTAGGGCCTATTTAGACTCTTTTTGCTACCTAACTGCTCTCTATCCTATACCTAGATTATAGAAGGAAGCTTATCTCGCTTCTCTACTTTCTTAGACTTACTATTTAGAGTTTAGTCTAGCGGCAAACTAACGTCTAATAAGACTGCTATTTAATACTTATAACGTTTATCTGCTCTTATTTATAAGATCGTAGAATAATACTGTTCGTCTCTTTATAAATATATTAAAATTACGTCTTTATTAACAATTTTAATAAATTTAGCTTCTGCTACCCGTTCTTTAGACACAAAGAGGTTTCTTTAAGCGATTGTTCTTATTGTCTAGCTAATTTAGAGCTTAACTTACTTAAGCTATAGATATTCTAAAACGAGACTATATTCTATAAAGTTAGCTAAATATAGATAAAGTTAGCAATACTATTTCTCTTTATATATATTTTTTATAGTTACGTTTACGTTATAAGCGCTATAAAGCTACAGCTTATTTTTATTAAAGAACTTAGTATATAGAAGCTTTACTTTATATAATTTTTGCTATTCTCTTTTAAGTACAATACGATAATTAATAAGATTAATCTTTGTACTAAAATCTACTAGCGCAAGAATCTCTTGCGGCGACCTGCTTAGCTGTACTAAAACTTTAATTCGTCCTTGCTATTAATTAATAGTTCTAAGCTTTAAAGACGCGAGACTTACCCTTAGAGCCTATTATTTTTTTGTCTAATTAGCGTTAAATTAATACTAATTCAGAGTATAGTATATTTAGTAATATAATACCCTTTCTAATTGTATATAAAGTAGGTAATATTTATCTTACTGTATATTAATCTTAATTGCCTCTATACAGTAGAGTTATTGTCTCTTTATTAGACCAGCAAGTTGCCTCGTTCTTAATATAAACTACCTTGTTTGCGGCTCGACCTCTATAGAGATGCTTTAGTATTATAATTACTACAGTTTATATTTAATCTGCTATTAAAGCGATCTTAGTTTATATTAGTGTTGCGGGCGTTCTATAATATATTATAATTAATATTTATATATTAACAAACTTTCTTTAGAAGCTTATTTATATCTTTAAGTAGGTTCTTTAAGAAACTTTACTTAATTAGCTTCGCTTTAATTTATAAAGATAAGCGTATATAGTAAAATACGGTCTAATTTAGGTCCAGTATCTTGCTACTTAGTAACTTAGTTTCTTTATTTTATAGAAAGCTTAGAAAGTTCTTAAGCTTCTATATCGAACTCTATATTAATATAAAGAACTTTTTTGCGTTAGCTATAGTAGCCGTAGCTAAGTTAATAATATATTTTATTACTTATTCTTTAAAGTACGCCTATACGTAGAGTAACGTCTTCTTTTTATTCTCTTTAGCGTAAGTTTACTATCTATCTGCTAGGTCTCTAAGAAGTTTCTAAACGTACTAAGTAATAATATAAACGTTGTTAGAGTCTAATACGTTAGCTATCTAAAATCTTTTCTTAATAGTTTAAGTTTATTAAATGTTTACAGAGTTTATAGCTCTTTTAAGCTTAAACGCTTTTTTCTTAAGAAACTCGTTAATTTAGCTTTAAAGGCTTAAATTGCTCTATAGCTGCTTGCTACTAGCTTCTAAATTATAAGTAAACTGAAGCTTAACTTTAAGTATTTACTTTTCGAGCTTAAGCTTCTTAATAGTATACTGCTACTGCTATACTAGCAGTTCTTATCTTAGCTTTCGTACTTCAACGCTTAAAAAGGCGCTAAAGAGGGATTCTTTGTAGTTAGAGCCTTAGTAAGCCCCTTCGTCGTCGTTATTGTTTTAGTTTAAACTATCGTTCTTCTTAGTTTATAACTTACTCGGCGTCTATTTACCGGCTTATAAGCTCTCTTACTTATTATCGTCGCTAAATTCTATATAAGGGTTCTAGTCTTCTTCGGCATTAGCTATATTTTACTACGCTCTATATTCTACTTATATAGCGATTATAAAGCGACTACCGTTACGTACTTAGTTTCTTACTCGTTTTCTTTAAACACGGTACTTGCTAGCACCGACCATCAATCAATTTTAATATTATTTATTTTAACGTGTATATAGAGTCTCGGCTATACTTGATTATACCGAGTTAACCTCTAAGCGACGTTAATAAGGTACCTAACTGCCGGCCGCCCTCCTTGTAGGTTTAGAATAATTAGGATATAATCTAAATGTAGGGTAGAAAGCAGTTAGATAGCAAAAAGAGCCTAAATAGGCTCTACTAGTATTTAAGCTAATTATTAAGAAGACTAGAAAGAAATACGTTCACTAGAGGAAAGATATTCTCCTAGAATCGTAGTATTCCTAAATAGACAACATTCTGTCTTAATTCGCTATCGGAACGTTTATGCATTACAGAGGCGCTGTATAGGCCGTTTAGATCGTTGTGCGATACTAAATTATACTCTTTAGGATTTTAATATATAGTATATCTTGTACTAGAAGATATTTAGTAAGCTTTTTAACTTATTATACTCCTTTTGTAACGCCGATCGCTAGGAGAACCGAACTAAGGCTCACTTACCTTGTATACTTATTAACCTTAGTGGTAGGTATCTTGTATGCTAGAGACTAAAAGATAGGAGAGGCGAGATAGATTATAGAAGGTAAGAGGGGCTTAACTAAAGTAGATAGAAGGTAAAGTACGTTACCTAAATATAGTTAAAGAACTTATATTTAAATATTAAGTTAACAGACTAAAGTTTATTCTAAGGTCGGTTATTAGTCTAGCTATATAGTTTAAGGTATATAGGGAAGTTCCTCTATGTCCGTTAACTCGACAATGCCTATATCGGGTTTATAGGAAATATAGGTCTTTATAGCTATCTTATTCGATAATGTCTATAGCGGGTCTATAAACTTAGTTAGGAATTATGCTTGTAGGGCTAAGGTAACTAGCGGTAGTTAATACTTAAACGTACGCTAGGCCGTTTAGGGCTAGTACTCGTAATACAATTCCTCCTCTTCTAGTTAAATTATTCTCGATTGACCCTTAGCTTTTTAAATACCTATAAGTTGCGTGTCGCCCCTCCTTTCGTAACTAATCTGTAAGTCGTTATATCTCGTATAAAATCCGTTACTACGGGTCTTAACAAAAAGTATAGCTAATACCTGCTAATTAAAGCCTACGGTACCGAAATGCCTCTTTGTTTCAAATATGTGTCGACTAGGGAAAGGTATGTAGTTCAGTTTAGAAAGGCAACGTGTTCGGTATATACTTGAGACGGGAAGAGTTGTAATTTACGGGTATTAATGGTAGATAGTATGCCCTATTGTTGTCGTTCTATAATGCTTAGCACTAACTTAGTTGCAGCGCGTTCGGTTTACTCTTAATATTTCTCTCAGTCGGCTGCCCTTTAGCGTACAAAACGTTAGTTACGCGCGTTAAAGTCTTAGATAGCAGTATTAATTGCAGCTATGCAGCGTAATCGATTTAAGGTTCAAAAGTTAAAAGAGAAGGTTAAGAAGACTTGTACGCAGATAGCAGCGAAGTTAGCTTAAAATAAGTTATTGAAGCAAGAGAAGTTTACTACGTCGATAGCTAATAGTAATATATTTAAATGTCTGAGTAGGTTGTCCATTAACTTTCGGAGTAACCCCTACTCGGAGTTAGGTAGTAGTCTTATAACGTAGTAAGCTAGTTCGTTTAAGGGTAATCTAGGTACTAGCGAGGCATACTAGATAGTAAATTAGAGTGTTAGCGCTGCTACAACCGACTAATATTTTAGTTCCAATATCGTTAAATAGTGTCTTTGTAGTTAATTAGGTTTCGTTTCAGTTTCTATTAATTTTTGTGTTCGGAATATTCTTTCTACTTTATAAGATACTGTTGTTTGTCTCGATATTGTTTATAAGCTTAAATCGTTTTAACCTTATACTCGGGTTCTTGGTTGTTAGAAAGGATTTCTAGGTTGGGTCGTTCTGCTTCTTGAGAGTAGACTAGCTTTAATAGCACTACGTAGAATACAGAATATATTCTTATTGTCTTCGGGAGTTTAAGTTTAAATGTTACGGATCTTAATTGCTGTAAGATTTTAAACAATTCTATTTTAATATAGTCGAGTTTCTTGCTTAGTCTGATAGTTTTTAAGTTTCTTATAAGTAAGTAAGCTCTTTTCTCCTCTTTTATGCTTGTGTTTGGGGTCGTTCTTAACTTATTATACTATTTTTTCGTTTATTCTGTAATAAACTCGCTGTTAGACTTTAACTACTAATACAAGTATTTTATGTTCGTAGCTATTCGCGTAGCTAATTCGTTTTCTATAGTGTTTTATAGTTGTCTTCCCTAGAGAGGGTAATAGCTATATAAGACGTAGAACGGAGTTATTTTTATTGTATCGTTCTTTGTATTATTATACGCGGCCTACGCAACTAGTAGTAACTATATCTAGTCGTCCTACTGGTAGTTAATATATGCTCAGAGGTATTGTTTTAGTATCTAATTTATTCTCTTTATCTATCTATCGGTCTGTAGATAAAATAACGTTAACATTTTTTGTTTTGTTTCTAGCTGTTGTATTAGAGATATTTAAAATCGTAAGATAAATTTTTAGTCTCTGTTTAAGATAATTCTTTACGGTTAACCGTAATTAGCTAAGATAATCCGAAGGAATATATATACTAATTGTTCTAAATTACTAGCTTCCTTGTAAGATACAAAGTATGCGTATTTCGTTAGTTTGTCGCATATAACTAGAATAGCGTTGTAAGTTATTCCTATAAGCGGATCCTTGGAGATTAGTAACTTAGTAATAAAGTTTAGTAAGACTATATACTATAGTCTCTTAGGTATTTCTAGTAGCTAAAATTTGCTGTATAGTAAATATCTCGGGTACTTAGTTCTTGCGTATACGTCGCATTCTCGGATATAATTTTTGACGTAATGTCGGATTCTCGGAATATAGTAGGTTCTTATAATCTTTTCTATAGTGTTATCGATGCCTTTATATTCTTTTGTTAGGTTATCGTAGAAGTTACTAATAATACGTTGTATTACGATCTTACTACATTAAGCTAGTACAAGGCTAAGCGCAGCCAGCCTTATTGAAGCATTATACAGTATACCCGACAACTTCGATATAGCGACGTCGGCAACGTCGCTATATCGCAATAGGATCCCGACCACGCGACAAAGAGATTGTCGGGACCGTCGGACATAGAGAAACATATCTATGTACCTTAGACTATCTAGCTAGACTAATAACTAACCTTAGAATAAACTTTAGTCTGTTAACTTAATATCTAAATATAAGTTCCTTAACTATATTTAAATAACGTACTTTACCTTCTATCTACTTTAGTTAAGCCCCTCTTACTCTCTATAATCTATCTTACCTCTCCTATCTTTTAGTATCTAGCATATAAGATATCTACTATTAAGGTTAATAAGTATATAAGGCAAGTAAGCCTTAGTTTGGTTCTCCTAGTAATCGGCGTTATACTTTAATAGACTCGCTATAAAAGTAGAGAAAGTAGATTAGTTATATCTACTACTTCGGTACTTAATAGCCGCAACGCTATAGATAGGTTAGCCAATAGAATAGCTAGCACGAGTAAGATATCGAACGTTAACACTAAGATAGAAAAAAGCTTCTTAGATAAACGTTTTAAAGTTACTTTATTCTTAATACGCCTAGCCATATACTTTAAAACTTATAAAGACTAGTTCCCGAACGACACTACTATAGTTTTATTTGCTATCTTTTATATAAACGGAGATATCTACAAGTAGGTTGAGTACTACTTTGACGATTTCTTGTTTACTTTAATAAAGAGTAGGCGCGAGGATACCGATAAGTTCTTTGCTAGCTTTATCTTCTTTTAAAAGAAGCTCTATAAGATCTTTAAATAGACCGACGCTAGACACGTCGCTATTAGAAAGCTTAGGAACCTTAAGTAGATAGAACTAGCAAGCAGGTATGCCGTCGAATTTATACAGTATACTAATTAAACAGGATAGAACAAGAAACCCCTTATTAAGACCTTTTACGAAGAACTTAAGAATTATATTAAGAAAATAATCTATATTTATAGAGAGAAGTTTAATAATCTCGATAACTTTATATAACGAGCAAAGAAAATTAACGACAGCAACTTTAAAAGATAGATAGAAAAGAAAGGTAACCCTACTAATAGATTCTATAGAATAAAGAATCGAGTAAACTTACAATAAAACCGAGGCGATCCAATAGAGTTAGATTTTATAAAGTCTCGAGGGAAACTAAATAATTAGGAACGAGAACATAGAATAAAGAACAAGCTATGCTTATATTGCAGAAAACTAGAGTATTAAGTTAAGGAATATTGTTCTAAAAAATAATAGTTCAACAGTACCGGTAGAAACGGGCGCAATAATCGATCTTAGAAACCTTGTTTCTTACAACAATATTTTAATATAACTACCTAGACACAGAAGAACAGTTACTAAGTTACTTTTAATTAGAAGTACAATAAACTAAACTTGTTTAATCTATATAAGAACTAGGATACAGACAGTAAGTTATAGAAAGAAATAAAAGAACGATAAACAAAACAGAAACAATAAAACCTACAGAACTGAAACAATATTAACCGCACTATTCTAAGGTATCGAGTATAGAGTACCGCTATAGTATATAAAACACTATTCTAGACCGCGTGCTACGATAATAATTGTACAATTTAAGAATCTAATAAACTAGGGTTAAGATAGTAGTTAAAGAAACTAATATCTCTAAAACAAGGTTCGATATAAAAATTAGGTCTTATCTGAGAACGATCTAGGTTACCTTACTTAAAAACCTAGGGGAAATCTAAGAAAGAATAGACTATAGAAGCTAAGCAAAATAGTAGCTACGATACGTTATAGATAAGACAACGACTTAAAGATAAAAATATAGATTCTAATAGTACAGAATTCTCTCTCGAGGACGATACTAACTAGAAAGAGCAAACTCTAATCCGTTGGGAAGAAATAATATAGAGACTTTGTTAGTTAGCCTTCTACAAGAGGAAGTTAAGTACTAATAGAGAGATTAACAATATTCTAGGATATATTTACTTACGTCTACGACAACTAGTAGACTACCTTATTAAAGGTCTAGATTTACGTAGTTAGTACTAATATCTTTAACTAACAATATATAATCTACAGACACAACGAGTTTTAACCAGCAATAATTATATAATTAAAGTAGAGATTGTAAACAATAAACTAAACGTTATAATAAAAGTAGTACTAGAACACCTTATATAGGAATTCTTATAGCAAATTAATTGACAATAGGTTTTGATACTTAAAATACTCTAGAACATATATAATTAACAGAAAAAAGACTAGGCCGACTACTTCGAGGGCAGTAGTATCGGCCTATTCAACGGTTAGACCCTCTAAAAGTTTAGCTCTATGCGAGCTTAGCTGTCTACAGAACATATCTACACACTTAGGCAACAATAAACTATAGAAACATTAAAATTATAATCGATTTAAGCGCAACAGGCAACTTTATCTTAATACGCTACGTTAAGGAGTACTAGATACAAACACAAAAGAAGAAATTACCCTATATACTATCTAGATTCTAAGGGATAGAGAAAAGAGTCGACTACAAGACTTCGCTAATAGGTATAACAATTAGAAACTATTAGAAAGAAATTACTTACAATATCGTAGATATTAATTAGTATTATACCGTACTAGGTATACTCTAGTTATAACAATATAATTTAGAAGTAAATTAGAGAACTAAGAAGCTCCTCTTTACTAGATATAAGCACTCTAAACAAGAGTCGTTCTATAGAACGGATACTCTATAAGCTATTTTTAGTAGTAAGAATAAAGAGCGCGATAAAGAACTTATACGGGTTAGTACTACTATACTTCAATATTTAAATATTCTACGAGAAAAGTCTAACGTAGTATCTTGTCTGTAGCTAACTATACGTAGATATAAACAAAAGACAACTGTACGCTAACGATTCTATACAACGACAAGTACTCAGTTAATTACTAAGATACTAGAGAAATACAATTAGTTTCGATATCTATTTAAGGAAGCTAAGTCGAACTTAGCTCTTCTAGAATATAAATTGTAAGATTATACAATACCTTTATAAGAAGGCAAAACACCAATATTCGGTCTAATATACTCTCTATTAGAAGTAGAAAATTAAGCACTCTACGACTATCTTAATAAGAATCTTAACAAAGAATTTATTTAGAAATTAATATTACTAGCCGGATACCCGATACTCTTTGTACTAAAGAAGAATAGTAAACTACGACTTTACGTAGATTATAGACAATTAAATAGGGTAACTATTAAAAACCGATACCCTTTACTATATATTAACAAAATAATAGACTAATTGTATAACGCGTAATAGTTTACTAAGTTTAATCTATAAGGGGTCTATAACTTAATCTGTATAAAGAAAGGCGAAGAATAGAAAATAGCCTTTTACACTAAATACAGACTTTTTGAGTATTACGTTATACCCTTTAGGCTAATAAACGTACCAGCATTATTTTAGAAACTAATTAACAATACACTTAGTAATTATTTAGACATATTTATAACTACTTATCTAAACGATATCCTAGTATATAGCCGTATACTAGAAGAATATAAAAAATATATTAAGAAGGTATTAGAAAGATTAGCGCGTATCAATTTACAAATTAATATCGAGAAAACCTAGTTCTATTAACAATCCGTCGAATTTCTTAGATTTATAATTATTGAGTACAGTCTTTAAATAGAAGATTTAAAGATCTAATCTGTTCTAACCTAGCCTATACTAAAGAATATAAAATAATTACAATAGTTTCTTAGTTTTGCTAACTACTATAGGCGATAGATATTTAAGTTTAGTCGAATTATAGTACCGCTGTCTTAATAGATAAAACAATTGATAGAATTTTTCTAGATATAGAAAGAACAATTAGTATTTAAAGAGCTTAAGAAAGCTTTTAAGATCGAACCTATATTAGCAATATTTGACCCTAACTTACTAATTATTATAGAAATAGACGCGTTAGACTATATAATTAAAGTATATATAAGTTAAAATAATAAGGAAGAAAAGCTTAGACTAGTAGCTTTCTACTCAAGAAAAATGTTACCTATAGAATAGAACTACGATATTTACAATAAAGAGCTTTTAGCTATTATAGCAGCATTCGAAATATAGCGAGCTTATCTAAAAGAAGCAAACTATACAATTATAGTATATATAGACTATAAGAATCTAACTTATTTTACAACAACAAAGAAACTTAACCGCAGATAAGTTAAATAGTTAGAGACTATAGCTTTATACAACTTTATTATTACTTACAAGAAGGGTTCTAAGAACAATAGAGCCGACGCTCTAAGCTAACGACTAGATTACCTTAATAACAAGGAATACGTCGAACACGCAATATTTTAAGAATACAATAACAAGATTAGATACAATTAATTAGCTATAACAATTAAGTTTGTTATCGAACCGAACAGCTGAATCCTAGACATTCTAAACGATTCTAAAACCTACTAGGAAAACGAGAAACGATACCTAGTACTAACTAAAAACGATAAGGGCTATTATAAATCTTAAGGCAAAATCTACGTTTTAAGGAATCTAATTCAATACATTATTAGTAACTTCTACAATAACTTAATAAAGGAATACAAGAGCATCAACAACACTATTAAAAAGATTATACGAACCTACTACATCCCGAGAATCTAATACTACGTTAAGAATTATATCTAAGAATATAATATATACGCAAGAACTAAGCACGCAAGGCATTTATTATATAGTAAACTACAACTACTAGAAATACCCGAGAGACTATAGTATATAGTCTTACTAGACTTTATTACTAAGTTACTAATATCTAAGGATCTACTTATAAAAGTAGTATACGACGCTATCCTAGTTATATACAATAAACTAACAAAATACGCGTACTTTGTACCTTACAAAGAAGCTAGCAATTTAGAACAATTAATATATATATTCCTTTAGATTATCTTAGCAAACTATAGTTAACCGCAAAGGATTATCTTAGACAGAGACAGAAAATTTGTCTTACGATTTTAAATATCTCTAATACAACAGGTAGAGACAAAACAAAAAATATTAACGTTATTCTATCTATAGACAGACAGATAGACAGAACAAACAAATTAAACACTAAAACAGTATCTCTGGGTATATATTAACTACTAGCAGAACGACTGGGTACAATTACTACTAGTAGCGTAAGCAGCATACAACAATATTAAAAACAATACAACCAAAACAATACTATTCTATGCCTTATACGGCTATTACCCTCTTTAAGGTAGACAACTATAAAACAATATAGAGAACGATACTGCTACGCGAATAGCAACGAATATAAAGACCCTGTACTAGTAGTTAAAAGCTAACAGCAAGTTTATTAACGAACAAATAAGAAAATAGTATAACAAGTTAAGAATTACCCTAAATATAAGTATAAAAGAGGGGGAAAGAGCTTACTTGCTTATAAGAAACATAAAAACTATTAAACTAAGTAAGAAACTTAACTATACTAAGACAAGACCGTTTAAAATCTTATAGCAATTAAGACCCGTAACATTTAAACTTAAACTCTTAAAAACAATAAAAATACATTCTATATTCTATATAGCGCTATTAGAGCTAGTCTACTTTTAAGAGGTAGAACGATCTAACCTAGAAATCCTTCCTAATAATTAAGAACCCGAGTATAAGGTTAAAACGGTTCGAGCTTATAGATAATATTAAGGCAAACGATAGTATCTTATAAAATAGAAAGGATATTCTAAACATAAAAATTAATAGAAACTAAAATAAAACCTAACTAACTATAAAGATACTATTCAACGATATTAAAACTAAAGTATTAGTTAATTGTAGCAGCACTAATACTCTAATCTACTATCTAGTGCGCCTCGCTGGCGCCTAGGTTATCTATAAACAAACTAGCCTACTATATTAGTAGCCTACTACCTAACTCTAGAAATAGATTGTTATAAAAATTTATACTTAGGCTACTTAGTATATCTATAATATTACTACTAGATATAGCCGCCAGCTATTCTTTCTCAAACAATATATTATTCTAATTTATTTTGTTCTACGCCTAAACGTACAATCTTTTAAGCTCTTTCTCTAAATCTACTACTACCGCTTTAATAGCTTCGCGCTATCTTTTCGCCGTACAAACGACTTCCTTCTCTTTCGCTAAACGCTTACGTTACCCCTAAAGGGCATTCAATACCTATAAGTACTAAGAACGGATACTCTAAGCTAAAAATAAGTTAAACTAACACAAAAAATAAACGTAAGATAGAAACTAACTATTCTCTAACAATAGACGAACGTTATACAACTTCTTATCGCGAGTACACACAAAATAGGAGGCCTTCCCAGACTTTAGGACATACTTCTTACCTAGATAAGAGCAACAGGAATACGGAAGCATCTTTCGACTACAGACTTCAGTAAGAACGGTATTAATCTCGAGCGCTTTATTAGCGTTAGGAGCCTTTTTAACTTTAAATATAACAACTTATAGAACTAGATCTACTATAGAATAACAACGAGGTTTTAATGTCTCTAGGGCCGTTAAGAACGACTAGCCTTAAAGAGAAGACCTTATGTTACGATCTTACTACATTAAGCTAGTATAAGGCTAAGCGCAGCTAGCCTTATTAGAGTATTATACAGTATACCCGATAACTTCGATACAGCGATATCGGCAACGTCGCTACATCGCAATAGGATCCCAATCACGCAACAAAGAGATTGTCGGGACCGTTAAATATAGAGAAACATACCTATATACCTTAGACTATATAGTTAAACTAATAATCGACCTTAGAATAGACTTTAGTCTATTAACTTAATATCTGAATACAAGTTTCTTAACTATATTTAGGTAACGTGCTTTACCTTCTATTTACTTTAGTTAAGCCTCTCTTATCCTCTATAATCTGTTTCGCCTCTCCTATCTTTTAGTCTCTAGCACACAAGATACCTACTACTAAGGTCGATAAGTATATAAGGCAAGTAAGCCTTAGTTTAGTTCTCCTAGCGACCGGCGTTACACGTTAAATTAGATTCCTTGGGACATAGATCTTGCTCTAAAATTTATAATAGCCCTTATTGTTCTTAACTAGTTCTAGGTATCGTTTCTCGTTTTCCTAGTAGGTCTTAGAGTCGTTTAGAATGTTTAGGATTCGGCTGTTTAGTTCGATAACAAACTTAGTTGTTATAGCTAATTAATTGTATTTAATCTTGTTGTTATATTTTCGAAATATTGTGTGTTTAACGTGTTCCTTATTATTAAGGTAATCTAGACGTCGGCTTAGAGCGTCGGCTCTATCGTTCTTAGAACCCTTCTTGTAAGTAATAATAAAGTTGTATAGAGCTATAGTCTCTAACTATCTAACTTATTTGCAGTTAAGTTTCTTTATTATTATAAAATAAGTTAGGTTTTTATAGTCTATATATATTATAATTATATATTTTGCTCCTTCTAGGTAAGCTCGCTATATTTTAAATGCTACTATAATAGCTAAAAGCTCTTTATTGTAAATATTATAGTTCTGTTCTATAGATAATATTTTTCTTAAGTAGAAAGCTACTGGTTTAAGCTTTCTTTCCTTGTTGTTTTAACTTATATATACTCTAATTGTATAGTCTAACGCGTCTATTTTTATAATAATCGGTAGATTAGGGTCGAATATTGCTAGTATAGGTCTAATCTTAAAAGCTTTCTTAAGCTCTTTAAATACTAATTGTTCTTTTTACGTCTAGAAGAATTCTATCGATTGTTTTGTCTGTTAAGATAGTAGTACTGTAATTTAACTAAAGTTAGATATCTATTGCCTATAGTAGTTAACAAAACTAAGAAACTTTTGTAATTGTTTTATATTCTTTAGTGTAAGCTAAATTAAAACAGATTGAATCTTTAAATCTTCTATTTAGAGACTGTACTTAGTAATTATAAATCTAAGAAATTTAACGGATTGTTAGTAGAACTAGGTTTTCTTGATATTAATTTGTAAATTAATACGCGCTAATCTTTTTAATACCTTCTTAATATATTTCTTATGTTCTTCTAGTATACAGCTATATACTAAGATATCGTCTAGATAAGTAGTTATAAATATATTTAAGTAATTACTGAGTGTATTGTTAATTAGTTTCTAAAATAATGCTAGTGCGTTTATTAGCCTAAAGGGTATAACATAATACTTAAAAAGTCTGTATCTAGTATAGAAGGCTGTTTTCTATTCTTCGCCTTTTCTTATATAAATTAGGTTGTAAGCTCCTTATAGGTTAAACTTAGTAAACTATTGTACGTTATACAATTGATCTATTATTTCGTCGATATGTAGTAGAGAATATCGGTTTTTAATAGTTACTCTATTTAATTGTCTATAATTTATATAGAGTCGTAGTTTATTATTCTTCTTTGGTACAAAGAGTATTAGGTATCCGGCTAGTAATATTAATTTTTAGATAAATTCCTTTTTAAGATTTTTATTAAAATAGTCGCAGAGCGCTTAATTTTCTACTTCTAATAGAGAGTATATTAGACTAAATATTAGCGTTTTACCTTCTTATAAAGGTATTGTATAATTCTACGATTTGTATTCTAAGAGAGCTGAGTTTAGCTTAGCTTCCTTAAATAGGTATTAGAATTAATTATATTTCTCTAGTATCTTAGTAATTAACTAAGTACTTGTTGTTGTATAGAATTGTTGGCGTATAGTCGTTTCTTATTTATACTTGCGTGTAGCTAGCTATAGACAAGATACTGCGTTAAACTCCTTTTATAGAATATCTGAATATTAAAGTATAGTAGTGCTAACTTACATAAGTTCTTTATTGCGCTTCTTATCTTTACTACTAAAAATAGCTTATAGAGTATCTATTCCGTAGAACGACTCTTATCTAAAGTACTTATACTTAGTAAAGAGGAGTTTCTTAGTTCTCTAATCTACTTTTAGGTTATATTGTTGTAACTAGGGTATACCTAGTATAGCGTGATACTAGTTAATATCTACAATATTATAAGTAATTTCTTCTTAATAGTCCTTAATAGTTATATCTATTAGCAAAGTCTTGTAGTTAACTCTTTTCTCTGTCTCTTAGAATCTAAATAGTGCGTAGAGTAATTTCTTCTTTTGTGTTTATATCTAGTACTCCTTAACGTAGCGTATTAAGATAAAGTTGCCTGTTGCGCCTAAATTAATTATAATTTTAATGTTTCTGTAGTTTATTGTTACTTAAGTATGTAAATATGTTTTGTAAACAGCTAAGCTTGTATAGAGCTAAACTCTTAAAGGATCTAACCGTTAAATAGGCCGGTACTACTGCCCTCGAAGCAGTCGGCTTAGTCTTTTTTCTGTTAATTGTATACGTTCTAAAGTATTTTAGGTACTAGAATCTACTGTCGGTTAATCTGCTATAAGAATTCCTATATAGAATGTTTTAGTACTGCTTTTATTATAACGTTTAGTTTATTATTTACAATCTCTACTTTAATTATATAACTATCGCTAATTAAAACTTATTATATTTATAGATTGTATATTGTTAATTAAAGATATTAGTACTAACTACGTAATTCTAGACCTCTAATAAGATAGTTTACTAGTTGTCGTAAGCGTAAGTAAATATATCTTAGAATATTGTTAATTTCTTTATTAGTGCTTAACTTCCTCTCGTAAAAGGCTAACTAACAAAGTCTCTATATTATTTCTTCCTAACGGATTAGAGTTTGCTCTTTTTAGTTAGTATTGTCCTTAAGAGAGGATTCTGTACTATTAGAATCTATATTTTTATCTTTAAGTCGTTATCTTACCTATAACGCATCGTAGCTGCTATCTTACTTAGCTTCTACGGTCTATTCTTCCTTAAATTCCCCTTAGGTCTCTAAGCAAGGTAACTTAGGTTGTTTTCGGGTAAGGCCTAGTTCTTGTGTCGAACCTTGTTTTAGAGATATCGGTTTCTTTGACTACTATCCTAATCCTAGTTTGTTAAATTTATAGATCGTACAATCGTTATTGTAGTACGTAGTCTAGAATAGTGTTTCGTGTAGTATAACGATATTTTATACTTACTGCCTTAGAATAGTGCGGTTAATGTTATTTCAGTCCTATAAATTTTATTGTTTCTTTTTTATTTGTCGTTCCTTTGTCTCTTTCTATAACTCGATGTCTGTATTCCGGTTCTTATATAGGTCAAATAAGTTTAGTTTGTTATACTCTTAATTGGAAGTAACTTAGCGACTGTCCTCCTATGTCTAGGTAGTTATATTAAAATATTGTTGTAGAAAACAGGATTTCTAAGATTAATTATTACGCTTGTTTCTGCCGGTACTGTTAAACTATTGTTTCTTGAAACGGTATTCTTTAACTTAATGCTCTGGTTTTCTATAATATAAGTATAGCTTATTCTTTATTCTATATTCTCTTTCTTAGTTGTTTAGTTTTCTTCGAGGCTTTATAAAATTTAACTCTATTAGATTGCCTCGGTCTTATTGTAAGTTTACTTAATTCTTTGTTTTATAGAATCTATTAGTAGGGTTACCTTTCTTTTTTATTTATCTTTTAAAGTTACTATCGTTAATCTCCTTTGCTCGCTGTATAAAGCTATCGAGGTCGTTAAACTTCTCTCTACAAATATAGATTATTTTCTTAATATAGTTCTTAAGTCCTTTATAAAAGGTCTCGATAAGAGGTTTTTTGTTCTATTCTGTTTAATTAGTATACTATATAAATTCGGCGGCGTACCTGCTTGCTGGTTCTATTTGCTTAAGGTTTCTAAGCTTCTTAATAGCGATGCATCTAGCGTCGGTCTATTTAAAGATTTTGCGAAGCTTCTTCTAAAAGAAGGTAAAGCTAGCAAAGAACTCGTCGGTATCCTTGCGTCTACTCTTTATCGGGGTAAATAAAAAATCGTTGAAGTAGTACTTAACCTACTTATAGGCATCTCTATCTATATAAGAGGTAGCGAATAGAACTATAGTAGTATCGTTTAGAAACTAATCTTTGTAAGTTTTAAAGTATATAGCTAGGCGTATTAAGAATAAAGTAACTTTAAAATATTTATTTAAGAAGCTTTTTTCTATCTTAGTGTTAACGTTCGATATCTTACTCGTGCTGGTTATTCTATTGGCCAACCTGTTCGTAGCGTTGCGGCTATTAGATACCGAAGTAGTAGACATAACTAATCTACTTTCTCTACTTTTGTAGCGAGTCTATTAAAGTATAACGCCGATCGCTAGAAAAACCGAACTAAGGCTTACTTACCTTATATACTTATTAACCTTAGTAGTAGGTATCTTGTGTGCTAGAGACTAAAAGGTAGGAGAGGCGAGACAGATTATAGAAGGTAAGAGGGGCTTAACTAAAGTAGATAGAAGGTAAAGCACGTTACCTAAATATAGTTAAGAAACTTATATTTAAATATTAAGTTAATAGACTAAAGTCTATCCTAAGGTCGGCCATTAGTCTAGCTATATAGTCTAAGGTACATAGGGAAGTTCCTCTATGTCCGTTAACTCGACAATACCTATATCGGGTTTATAGGGAATATAGGCCTTTATAGCCGTCTTGTTCGATAATGCCTACAGCTGGTTTATAGGCTTAGTCGGGAATTATGCTTGTAGGACTGAGGTAACTGGCGGTGGTTGATGCTTGGACGTGCGCTAGGCCGTCTGGGGCTGGTGCTTGTAACACCTTTATTATCTTTTTTAAGATAAATATTTCTGAATAGCTTAGTTGTTTGTAAATAAGCTCTAGTAATAGCAGCGTCGCCGGTACTACTAGTGCTACAGTAGCGAACTACCTTACTGTCTCGACGTTAGTAGAAATAATAAATAAAAGGTTATCGATAATAGTAAGTTTAGCGTATACTTTAGTTTTAACTATAAGGCGGTCGTTTTAATAGTTAAGATATATTCTATATTCTTTCTTTAATTTGTGAGCAGAAATAATATTAATTAACCCTAACGGTACGTACAAAACGTCTAGTAGACGCAGTACGCCCTTACTACCGTCGGTAAGTTTAACGTTTAGAATTATATTACTAAATTGGGTGGCAAAAGTAAAACTATCCGCAACCTTAATCTACTTTAGTTCTTTAAGCTTCTTAATAGCTATAAAGGCGTTAATATCCGTATAAATATAAATAGTGGCTCTAATATTGTATATTTAGATACCGGAGAAGAAAGATTTACTAGACCGTGTAAACAGTCTACTAGACGTTATCGTCAACGGTATAGATATAGCAACGCCTGCTATATCAGAGAACTTACTCTTATCTACCTTATTCTTCTAATTCTTAGTAAGAAGGTTAGAATACTGTTTGTAGTATTCTAAATTCTTATATATTAAATTAGAATGTAAATTATATCGGTTAGAATATCTGTTAAAATTCTTTCTGCTTAATCCGCCCTTAGCGGCCAAAGCGGCTGGTAGGTCGTTAGTAGCAGTAAGATTGTCGTAAGATTTAGCTATAGATAGCCCTAGTCTCTTATTCTTCGTTATCGGGATGTTCTTGTACTAGTATTTAGTACGAATTCGATTAATAACGACGTAAATAACTAAAACTAGGTCTAAAAAGCGTAAGTCTCTTATTACCGTAGTTAGTCTTGTCTCTGTCTTTAGGCCCCGTAGAAATAAGACACTGTTATAGAATTTTAGGTATATTTAATTGTTGTTTTCTAGGATACAGAGTTCCTCTCTATACTTTAGAAATCGATAGATATAGTCTTTTAAACTTTTTAAGTTATTAAGAGTAATATTAGGGAGATAGTCGACAAGCTTAAATATTCTAGACAAGGGTAATATTTAATATTGCTCGTAGGTATAATTCTATATATTTTAGGTAGTAAGGTAACCACCTATAATAACAGCTATATCCGTAGACAGATGCCGTAGGAGTATCTACTTTACTTTACTGTTTAGTTAATCTTATAGCTGATATTAGGTCTTCTCTTTATAATATCTCTTTTCTTCCTCTTATACTAGCTTAAGAGCCTTATATAAGACAAAGGTCTTAAGGCCTGCGGCGCTAAGGGCATTGTTAACTTTAATGCGGTATCTTTAGAAGACTTTTAGGCCCCTTATACGCTACTAGAAAGCTCTATCGGGGTAGTAAGAAGAGAATAAATTGTTAGTGTTTATAGCGAAAATTACGTTTAACGAAGATAAAAGTAAATACAGTTTAGTTTAATTTAAAGCGGGTAAATGCCTACAATAGTGCTTAATTCTGCTATCTATTAATTTAACTTATAAGGCCTTTAGCACAAATAATACTCGAGCGTCGCTTTTACTGCCTAAAGGCGAGTTTAAACGACGTCGATAAGGTAGATTTAAAGATCTAATCTTTAAGAAGATTGTACTTCGGAGGTAAAGAGGTACGCTAGTAATATTAGAATAACGTTTAAATCTTGATATCTTACCGTTCGGCCTTACTTTCGATAGTAATAATATTACCCCCTGAGCGGTAGAGGGCAACTTCGGATCGACGACGATAGCGACGCCGCTGGTGGTTAGAATTTAATCAGAAGTTAATAGTAATAACTCCTTGCTGCGTTGAAGCTGCCGAGCTTATAATCTTATAAGGTATATAGCTTTTATTACATTCCGACTAATATGGTAGGAAGGTAGGTACATGAGGATGAGACGGAAAATATAAGTGCGTCCATCACGTGATCCCAATATATGCCTATTCAGGCAATTCTCTACCAGGCATCCCGTGTCTTGGCATGGCCATCTGGACTGGGCGATCCTGCACACAACAAAATGCAAGGTGCTAAGTGCCTGCCGACGAATGGAACACTTCACAATTCCAATGTGAAGAGCAGGAGCAGAGCTTTTGGAGAATCGGTATCTCACCTACTAAATTTCAAGTCAGACTTGGGGATCAAATGTGTCAATGTTTGACACTTTGATCCGGCCCCGCTTTACTGCTCGTCGCCCGGAGTTACGTCGCCCTATGAGTTCATGATCACATCCCACAGCCCGGACGATTTCTCCTTGACATTCATCCCGAAGCCAAAACGGACCAGGCCGTGGGCGAAAAGCCACCTCTTTGCCTCCGTACCACGATGTGTAAAGGTTCCGCCGCCGCCATTACTTTCCTCCACAGCGCGGCGGTAATCCAGACGACGCGGGATGTAGGTCTTGAGGCCCAAGGACGGGAAGCGATCTTCGCTGATGGACTTCAAGTTGCACAGAGAACGAAGTCCTTCAACACCGCCAAACCGGCCATAGCCGCTGCCGCCGCCCCTTCTTTTGTCGTTTGGCGCTCCACCGAAAGGTAGGCTTGATAAGTAGCCGCTGGCGAAGTCGTTGATGCACATGGCACCGCAAGCGATCTCTGTAGCCGCTTTTTCCAACTCTGGGGACCCTGGCTTGCCGAAGACGGACGCACCCAGCGCGTATTGTGTGCCGTTTGCAGTGTTGATGATATCGGATAGTTCAGCTGTCGATTCCGCACTGAATATGAGCATGACAGGGGCGAACAGCTCTGCCTGGGCGATGCGCATACTTGGGCGGACGTTCGTGAGCATTGTCGGCTGGAAATAGTGTCCTTTGTGGTGTATCTCATGCCGGCGACGACTGCCGCCCACAAGAAGATCAGCTCCCTCGTTGACCGCCTCCTGGATCAAATCTTCTAACTCGTCGAATAGTTCGTCTGAGATCATGGCGCCAACGTCGACCTCGTCCGTGGTATTTGGATCAAGTGGATCGCCAACCCTCAGTGCTTTAGCCCGTGGTAGGAGCACGTTGACTAGCTGCTCGAGATGAGGAGGCTGAATCAAGATTCTCTCGATTCCAATGCAATTTTGACCTGCGGCTTGGAAGGCGCCGCGCATGAGAATGCTCGCAATACGCTCCAGGTCGGAGCGTGGAGTGTTGGCGAGGACCACCGCTGGATCTTTGCCACCGCACTCCAAGGTCAATTGTGCTAAATTCGTCGCGCACGCTTGTGCGACTTTTCTGGCGACTGTATGAGATCCAATGAAGGTGACGTGACATATGCTGCGATGTGAGGCGAGGTATTCTGCTTCTGGCGGCCAGCAAGGCACGCATTGTATGAGGTCGGACAAGTCGGGCTGATCTGGCGTGCATAACCTGATGGCTTGCTGTGCGATGCTGACGAAGTATTCTGCGGAAATGCTCGTACGCTCCGAGGGCTTGAGCAGAAGACCGTTACCAGTCGCGATTGCGGAGATGACTGGATGCATCACATTGTGGAACTATGGGTAGTGATAAGTTGAACTCATCAAAGTCTTTGGGCATGATCTCCTTACCGGGTAGCTGAAAGGACAATTAGCAGGCGTTCGGAGCATACAGAGAGTACGTGCTTACTTCCATGACACCAGCGCAGCCAACAATCCGCGAGGCTCGTAACGAACTTCGTTGCACTTGTATATCATGAGGAGGTTTGCGGGGCGCTGCTCCTTTCGCAACGCCCTCTCGAGATTCTTGATCGTCCATTGGAGCTTTTCGCACGTTACGAGGATCTCGCCGAACGAAGCATCGACCCTCGTCTTGCCACTGTCTATACATGCAGCGTGTGCAATTGAATCTGCGTTGTCGAGGACGTGTCTAGCCTGTCAGTGACTGCTCTGAGAGCGCGCCGGCGCATAAGACTTTCTGCACAACACGTACCTCAAAATTGTCCTCAGAATCTTACGGCGTACCGCCCACGACGAGGTCTTGAACCGCGATTGAGCCTGACGAGCCTTCTTGATTGCATGATCAATCCCAAGCGGTGTCAGCGTCGTGACACGACCAAGAAACTTGCCATTCGCTGGAGCATAGCAAACTATGGCTGGGTCATCCGGAGCTTTGATACCGTTGTAATCCGACAGTTTGAGGTCAGCCAAGCCCAATGAACGAAGACTTGGAGCGTTCGGCTGCCACTCGAATTGTACGGGGCCTTCCGTGTTGGAGGAAATCCATGAAAACAGAAGTTTAAGCGTTAGAAGGCCAAGCAAAGTTGAGATGATGCGGAGGATGAGGTCCATACTCGCCATCATGCAGGGTCAGATTGTCGAGCAAAAGCCTTGAGTGGGTATCATGCTGGTGGCATTGGACGTAGTCTGCGCTCGCTCATAGGCTACCGGAATGACTTGCAGAAAGCATTCACAGTCTTGCGTGTATGCTCGACCAATGTTGCTAGATCAGGGAGATGGTCCGGCACTTTCTGCCTGATATTGAAGGCATTCATCGGTTGCTTGGCGCGTCCTAAATGAGTTTCTCCTTTTCACCACGCTCAATAATTGCCATCCGATCTCATCCCCAAATTCATTCTTTTCGCTGTCATTGAGGCCTGTAATAATGACTGCTCCATCCACCATGTAGGATCAAGCTCGCGGAGGTTTACTTGCATCTACGCGCGTACGGACCTAGCTCTGCCGCGACAGCTCAGCTACGTTCCTAGCCTTCTCCCCGGCTTCTCGACATGTCTACTCCTCAACCTTGACCGACTGTCAGCGTGGTCTGCAATGTCAGAGCGTCGTGCTTCCTCTTTTTTTTCTCGGCAATGGCTTCCGGTCGCGGTTGGCTGTTGCGCATTGCTCAAATAGCTTTGCGCCGTCTCGTATGCTAACAAACTTGGCTCACGTCGCTGTAGGACGGCGCGATGAGAGGCGTTTTCTGGTCGAGTGAATTGCCACGTACGCCCGCGTACACGCATTACGCTGCCCATAGCGTCCAGCGCGCCCACTCAGCTCGCCCCTCCGCGAGGCTTGCACTGAAACTCTCAGAGTGAGGCCATCAGCACACCTTTCGAGCACCTGATCGACAACGCCAGCTTCACAATCCACGAAATTGCTCAGAAAGCTAGACACGGCATTGAACCCACGCAGTCGCGAAAGATTCGTCGTTCCCCGATTTGCGCAGCTGCACGTACTACCAGACACGAGGAAAGGCCGACAGCAAATAGGTCCAAATCGAAGTCGCTGGCGCGCAATCATTCATGTACCATGTGCCTTTGGCAAGCAAACCTGGATACGGACCGGCGGAGACCTGATTCCACGCAGCAGATTGCAAGGTTTCTGGTAGCTCTATCGAGGCCCAAGATGACCGCGTCTTCGTATGTGCCTCGTATGACGATACTAATCGGATAACTGGATTCCTCGAAGTGCGTCGAATCGACCGGGAACCAGAAGTCCACGACGAACTACTCACATCCCTCCTTTCTCTGCGCTGCAGTCTGTCCGCAGGAGTTCGATGCTATGCGACGGAGGGTGTACGAAACAGCTGCGGTACCCGCAGTCAGTTCCTCAATTCAAAATCAGCCCGAGGCTGTCATCGACATTTAATCCACGGTCCACATCATCTTACGGCCCGGCCACGTCGAAGAAGCGGCCCGGCGCATAGTGCCTCGCGGGCTCGGTTCCAGCACCGATGGTAGCTCTCTAATGCAGCGACGAGGTTGACTTGGCCGGAGTCTGAAATATGATGACAAATTCGATATGATTGGAGGGAGGAGTTCGAAGCGAAGACAACATGCGAGAAGGTAGCGCATGACCTCCCAAACAGTTATAGGTACTGAAGGGGAGCTTTCATTAGAATTAGCAAAGGACAATGTGAGATTTACCTCACAGCATGGTTGAGGCAGCTTCAAGGCTTCATTCCCAAAGGCTGTTTCTCTAGATATCAAGGTCTGTCGCGGTACACTCTACATTGCGCGCCTCCAAGAAAATCCCCTCCTTTGCGCTATCAAAAGGATATAAGTGTGAATGTCGCGTCACGTAGCTTGCGTGGATGTATCTTGCTTTGACCAAGCCATCAATTTCGTGGTAGCGAGCGAGGCGGGCAAACAAGCAGCTTGTTCACCCGCATGCATCGTGTTTGTCAAGCTTAGCAAAACAATACAGATTTTGCGAGTTACCTAAATTATTCGCATCGATTTTTTATTAACATTAGCGAGGTCTTTTCTATTTTCTCCTGCGTGTGTGAAACGGCAAAAAAGAAAGCAGTCCCATACAAGCGCGAATCGAACTTGTGGCCTTAAAAAAGCAAAAGTGGAAGGATTGCCAGGTGATTAAACACTGACAACCGGGGCTGGGGAAGGGGACAGGATGCTTCAACTGAGCTACTTCCACGAAAAATACTTGCAAAGTTGCAAAATATAATGCACAAGTATCGAGTTCCCGCATTCTCAATCTGGATTGAAAGACGCTTACGACGCCATTGATACAGGCTAGATTTACTATGGCGTTCACGGGAGGTTCATACAAACAATTCATTTTACTTTGGGCTCACAGACGGGTCTCCTTCTCGACCTAGCAGTCTTGATCTCTTGCGACACTCGGCGCCAAACTTCTCCGTGCCCGAAACCCCAACGCCAGCCCTACCGCCACGAAAAGTTGCCAAAAGCGGGAGTAAAGGGTATGGCTAAGTGGCGCGTGCCCCACACCGCGAATACAAAATGGTCGCCTCCAGCCTTCTTACCTTCCTCATCGCTCACTGCACCCAGCAGAATCATCATCTTGTTACTCAGGGGCAATCCTACCTCAAACATGACCAGTAGTCGGAGACGACTACATGCTCAAGACGGAGCATGAACCACAGGTTCGAAAGATGCTGCTCGTAAGGTTAGTCTTTCGATGATGAGACGAAGATCGTCATCATCTCAACCTCCGACATCTCAACGCTGACTCTTTCAACAGCGGTGTGTTCATACCGGTCGCCCGATACTCCCAATGCGTCTTGCTTCGATGAGCTCAAATGCTCTCTCGTAAGTCGGCTCCCTGTCAAGAACGTGTCGCGACTGCTCAAATTACTTTCTGCAGGACAGTATGCCCGCGCTGTAGACGTCGCTAACCATCGTCACGCCGTCAACGCCGCTCCTATCAGTGAGTGCATTTCCTCACTCTAAATCAACATCCTCGCTCACGCTGTCTCTCAGACGAATCCTTCAACTTCCTGGCAGCTACAAGGAATCGGTGAGCCAAATTTGCCCTCAGCATGTCTGACTTTGCCGCTAAAACCCCCCACAGAATCTCCGCCATTGAGATGCGTCACCGGTCCAGCATTGCTATCAGGATCCGGCGACAAGCAGCTATCATGACCCATATCCTACCTTCGATAGTTACGCCGAGTTGAGCAACGCCGGCACTCAAGCTGCATCCGCTGACAATTTGAACACCTACCAGTCCAGCTCTTACGCTCCTCACTACGGTGCGGCTGTCGCTCACAATGACGCCCACAACACCACTCCAAGAGCTCCAGAGAGCATCATCACCACCGTCACCTCCAGGCTCACTCTCCATACGTCTTGCTTCGAAAACCACTTATAATAGACACCTCCAGAGCTGAAGCTGAAACTGAAGCTACAACAGGCTTCGACTGCAATGCTTTAGATACGTGGGTTGTGTGAGGGGATCGGTTTTTTCCCCCGCTGTCAAAGCGACAGCTTGATGGAAGCTGCGCCTGCTCGGCTTCCTCGGAAGGTCAGTCACATTGACGCTGCTGGTCTTCATCTTTGTATACTGATCATCATCATCATCAGCAGCGGCTACCTCGCCGTGCGCATCCGGGCATTGAATAGCATTCTCTACTGGTTGGCGCAGATGATCGGGGCCTCGCTGTTTGGCTATTGCTTGGATTACCCACGCTTACGTCGCCCGACCAAGGCCAAAGCGGCATGGGTCGTTCTCCTTATTCGACCCTTGCTATCTGGGGCGGTGGCTACGCCTTCGAGCGCAAGTTTACTCGCGAGGGGGCTGCGGCTGATGGCTTTGAGACTAAGGTATGTGTTACACACTCAGGCTATTGGCCGTTTACTTACATCGATCAGGACTGGACGTCGTACGGCTACGTCGGGCCTATGTTTCTGTACGTCTTCTACGGCTTCTTCGACTCTTGTTGGCAGACAAGCGTGTACCGGTACGCGGGTGCCTTGTCAAACAACTCTTGTAGGCCTGGGCGATGCTCCTCTACTCCAATGGATCCTTCGACTCCATCCGAGAGAGACTCATAGAATAATCAGTCTTCAGCTCCGTATGAAGGATCAGCATCTCTTTATTCGTTGTCATCGATCTAAGGAGGTGCTTCAAAATGGTCGAGGACGGTGTCTCTAGTTATTCTTTAGCGTGTTTGGGGAATCGTAATGGTGTGTTCGAAGTGACAGCATGAGGGGAGGAGTGACAGTTCATCGTCTCAGCGAAGCTCGCAAAGCCAACAGGGAAGAATAGTTGAGTCGCGGCCAACGATCAGCAACCTTACCTGCGAGAAGCTGCTGAAGCAATCACACTCACCAACTCTGCCCGCATAGTGACATAACACTTCACTTTCTATTGTCAACGTTCTTCGACACATGAATGAGTCGGATGGCCACATCCGTCAACATACCTCAACGTCAGAAGCAAGAGCTAAGATCCATATTCTCAGGCAACACCATCAACCCGCTGACGCCGATGACGGCCATCAGTACCGCAAGCCAGCAGGCGAACCCGTGATCTTGGCACACGGCCCAAGACATGCATAGCGTCCCTGCATCTATGCATGGCATCGTTCAACATGGCTTCTGCTCCTTGAAGTTTGTCAAGCTCACTCGCGTTGGCGATGTTAGCGCAGCGCGGCGCATCGACCACAAAACAAAGTTCACGAGCTTGCACCGAGAGCACCGGCTCGCTTCATCAGGAAGATATGTCGCAGAGCGTGTTAGTGAGGGGCTCGTGGTCCACAAGTCCTGCACTTTGGAGTGCAGCCACCTGCGGTTGTTTGCTGTCGACGGCTTGAGCGAGACAGTGGTGATCTTCGTCGCCACGAAACGCCGCCACTTGGTCGGCGAAACTCCCCGCACCCCATGGAGATGCAGCTGCGAGGTTCCCTCGAGCACAACGACCCATACCACCACAGGGTGCGGGTGAAGAAGGTAAACTTCCCGCAATCAGAGCGAGCACGGCGTTGGACGCAAATGCTCACAGATACCTCGCTGCGAATTTTTTCGATACATTTGCATAAACCGTCCAAAGCTTCGGACCCAACGAAGGGGACCCGCTTCTAGTCACGCCCTCCGCCCTACCTATACGCGTTGATAGAGCTCAATGGCGCCGAGGATGTGGAGCGCGCGCTAAGAATCAATTCTTCACACCGCATCGAAGGCGTGTATCCGATGGTGTAGCTCGCTGGTTCGCATCATGACTGTGGCGATTGTCGTGCTCGATGATGAGTACGAGCCGTCGCCGGAAGCAGTGACGGTAGCCAATTCATCCGGAGGTAAAGGCACATGGGACAACATCCATAATCGAAGCTTCCGAAGATGGCGTCATGCCCAATCGCTCGTCATCAGCATCTCACCAACTGATGCTAAAAATTTTAAGCTGGACTCAGGCAATGACGCTTTTCACTGCAAAACTCGGGGGTTTTTGGGTGATGCCGATTGTCATCGCCAAGTCCGGTCGTCGCTTGGCCGTCATGGACGAGGAAGCAGACACTGCCAATACGCTTGGTATTACTGACATCGCATCCAAGCATCGAAGTCCTCCTTGGTCACGAGGGCTCCTTCAACGCTGGTACGAGTCGATTTTGCGTCGCATTAGGAACGTTGTTAGGTCTTTGTTTGATGGGCTGCAGGCATGTCAGAGAAATGATCGTATTGCAAGGCTCGCAAATATCGTGTTCCGACGGTTTAGACTGCTATACCATGGGTTGTGGGAGTTTGATCGAAGTCGTTCCGATGCTGAGCACGATTTTAGCGCAATCTTCCTCGGAAGCTCATTACAACCTGACTAGACACCCGCGAGCATATCCGTCTTTGTGGTTGGTAACGGTGAACGCCATCATCAAACCGGCGAATGTTTGCTTTCGGAGGTCCACCCAAAAAGCTTCAAAGCGCACTCAGAACGCGAGTCCTACAGATCCCTTGGCTTCCTCTGAAGTTGCTAGCGTTGTAACCTAGCAAGAGCAATCCAGCAAAAGATGGCCTTGAGGTGCCCACTCGCGTCAACAACGAAACCCGCTCGAGAAGAGGCAGAACCGTTCAGTTGCCGCCAACATCCACAAGATATTATTGAGGTTCTCCAGACGCCGTCGCGAATGATGACTATCGTGAAGGAAGTCATGGGTGGAGCGGAGAGCGTGTTGGACGATCTGCCGATATGTTCTACCTCCATTGGAGTCAGCTTGCAGCGGCCGCGCAGAGGTGGCACCGATGCGCGTCCCATCAGCTATGATCGTACTGCGGCCGCACACGGTAGGTAAGGCTCCATTCTCATCACATCACTCAGCTAGATCAGATCGCTGTCCTTCGAGGTCACATTACCCTCGCAACGGAATGGTCTCGCTGCAGCCTTGAGACCCGCAAACGGCAGCTATGCTTCGGCTGTCGTCACTAGCTCCATTTCACAGCGCAAGCGGGCTTCAACAGTATCACCGCCTCCGACACCGCTAACACGCGTGCTTTGCGTAAAGTGAGTTGATTCGTCTGCTCGCACGCGGCCATTTCCGTTACAAGACATTGCGGCTCAACTGTCGAGACAACCTCAGCAAATCAAGGGACGCATCTGCGTTTAATTGAGATGTGTCAATGTAGGGGGTTCAAACCAGAAGCGCCGTATGCGCAGGTATCGGGGTGCCAACAGCGGCCCGACTATGAGCGCTCTTCCGCGACAATGGTGATGATCAGTAGCGTCGAGGTCATCAAGATGAGGCCTATGCACTTTGTGGTGTTCTTCGGGGAGCCCAGCTACGAAGCGGCTGTGGTGCGCGCCAGCGAGCGCGACTACATCCTGTGAGGCGCAAGCCGTGCAAAACCGCCATCGGAGATGAAAGCGGCGACCTCATGCGAGAGACGATGGACTACGCGTGCTGACGAGTCTGACGCATTGTTCAAAAGACACACCGAAACAGCGACTCCGCATGTCGATCCGTGCCGTCGATGGACATCGGCGTGGAGTGGATGAAGAACCGACTCACTTCCGGCGAGACCTTTCAGTATTGAGTCAGTATTCGATCTGTCGCGCAGCCAATCGGCATCCCACTGTATTCAGAACCTTTCCACTTCATTGGAGCAAAACGCCAACAAAAGTACTTTAGAAGTTCTCTCAAATCACGTCTACACACCGCCCACCATGGCAACTTCCAGCAGTGTTGGCGATGAGTCAGGTCATTCAGTCCGGATGACCTAGCCAGGTCAATCCTCAGGCGGATCAGTCCGCTTCCGATGGCCATCCGGGCCAGTTCAGGTCACACTTTTGTCAAATATCAGGGTAATATCAGCACAACAATTGACGATCCGTCAAATATTCGGCAAATCAGGCGGATCAGGCCAGGGTAAATTTTGACCCAGTCCGATCAGTTCGCGGGTGAAAACTGATCCGTTTGACTCATCGCCAACTCTGACGTCCAGCGTGGCAGATGCCCACGATGTCGATCCCGGCCAGTCCCACAGACGCGTATGTAACAGGATAGCGGCCAAGCCTACCATCACAGCCCCTGGAATGGCTCAGGGCAGTTCTCGTTTGCCCGCTTCGAAGGTGATCAACCTCAAAATCAGCCCGGCAGCCTTGATCAGGGCCAATGAAAACGTCTCGCCAGCAGTGCGCAAGTCTACCAATGGCGATCCCTTAGGTGGCAACGCGGCCGACATCTGTAGCAAGAAGTCTGCGCAGGGACTTCAAGCATGGTGCACGTGAAGCGACTTAGGGGCCAGGCACCACTTCATTGCCTGCCCCGACCGATATTGACAGATATGTTCCCCCGGGAGCACGCCAGCGACAGCAGCAGCTTCAGCTCTTCCGGCATTTCAATGATGATTGCCATTACCCTCCATATGGTTGATCATGACTGCCGCCACGAGCGCGATTGTCACACACGCCAAACACAATCGTTGAGGCTTCCATCGCTTCTATAAGAGCGTGAGGCAAGCACGCTTTCAGAGCCCACAGACTCTCAGGATGCCAGCCTCAAATTGTGACGTGCGTTAAGTCCTTGCTCGAATGGTGACAGCTCGGCGGCTTATTGAATACTCTATCGAGGTCTTCAACAAGGCCAGCCCCATCTACGTGGCAAGAACGCCGACAGTTCTGATCTCACAACTATTTAAGACGCTCTCCGCTGCATTCTCGCGTTTTGCATCAGGCTTCGCCTGGCACCATTGATACAATGTTGTGAATTGAGATAGGGGGCCTATCCGCCGCTCGCCAAGTCAACCACTGTCTGACTGGGTGGGCGGCGGTGCCCGTGGTGATCGAGTTCCGACTCGCGGCTGGCGAGGTCGCGTACAGAAACATTTTCACCATCTCACAACTGATCGGCTTCCTGGAGAATGTAATCTCAAACGGAGTATTTTTGGTAGAGATGCAGAGTATGTATGGTGCCAGATTGCTCCGTTTCATAGGGGACATGCGCATACCATTGCGCTGAGAATGGCCAAGAGGCGGGCTCGACACCTTTTGACAGAGATTAATCGGTCCCTGATGGAATACCGGAGATGGTGGTGATTTTCGTCGCCGACATCGCGACGCTGGAAGAGCTCTACAATGCCGGCGCCCTGCAAGTCGACGTCGTTGCTTCTAACCAAGCCAATTCCAATGGCCGCGTTTGCCTGTACCAGGACGACATTACCAACATCAACTGCGACGCGATCGTCAACGCTGCCAACGAGGGCATGCGTGGTGGCGGTGGAGTTGACGGTGCCATCCATCGGGCCGCTGGTTAAGATCTCTTGCGCGAATGCAAGAGCCTCAATGGCTGCCCTACGGGCCATGAGAAGCTCACTACAGGCTAAAACCTTCTTGCGCGCAACATTATCCACGCCTTTGGACATGAGTGGAGAATTACTAGGGTACATTCTATAGGGGAGCACCACATGTCCCCTGCCCAACCATCCTATAATCCGCTTTGCTACATTCAATACGACATGTTGTCGGATTCTAATCAACACTCATCATCCTTCGAGCCGAGCAATTACAATTCCTCAAGCGCCCCAGGTAATCTAGATACTTCCGCCGGGGCTTGGTTTCCGACCTCAGGTCAATTTGAACCTGTCGGCTAATACGGCCGCGCGCTGACCCACGGACCGGGCGAAGCTCGCTGCAGGCTATAATCTTCCTGCGCGCAACATCATCCACGCCGTTGGAGAGGGGCGGAGGAGTACGAGGGTATTTTATATAGGGGATCTGCTCGTAGCAAGAACGACAAATGTTTCATTGATTCTTCCCTTTTCTGCTTGCTGTGCCTTCTCTGTGTAGCAGAAATGATGATAGCGAGAATCATCGTCGCATTGTATAACAGCAGGATGCCTACGTCATGAGCGACATATCTTGCAGATGTTCGATCTTGGGCGCCGTAAGCTGACTTCACTACTTGCCCCTTTTCCATCTTGACTTTAGCGCACGGCTCTGCGCGTGTTCCGCTTGTGGTTGTTTGGACCAGAAGGCGAGCTATCCGCAAGATGTAAGTCCTCCGCATTCATGCCAAGCCCGAGCTACTCTGCGACCTTCTCGTCCTCGACGTTTATAGATATCCGCAAGCTTGATCCAGCGAGGATCTAACAATGCTCCAAGGGAGCTGGGTCACACTACAGATTGTGCGTAAGGGCTGGACTAAGCTCGTCTCAACTTGGAAGGCTTTGCTGGTGTGCTTTGCGACCGACATGCCACAGCGTTGACTCCAGATAGGCGGACGCGAAGCGCAACGATAATGGCGCGATGAAGACGGTCGGTACCGTTGGCTCTGTGCATTGAAGCTCAGTACGCCACGGAGAAAATCATGTGTCTACGCAATGCAAGCCGGCGCTGCAGGCCCCCTGACATGTTTCCGTGCTTTCCTGCATAGGCATGGCCCATCTTGTGGAGGAAATGCATATGCTGCTGCATGCGATGTTATATATACTCGGTGGCCCAAGGCATTTTGGACGTAACACCTTCGTCAGTATATCGTGCCAGCGGGCCCGGCCTGAGGTCTTTAGAGGCTGTGCATAGAGGCAGAAGCCTATACTGCGAATCTGGACAGGGGCACAAGTGTGTTGCCAAATAGCTTGAAAGCGGGCTGGTGCTGGTCGCGAAAGTGGATGAGACAGTGACGTTGTGACTGAATGAAGCAGACAAATGTGTGTCGCTTGGATGATGATGATAGGCATCTATCATGTCTCCACTGAGCCTCCCATGATGCTCTTGTGCTTTCTGAGCAGACAGCGCAGGCCAGGCCTATGAAGTTCACAATAAAAGCAATTTCGCATGGAGATATGCCCCAAGGACAACCGGGCAACGCACTGATGCCCTATCAGCGTCTGGCTCTGAGCTATCAATATGCATAGAGGAAGAGAAGGTTGTGCTAGAAAACTGCGGAGGCTTACAACCCAGGAGTATGCGCACGAACTACAGGCTGACTGGTCACATACTTAGTTGGTTCTGCGCGTGGAATCTTCTTGTTCCCTCAGGCAGCACAAAACAATAGATCAAAGCGCGAGTCCGCGTCGTGGACAGCGCGAAGTTACGAAGCAATATGGGGGTACCAGAGCCATGAAGTCTGTTCCGCCTTGCAAAGCTTAGACTTGCCCGGCAGCCTGGTTGCGCTTCGAATTTGCTTCAAGATCTGTCGAGCGAGGATCAAACACCGCGATCAAATATCATCTTCACTCCGACACGTCCAGTAAGCTGCGTTCTTGGAGGCACTGGCTTGACAAAGTCGGTCAAGAAGTGCAGCAGCCTCACGCATCCCCTGCGTCTTCCAGAGTTCCGTTCAAGACCATTTTTGTCAGCATGCATATTTTTTCTATAGTAGCCACGTCAAACTTAGTAGAAGACTTATTGCAGCTTGGTAATGCTACTGATCGAACAAGCAACGACCAGTGCATAGTGAAAGCTCGATATAATGGGCGCGCGGACGATCATGGAAGTATTTCATCAACGCGGCCAGCCGCAGCATGATCAAGGAAGGCGAAAAGAACGAGGAGTCCTATTTGATACCATGTATCGCTTGATGTCTACATCCCGGTTGGAAAACGCACGGATGTCGGACTTTCGAGCCACTGAATGCGCTTCCACACTTCAATGAAGATTGATATTATCGCCGCCGCGAACGTAGCCATGAGCAACAGACGGTTTAAATTAGACTCTAGGCTTCTACAAGACCAAGATCAAGAGATCAATTGCTGCCCCTCGGCTGGTTCTTTCTATACTTTTTAATGGGCACTTGAGTCTACTTTCCAGTAATGAGAAACGCGGAAGCTCGTAGCACTAAATTTTTATACCTTACGCACCATAATTCTACTTCAGAAGCGGAACTTGCTTCAATGCGAAACTCGAGCAAGCACCAACTTCGACATCAGTATTTGATAGATAGCCTGCTGCAAACGCATTCTTTCCTTTGCTTCGCACCAGTTATCTAAAGCTTCAGATCTGACGAAAGAGACCCGCTTCTGGGGCCTGGAACCATCGATCAAAGGCTGTCCGACGACACGAATGAAAATATGCGTTGCTACGACTTGTAGGTACGCATTTGCCGAAGCACTGCAGGTGATGAGGGTCGTCAGCGAGTTGAAGCTGCGGCAGCTGATTTCAAGCTCATCGCACTCATTTCGATAGCTCATGGGAGACTTGAGTGCTTTTTCTCCCCTTTTCGGCGCGTGTGTTTCGATGTTTACTAAGCCATTCATGCTCACACTGAGGAGATAGCTCATGCCAGACGACTATATAGAATGATCGCCAATATTGGTTACAGACATCAATACGACACTTAAGGCTGCATATATTAGAGCTATCGCGACGAAAGAGAGGACATACAAACGTCGAGGACGACGTTCAACAAAGGATATGGGGAGTGGTTCTTTATGAGGGGCTCATGGGCTTAGTTGTATCTGTATATAAGTACATGTGGCTTGTCTGCATTCTTTTATCTCTCATTCTGTAAATATTACGGCGTTGCGCATCATTGATTCCTCATCCATGCTGCCACATCGTCTTCAACTGTGCTTTGTATCGGAGGTGGAGGATGTATTACATCGACTATCATTGGAAAGCATGGTGCGCCCCCCATTTCGGTGATCCGCGTAGATCTCCTGATATAAACGTGCTCTTACAGATTGCTTTGGCAAGCTGTGGCACATCTATTCTTCAGACGACATACAACACTACTAACGTCCGGTGTCAGCAGCTCCGCACTGATGAGGCTTTCTTTGAGGAAGAAACCCTTGGACTTTGAAGTTCGGCTTACGCCGGGTTACGCCTTTGAAGTATGCCTCCAAGCTTATATTAGGTGCTTGATCAGTGACAATCTATGCGCACCGTGCGACATCAGCGCACAACTTCCATACGACGCCAAGAGTTTCAGGGGATATGACAGCTGAGTATACACGTACAACAGGAAGTCTACTAACCAGCTTCGTCTCGCGACTCGTATAGTTCTGTGCTGTTAGCTTGGTGTTAATGGTTGGCATCGTTATTGATGCTTCACAAAGTTTTGAAACTTTAATCTAAAGCGTCACACAACGCGGTCTTGGAAATTTAAGGCCTGGAAGCGATGACGCCCCTGGCTTACCGGCTGTTTCAGTATCAGGATATTCTTTTGACAGTGTGTGCGAAAGGAAACTGATCTGCCACTGTCGTATATATCCATGGAATGCGCAAAGTCGTCTAGAAGACGGTAAAATTGTGAACTGTTACAGCAATATCCCCTCGAACGCAACGCTTCACATTAATGTTGAAGACACTCAGAAGACATACGTGAGCGCCGCATACCCCGAATACTATGTGATACTTGTACACCAAGCCAACCATTGAACAACAACAGCCAGAGGAAGGGACTCGACGTAGCCTTACCTACGCCAGCAGTAGAAGAAAACTGCCTGAAGACATCTCACGCCGGATTCCGGCCTATAATTGGATCACGCTCGTTGGCGTCAATGATCCATGAACACGGATGAAGCCCCTGAGGCCTACCAAACCACCGCATAATGAAAGCCACGCGGTCATCAAAGTACAGATAAGACTGAGTGAGCTTCTTTCGTTCAAGCTTGCGTCTCGTGTGATAAATCTGATGCGTTCTATAATCTTTGCGGAATATGTTTAGCTGTTTATGATGAACGGCGTGAAGACTAACAATGCTCCAATCCGCTCCGAGAGGCTTCTTGATTCATTGCATGCAAAGCGATGTTAGAGTAATAGGAAGCATATGTAGAGTTGCTGTAGAGGGCGCAGAGGCGGACGGTGATGATCGTTGGCGGCGTCATTCACTCAGCTACAGACACCGGACGCAAGTATCGGCACCAATGCTCTACATTCACGACTGGAGTCGCCCCCCTGAGTTGAGATGCTTGAAGTACATGTTCTTTCAGCCCGAACAGCAGATGTACAAAGAGCATCTAGCAGCTTGTGACTGTGCTTACATTCTATGGGGGCAGCAGACTCTTCAATTCCGCTGATATATTCTGACATATACCATGGACGGTGTCACCTGTTCGTGACGTGGCGGTTTACAAGGTAGTGGCAGAGCTGAGGGGGCTTCTAGCTCGTACCACAGGGCACGGGTCTGAAGACCGTGGCGCGATCACCTGAAAATGCTTTGCAGGACGGAAGGGCAAGTGATGACGGTTAGCACTATTGTGCAATGTGCAACGCGGCAATATCATGGTCTGCAGGGTTGTTATGTCGACGTGAGCGGTCCTGCTTTTGAGAACCTATGTGCCCCTGATCTCTCCATATGACTTGGGTTCAGTGCAATGGTGTGCATACTGAACTACATTGCCAGGCTGACTTGCGCCTTTACTAATACAGGTAGCGAAAATATGGCAGGAGCATGTAGGTCTGCGCAGAATTTCGGGTTGCTTTCAGAGACAGAGTCCTCAAAGTGGGTATAAGATGTTTCTTGGGACCATTAGGTGTTTCTATGTGCGCCACAAAGCCCACACAAAATTCATTGGACAAGGTGAAATCGCGCCAGGGGATCGCATCACCAAGTGACCGAGAGCACGGAGCCAGATGTGTGATGACGCTCATGGTGGACTTCTGTGGTCTGTTGACTGGTGACGATTGGCGTCATCAGGTTCATTGTTTCTACGTACTGGCACGCTTTGATACTGTCTGTAGAAGTGCGAGCAGGCATCGATGCTTTCTCAATCAGATCGATGTTGCCCCTAATATCTTCATGTTCATGGATCCACTGTGGTCGAGCCTCACCGATATTACACGACGGATACTACGGCGTATCGGTCACGAATTTCAATATTCAATAGACTTGCAAGAGAAGAAGCTGTAGCCACAAGCGCGTCACAGGCAAGACCGACGAAGACACAGGAGGTACACAAGGAAGAGGAATGTGTCCCAATGCTGTGATGCCTGCATGCTGTATATGTGCTATGCTCAGCTCAGCGCTGCAGGAGCGACTGTTGCGCCTCTGGAAAAAAGCAGTACGGATGCATCGGGATAGCTACAGATTACGAAGCTACAGCGATTACCGTCTATACGATCGAGCTCGTCTGGCAGCCTCGCAGAGGTCTGTGTCGCCTAAGAGCTATGCTTCTCATAGTAGCCCTTCATCGCCCGCTCCTGGATGTCACGCACACCGGCAACTTCAAGCTTGGGCTTGCGGTCGAAGGAGTAAAGGCCATTGGCCTCCTGTTCGATGTCCGCCCTGTGGCCTTTAGTCAGCATATGCGTTAGGATCAACAAGATGGTCGCGCACTTACAGCTGCGTGTACACCCAGCCGCACACGTGTCCACCGCTCAGCGTCCCCATCATGAGCTTCTCAACACGCTTGAGCAGATCAGCCGGATCACTCGCAGTCGTGTAACCCCAGTCTCTCTCGCGCTCCGAGCTGTTCGCCTTCGGCGCGATGTTGACACCGCCAAACTCCGTGCACAGTACCGGTGCACCTTCACGAGGCCTGACGCCTTCATCTTTGTCAATGCCCTCGCAGAAGACGGGCCGGTCGCCCTTCGGCGCCAAGATACCACCCATAGTCTTGCAACTCTCCTCCATTTGAGGTCCATCCGCGTAGTCATGGAAGGTCGTGAGATCATTCGTCACATGCTCCCAGCCGCAATTGTCGTTGATGGGACGAGTCGGGTCAAGCGTCTTGGTCATGTAGTACAAGCTGCGAATGTGGTTGCGCTGCTCCGGACTACCTTTGAGGTCGGTGTAGCCCCAGCTTTCATTGATAGGGGTCCACGTGACAATACTGGGGTGATTGATGTCGCGTCGTACGCTCTCCATCCACTCCGTGTTGAAGCGTTCGACGGAGTCTTGGCTGTAGCTGAAGCAGTTGCCCATCTCGCCCCAGACGAGATAGCCGAGCTTGTCAGCCCAGTAGAGGAAGAGCGGGTCTTCGACTTTCTGGTGCTTGCGGCAGCCGTTGAAGCCGAGAGATTTGCTAAGCTCGACGTCAGCTTTGCAGGCATTGGCGTCGGGTGGTGTCATGAAGGTCTCGGGCCAGTAGCCTTGGTCGAGGACGAGGGCTTGGAAGAGCGGAAAGCCGTTGAGGCGGAACGTGCCGTCGTTCTGTGTCCATGAGATGGAGCGCATGCCGGTCGTGGTCTTGACCTCGTCGAGGACATCGTTGGAGTCGCCGTAGAGGCAGAGGGTGAGATCGTAAAGGGTCGGGTGATCAGGCGACCAGAGAGCAACCTTGCCTTTCCAAGCTCGGTTGTTGTCTGTCGGTGCTGACTTCTTGATTGACTCTGGCAGCTTGCCGATCGCATCATCAGACAGGCTCATAGGCAGCTCGATCTCGGCAAAGTTGGCTTCGCGTGGGATACTCTTCTTCTCCGACTTGCTGACATGGACGCCACCAAGGCTCGCTTCGACCTCGACGCTGACAACTTGACCAGCTTTGCGACCAGACAAAGCGACATGCGCTTTGAGCTTGCCACCCTCGATGTCATCGGACCGGATGACCGTGCCGTGGCTGCTGTCAGCAATGCGGGCGTTGGGCACAGTCTCCAACCAGACGCTCTGCCAGATACCGCTAGACGGAGTGTAAAAGATGCTCTCAGGCTTCGCGCCCCAGTACTGCTTACCACGAGGCTGAGTCAGGTCATAGGCGGAGTCATAGATACGCATGGTCAGGCGACGATCAGGTCCGGATGACTTCTGGGTAGAGGTGTTGTCCAGAGCATCTGTAATATCAACATCAAATGGCACGTGGCCACCACGGTGACCACCTACATACTGGCCATCGAGCCAAATAGTGCAGTCGTAGTCGACAGCACCAAATCGAAGCAGGACGCTATCGGACTGTGTCTGAGGGCTGCGTGGATCCTGGATGGTGCGCTCATACCAAAGCACTTCATGCTCGCCTCGCTCGTTGATACCTGAAGCAGGACACTGGAAGACGTACGGCACTTTGATGTCACGCTTGGTGTGCTTAGTAGCTGTCTTGCCTGTGAAGATGTTGTTTTTCAGCAGCTTGTCCGCGTTGGCTGCAATCTTCTTCGTAATGCTATCGGCGTCGCCGCCGGCTTTAGCAGACTTCAAAGAATCGACAGAGATTTCAGCAGGGATGCCCTTATGCTGCCACTTTTGTGATAGACCGACGTCAGCGTCGTCGAAGATGAAGTCCCAGGTGCCGTTGAGAGACTTCCACTGGAGGTTGGTACGCTCAAAGTCTGGGCGGGGATATACGTCTGCCATGATTACTTTCAATACACGAAGACCGTGGCTAATGATATGAGTCCGTGTGCGAGCTCTCGAGTCTGGACCCAGAGGAGAATGGAAAACAAGATGAGGAAGGCAGTTCACATCTCAACATTTAAAGACTGATCAGCAATAGGGTTGAGCTTGTGAAAGTGGGGCCTGGCGGGCCGGCTGGGGGCGGATTATAGGGCTGATAGCGGGGCTAGTAGAGCTAGTCAGGGGGCGGGGTCCTCTAGTGTTTCAGGGGAGACTCTGCAGCCGCGAATACGCCCACACTTCTCTTCCTTCTCCTCCACCCGTCCTCCTCCGCTGACGGTTCGAATCTTTCCAACGCTTGCATCCACTGGATTCTGAGACTCGAGATATGTCCGCCGGGCTGCTTCCGTGTCATACGCCTCTGTCTCAGCGTGCCCTCCGACAACACCGCCGCGGATGACACGTGGACTCAGCGAGAGACTACCGAACAGTCATACACACACAAGTTGCGCGTTACGGTTCATAGTCTTTCAGTCTATGCTTGTGTCATTTGACAAAACTCCCGGAGCTCTTGATTAAGAAGTTGCCTCGATTCCCTATTAATGTCTGCGTGAACAGGAGCCAAGCGTGACGACCAAATCTATTCAATGCAATCATGCTTGCTTGCAGTGTTCGTTTGCAGCCACTAACTCTGACCTCGGAATCAGGCTCATCTCGCACTCGTGGCTGGCAACGCAAGCATCGAGCAGGGCCGGGCAGGGGCCCCTTTTCACTCGTCGCGAGCTTGACGCACGGCACTCCAGCACTGTAAAGAGAGGCTCGCTCGTTTGTTTTCGCAGCTAAAAACAAGTTGATAGCAAGACTATCATGTTGTGGCTGATCAGCTCATGCTAGCTCTTCGGGGTCCTTGATGTATATCTTAGCGCGACCACCTCTGCGCGCCGAAGAACCATATGTCCATGGCTGGCCTTTGATCTGCCAGACTTGCAATCATGCAGTACCTCAAATGTAGTCGAAGGTGCATTGACAAGCCCACCATGCTGGATCTCTTCACGTTCTGTCGTAAGCCGGCGAATGCACTCAACTCAGATGTGGTTGAGCGTTGTGCACATTCCCGCGGCATGGTCGCCTACTTACCAACTTGGGAGGTTACTACCCACCGCGGAGACAGAACAGAGTAGCAGATAGGGGCTCCATGTTGGTGTCCACGAGCTCTATGCATAACAGACGTGATCGACAGAGCACACACCCACAATCAAGCACTCTTTCGACGACGAGCGCCATCGCATAGCAAGAGCTCGCTATTGAATATGATGGGATATCAAACACCGTCTCAGCATGTGACTGATCATTCCCCGCAACACCGCAAGACGGAAACTTGATCCCATGACCTGGAGATGTCTGTTCGTCTCAATAGCATCGACAGTGCTATTCGAAGCGCAACGTTCGAGAAGCCGGAAACTTCGTCAAAGTACGCTCTTCAAACGCCCAAAATTTTGAGCGTGCTTGACGACGAGAGCATACAACGTAAAAGCGAGCGACACCTTCCGGCCTGGCACGCCCATCTCCGCGTCTGCGCTTCGCAGAGGGCGCGAAGATCCCTAGGGAGTAAGGCTGCAGGAGTTTTCAGCACTTCCAATGTTCGAATAGCGAGTATTCTAGTGTGAACACCTTCGCAATGATACTGATCATCAACGTGCAACTCCATACTTAGCCGTTTGGAGGATACAGCATTTGTGACTGGAACGTCAAGTATGACCTCCAGCCCCTGAGTTCCGTGGTTGCCGCTACATCTGTAGGGCCATAACACTCTACGTCTTTGAAATCCTCGGAGGTTTTTTGCTGTCAGCTGATCCTACAAAAGGCAGACGGTGAAGCGCCAAGATGTTGGACCAGATGTTCTCACCAACACCTGCTCCCTCTTCTAGAGAGACAGTGGCGGTGTAGTATAGGTTTTGACGCCGTCCGGATGACCTTGCAAAATTCAAGTAGGGGTGCAGCAATCGCTTTACTGTCGGCGAAGACTTTAGCAACGCTTGTGTGATCTGCGCTGCACTCGTTGCAAGCAACACTGGTGATGCTTTTCACCGCGCTTGCGAGCCGAATCAGCCCTTTCAACATTGCAGCACGTAAGGTCCTGATGCGATAGCCCCCCCCCCAAAGTCCCTCTACTAGAAATTGAAGTCTGACCATTGTCAGTCTTGTGCCGAATGCTTTGAAGATTGAGTAGAAAAGAAGCAGTTATGTGGTATCTTCACCCTCGTTTCAGACATTGGAGAAATCTACTGAATCACTGATGCAGCCAGCGCTGACTCTCTCCTCCACGCGCAGTCCGTCTCAAACGCCACTCCAGAAGTCTATTTCATACGCAAGCAATAAGCAAAAACAACGCGGTCCACTGGGCAAGGGGCAGAGCAGTCTGAGGTCAGTCTGAGGTGTACTTGCGCTCGCAGGTCTGTACTGACACCATGCATACCAGCGGCCAGACCCAGTGCCAATCTTCAGCATCTTCTCCATCGACGTGAGCCGGACTGTACGCGTCAAAAGCAGACTCATCTTATTTCGACTTCGGGACAAGCACGGGCTATGTGTGCCTATGAGCCCCCTCGACCGTAATAGTTCCATTCCTGCAACTACAGAAACATATAGGCTAAGGGGATCTCGACTGCGGCCACTTATTCGCCGTCAACTTCAAGCGCTCTCTAGCGATGTGATTAACCCGACCGTGCGGTCGCTGAAGATCACTCGGGGACCTCAGTGCCCCTTGCATAGTCTATGTGCTAAACACACGCAAATGCTTGCGCTGATGCCAGCACCTATTGTCCTCAAGGGGGTAGTCAATCACGCTGCAAATACTACGTTACAAAACTTGATTGGCATCTCAACACCGTTCAATTTATCGTTACTAATATAGCGTTCTCATCCCAACGATCATCACCACTTCATTTTACTTACCCCTGAATATACACTGCGCAAACATGGCGGTTCCAGCTACGGTAGACCATGTGGGTAACCATGCCCCCTGGCCCTCGAATATGTCGCAGTATGTATTTCAATCACCAACATATCGGCACTCAGTGCATCTCATAGGCATCTGCAACGTCTACCTTACTTCATATCAATGTTGAGTCGTATTATAAGACTCACCTAGCGTGCTACTTCTAACTTTACTTCTATTAAAAGAGCGCTTCCTAGCGCTTGCAGAGGACGCTAAGTCTTGCCTTGTTTCATCTTTACTTATGCATCCGGGGCTCCCAAGTAACCATCTGGCGGACTTTGTTTATCTTCCGCCGCAAGCACGTGCTCGAAAATTACAGAGCTGTGGCTGGAAGCGTCAGCATGGCGACGCGTGGCATCATCGCCTCTTGATATTTCATCGCCCTATCAGAGAGACTCAGAGACACCGTCGCAAGCCGCAACGACTTGAGATATTGCAATAAAGGGCAGTGTTGGTGATGGAGCGGTAACCACCACATTTGGCCTCTTACTATACCTACCACGCTTCTAGGCCCCTGGTTACCGGTAACCGTAGTATATACCTACTATCGGGTATCTGCTAAGGATTACTAAAACCGGTATTCGGTAGTTCCCTCTAGCCCCCCGACATACACCCGACTACACTCTACGGGAGTTAATAAGCCTACTACCCCTAATTACTAGGGCCACCACCCCTCTAGTACCGTAAATATTCCCTACCTCCGGGCCTTACGCACTCTACGCGAAGAACGCAACCTATCCTTACCTGTTTAGGCTAGTGCGTAGTTACTACGGCGTATATAGATAAAATATGCGGTAGCTAGGGCCGTAGGAGGGCTTACCATACCTACCGTCTACTACGGTAACTATACCTACTAAATACCTTACCGCTCTATTACTAACACTGATAAAGGGAACTAAGGTAATATTGCCCCTATGCAATCTTGGATTCGATCAAACGTCCGCTATAGAAACTGTCAGGAGCTGTTGTGGAGCAACGCTGGTATCAGCTTCCACAGTCAATAGAGTTGAGAAAATCTCGCGTCACGCTTATCTTTTGCTTGAAATATAAGCTAGGAGCTATGTGCAAGACCAAAACTTTATTCAAGGAGGAAGTAAGAAGGCAAGGGCACCAAGCAGCTCGCACAGAAGCCCGCATAAGTAAATTACTTACTCTGTATTAGTGAGCGCCGTTAGCCATTAGCGATAGCGTCCTTCGCGCACGTTGGATAGGACGCTAGGAGCACATCATCACTACTTTCTTTGCTAGTTCCTTGAGCTGAATCACCGTGCACGAATATCCTTCGTCTACCAAGCACGAAACAATTGAGCTGCAACCGTTGCATAAAAGCTTCTCCTCTGCAGTATACTCGCTCCCCTCTTCAGCATGTCTCTTCAAATATATACTATAAAGAGCGCAAAGATGCTCTAGTATCTCCTAAAACTTACCCGCTTGGACGTCGCCAGAGCGGATTTTGAGCTCACAGCTAACTCAGGTAAATACTCTAGGCTCTGGCGCGAAGCCAATCGATCTACAGCTGACACGCCATTAGCATCGCCGCATCGGTCAGGACTGGCGAACCTAGTGCAGCCTGAAACCCAAAGTGCCTTACTACAGTGCGACATATTACAGCTTGATGCATATACTAAGTCGGAACTACAGAGATGATGTATACCAGCTCTTGCTCAGCTAACGATCTTTACATGCCGTCCTGACTCCTTGATCAGCAACCGATATGGTCTGCCGTGGAGGCGGGTTACTGCCCCTGTGCTGTTATTAATATCTTAGCCCATGCCTATACGCCTGATCCATAGACTCTCCAGAGCTTATGACCGCGAATATTCATGCCGCTCCGCTTGGATGTGTGGGTCAGATAATCAGGCTCCTTCGTCTCCATCTGTATCCCATTTAGAAGTACGAAGCAAGTCCTCGATACATCTGTAACAATATGCAATTTGTTCATAAAGCCAGCAGCGATACAACAAGGGGCACAGTCTCCGTGTCTGCTATCAGTAAGATTCTATATAGGCTGCGGCATCATGCGACAAACCGAGACTTCGCACTAATTGGCTGAAGACCTTCATCAGCGTAGTTCGTTTATGATCGTCTAAGTTTCTTCCAATCATACGCTGTGCGTTGTATACTTGCAGTGTCAGTGCAGCTGTGGTTCTATATCATCACCATTGACCCCTCCCTTGTTGGCCTTGTTGGATCTTGTCTATTCTGATAAGTGACCGAATGGCAGACCTCAAGCAAAACAATCTCTAAGCCTGCTTTCCTCAAGCAGGCCGTGCTAATATGTTTGTTGGGCTGGGATCGCGTTGTTGCGGGCCCGTAGATGCCAGAGCGTGATTGATATGTAGCTGAACAACTTGTGAGCTTCATAACTACAAATTGGGTTACACGCAGCGTTTGGAAACGAAGCGGAGCGTGGCGCGTTATAGACTTATAGCAAGCACGCACAAGTCCGACTTCCAGGGGACCATGTGGCCAACTATCAGAAGCGCGCGTTCGTGCTTCTCTTGATCGCATCTCCAGCTTGGCCATTTCGCACTCTGGCGATGCTCGACATCAGCAGTATATGATCGAAAGGTATGCATCGAACAAGGCAAAAGCGGTTCACTTGCTTTTTGGCAATGAGCGTGCGTGACCAATCTTCAGCCCCTGCCTTCAATTCGGCGGACTGTTGTCCTCTTGATGCATCTACGTGCACAATATTGCGGCGCATAAGCGCGGGGCTTTACTAAACTGAACGTCTGTAGCCCTCACTGTGATACATCCGTCCACCTTATTTGGTGAGAAGGTAAGGACTCTGCTTCTATCCGCAACAAACTTGAAGAAGATGTGCAGACCAACGACCGCAGACTCACCAGTCGAAGTCTCCCGGGGGGCTCATGAGTCATACAATTCCTCATGCATAATGAGCCTATCTCTTGATAAACATGGAACATAGCAGGAAATAAACAGCGCTAGTACAAGGCTGCGCCGCAGCATCATCTCATTCCTCTCAGGCATTATCAACGATCCATCCGCTGCACGCACAAGACTCATCGTAACATTTAACAGGTGGAAGGCGATAAGAAGACACACCAAAGCCCCTGTGCACAGCATAGACTCTCGTTATCCTCGCTGCGAGGGTGTCTTACAAAGAGGCGGCCCTGCGGCTCACATACACTCCATTGCACGCGAGTCCTTTCTTTCTGCTCGTCTGCTCATTTATAAACTCACAGGCGCTACAGATCCATGTGGAGGTATGAACGTTACGATCGTTGTATTGACAGATCGTCTTGCGACGTGGTTAGCCCAGCTTTTGCCTGCCGCACGAAACGAGTATGCATCCTGCATACCACAAGCTTGTCTCAACAAACAATTCTACAAAAGCAAGTGCCATGCCTGCCGGTACCCACAGGTATGACGAGAGGGGGTGTTCCATCTCTTCCCATATGCAAGCAATGCCGTACTCTTTGAAATCAATCAGTCGTCGCACGCCGCAGTAAATTCAATTGGATATCCGTGCATCAGGGATCGTGGCGATGATCATCATGATGCCCGCATCCTGACCGTTTTCTGTGAGTTGATCGGCACAGAAGTCTTGACAGAACGTATTCGCGAATCGCGTCGTAGACAATGCAAGGCCGCTGCCCCCCTCCTTCGCCCCAGTCCGGGCTTTGAAGTTTGAAATAGCAGATACTCCTATACTTGACCAAAGATGGCCTTCAGATATGATCAGTAGTACTGTAGTATGATTGCTCATTACATCAGCCGCTCAGATCGGGCCCTGGGTATTCCCCGACTCATACGTCCATCTTCTATCCTCACGGGGGCTACAAAAGCACACGTGGTCATCATTGCTAGATCAACAAGAGCGAATGCTACCTCGCGGGCTGATCGATCGCGACCCAACAATAGAGGATTGCGAGGGGTGCAGGATATAATCAGCGCTCCTTATGGCCCTTGCATCTAGGTTCGTGTCAGCAGCACGCAGAGCCGCATGGTGACGCCAAGCATCATCACAAGCGCCGCAGACCCTCATCAAGGCAGCCAACCCTGCTTACACCACATCAGCGGTATATCCTGTTGTCCTGAGAGATCCCCTCCACACCTGAGTCGAATGGCGGCAGCTCAGCATTTCGTTGCTACACACAGAACAGACCCTCCGCTCGCACATCCGTCTTATGTAGGTTTCTTCGTTGGCCATATCAATTACCGTATTATACCCGTGACGCAACTCTTGATTCTCAAGCATATATTACTCACCCTCCCTCGGTCTTGTCATCCACACATCATCAAACAATGGGCAGAAACTCAATACGTCTTGCTTCGAGGGGATCTACTGTCGGGTGTAGCCATCTGTCGCGCGCGCTGCGTCACTCAAAAGCATCTTGTAGTGCTTGATCACCCTCATATGAGATGCATCATCACCATTTTGATATCGAACACGAGGCGCGGAGGATAAGTTGTTTGCAAAGTGCTCCAGGGTAGTGAGAGGGGATATCACAAGAACAGCCGTGGACCGCACGTTACACTGCCGCAGGAAGCAGAGTTGGGAGTCCCTATTCGGCGATGATGGCGATGGACATCATCGCGCCTTCAACATGATCATATCCGGCTCTCACTTACTTGTTCTTCCTGGCAGACATGTCCAGCACACAATAAGACACAAGCGTGACTCCCCCCTGTGACAGAAGCTTTCGACGTCCTGCGGACGCCGCAGAATGTGTGCGGTGTCACACAATCCGTTCGAGGCGCTCGCAGTAGCGTCTTGGAGCAATCATCTGCGGAGATCTTCGGTCAGCGGAATCCTTGGCCATCCGCTCAACGCTCGTGATGGTCGACAGCTATAATGACACCACAACCGACCGATCAAACTACAGGCAGCAGGAGTAGCGCCGTTCGTAATGACGAAGCAATCGATTAGCAGGGGCTCCTCACACGCCCCAGCACATGCCAAAATCTTTCGGTGCTGTTCTAAGCCCACATTCTGCATCGTAAGGCTCATACAATGATGATCCACACCATCAAACCTTCACCCACCCCCGCCGCTTGGGTTTTGTCTCCCGCACTTACTATCCAACAAGTCTGAAGGTATTCTACATCAGCATCGCATCACGAATGTTCCTCCTCGAACGTGCCCACACGTGTGCTTCTTGCAAGCCTTCGGCGAGCCGCCGCTCTACTGTAGCTTCATCGTCCATCGCGACCGCGCTCGTATCTTTCGGTCCAATGCGCGCCACATTCCACACTCCACTCCCCACAATGCCCAAATACTAAGACTTCCGTCAAACCCCAAATCGTCACACCACAGCCTCCAAGCAGGCACGGCCTGAAACGAAAACCGCAGTGGATGACGCACCATCCACCACCTCCGCTTACCGCACACGTACGTCTGGGCACACTTTCTTCGCAGTACCTGTATGCCGAACACGTCCCGATGATAGCCACGATCATCATGTCACCAACATCATTGCGGCCAACTGGTCAGACACACCCTTGCAACGACGTTATACGCTGAAGCGATTGCTGAGGTTAGTTCTGGACACGATAGCCCCTCATATTCCTTGATCATAGCGTTTACACCCCCGTCTGTAGCGCGTGAGGATTTCGAGTAGACCACGTTAGCTTTCTGTCTTATGAGACCGAGAGGTTGGCTTCCATCCATTGGAACTATCAGCACCTAGAAAAAAATAGATTACGTATTTTATACCCGTAAATAACAGAGTTGACCACTTAAGTTGCCCTCAAAAACCTACCTTAGATACCTGCCTAGATAGGTGCTCAGTTAAGGTGAGGGAACATCTGCGCGGGACGCAGGTGACGGGAATTTCACAGGGACACAGCATTAAAGTGGCTGTGTGAGCACATATGCTGAAGCCGTGCAAGAAGCAGCAGCTTACAGGTGATTTTCGATCGTGAATGTCTTGCAAAGGGCTATGTGACAGGTGCAATAGCATAGACACACGGTAATCATTACCTCCACCGCCCATCTTGTTCAACTCATCGTCGAGGACGCCTTCCAGACCGCGGCCACGCCTCAGTCTCAGCCCAGCGGCTGTGCTGTATCGTTTCATACGTAACCAATGGCGACCAATACGATAGCCAAAGAAGTAGTACTCCAACAGCTTCGCTCATGCCACTCAAACAGACCTCGCAACTTTGCTTCTTCCTCATTATGGCCGTTGTCGTCCACATAAACATCCAGACTGCGTTCTCCAATTTCGTACCGAATGCTTATCCAACAATCATCTCCTCCATCTCCTGCTTCTTGACCGCATCCTCAACGATGAAACTCTTCTTCCGCATCGCGTTCTCGATCCTCGACACGACGACCCTGAACGAGCTGGCAGCGCCCTTGCGCTGGATGAAGCGGGCGACAGAAAGGTTATTGCGGCGCCCGTTCTCAAGTACAACGAAGAGCTGAATGACGAAGGCGACTTCCTTGATGTGCAGGTCTATGGGCTGTTAGCAAATGGTTTGATGAAGGCCATATTATATAACGAGTACTCACAGTTGTCCGCCGACACCCTAGCGAAGATCAGATTCTTCTCCTTATCGCACACCACATCTACAATACCATACGAGTGCCAGCTCTGCAAGCATCGGGTGAGTTCACCACGAGCCTTGCCCCGACCGACGCGGAAGCACATAGCTTGCGACGCGGGCTTGATGTTGAAGAAGCGCTCAAGCCAGTTGCGTTGGATGCCGAGACTGCGATCATCTTCGTTGCTGCCATGAGATGCAACACGGCTGCGTGTAGCTTGGGCATGGTGATAGAAGCCACGACGGCGAGGCTTGCCTTCCGAATCCAGGGAAGAGTGGGTCGAGAGTGCGGTCTGACTATCGTTCGAAACATTCTCTGCATCGTAGGCGAGCCGGCGACGCGTGTAAGGCAGGCCTCCCCATCCAGTCTTCGGCGGCGGTGGAGGAGCTTTCGATGCTTTCTTCCTGCTAAAGATCGACAGGAAACCCGGTCGCTTGCCAGGTACATTGACCTTTGGAATCGGTGGCAAAGGTGGACCACTTGCATCTCGGGTGCGTAGATCGGTGTCCGCTGAGGCTTGCCGAGAAGGTCGCCTGGAAGCATCGAACCGCTGCAATGAAACTTCACGCGCCGCCGTTCGTTCAGCCGAAGGGTCTCGCTTCCACCCGCCAAGCCAGCCATTCCGTCGTGCTGTTGCACCTGCTCTTTGCTTGTTGGCAGCGGCTTGCGCACTTGCATCTTCAGAAATCGGGTGTAGCATTGGAGCCGGCGGTATGGGTGGCATGCGGCGTGAAGAGTGCTGAGGTTGCGGTTCGACTCTGTCATAGTAGCGGAGTGATGCCGAGTTGGAAAATGCTGGGACTTGGTATGGTGTCTCACTTGGAACAGTGGGCGGGGTGACCTTGCGAATGTTCAGCGGTGCGACGATAGGTGGTGGAGACGATGGCTCGATGATGCGGATGGTATTGGACGGCTCGGCTTTGCGATAAGGCTCCGAACACGCCGCCATTCGCGATGCAAACGCGCTGTTTGCGGACCGGCTATCTGAGTGTCGGATAGACCCAGCCTCATCCGTCAGCGCCTTCTCTTCAGTGATCATTGGCAATGGGCCACTGCCCGGCTGAGGCGCTGAGACCACCCTCTGAGATTCGGCGCGCAGTGCTTCTGGCTCCTTCGATAGCAGATAATCCAGACTCGCCAGTACTTCTCGATAATGAGGGTTGTTGCTGGCTTGCTTGTCTCTAGCACAGCGCTCTGCAAAGTTGCGACGTGTCGCTGCAAGCTGGTTGACATAGAAGGTATTCGGTGTGTCTCTTGATGATTCGGATGATTGCCAGGAGGTCTGTTCGGGCGTAGACGCTCCTTGAGTTGAGCCAGCTGATCCGCGATATGAGACGGACGAGGGTGGAGTATCACACGCGCTTGGTGCTCGTGTCGTCGCGGTTGTGGTGACGTACGAAGATCCCGTCGACTCCCGATTGAACGCCTGCTCACAGAACTTCTCCAGCTCCACACTGATTTTGCGTGCCTCTGTGTCAATAACTTGACTGTGTGTCTTTGATTTGCGCAGCTTAGCTTTCTCGAGGCTCGAAAGAAGCTCTTGAACTGGCGGTGGAGGAGAAGCCGAGCTTGTTAGCGTGTCTACAATCTGTTGGGGCTCGACCCGCGACTTGCCAGGCGAATTTGTTGTGCGGGAAGCAGCACTATTCCGGGCAGTGGAAGGCAGTGCTGATTTCGAAGGGCTTCTCGAAGCAGACATTGCACTCACCGTAGAAGAACGCCGGATGTGTGAGAAGTCGACACCACGACGATGGGCACTGCTCGGTCGAACGATGATGGAGCCAGGTGGACTGCTGGGGTATGCTGAGCTGACAATGGAGCTTCGGGACATCGACCTCCCTGCCGCTGGCCTGGGCGAGGGTGAGGTATGCCGTGAAAGTGCACTGCTCGAGCCCGTCGAAAGCCTGTTCTGCTGCTTACGTAACGTATCGACCCGCAGCGATTTGGTCTTCGCGCTGAGGGCGCCGCTGAGCTGGCGTTTCTGGGTGAAGCCATCACGGTGGACCGTGACGATATAGTTCTCGTTCTCGCTGACAATGGGATTCTTCGACGACCGATACGGATCGTAGCTGCGCTCCGAGGGACTAGTAGATGATTTTCGTGTTGCCGGTGCGGGTTTGATCTCAGCAGGATCGTCGTGCAATATAGATAGCGATGACTTGGTCCGCTTGTAGGCATTTGGCGGTAACGGAGGCAGCGAAGCCGGGTCGAGATGCGGTTTGCTGTGATGGTGATCGCTTGCAGAAGCTGACATAATATCTGAGCCTCCACTGTAGTTCTCGAGAGTCTCTTCACGATGTTTGAAGAGAGCTGAGTAGAAGACCTTCTCGAGATTGTCCCTATGATACGTCAGTCATTGTATTGATACCAGAGGCATAGCTTTAACTTACTCGTTGCTCAAAAGGCGTTTCTTCAGCATGGGTTCGCTCTCACTATGCCAGAGTACTCTTAGATTGCGAAAGAGCTCAGGATCAATGTCACGTTCTGACTTGACATTCCATTCAGCCAAAGGTGGCCCATCGCCGATCCACTGGAGAAGGTTGCGCTCCTCCTCCGGCTCTTCCCACTCATCTCTCCACTTCTCTAGAAGTGGGTGGCTCCAGACCTTTTGAAGACTAATTCGGTTGCGTGGATTGGGAACAAGCATCCGGCTGATAAGGTGCTGGGCTTCTACGGATAACCATTCTGGAGGAATGTAGTTGCCACTCTTGATTTGTCGATACCACAGCGCTTGGAAGTCGTCACCAGGTAGGTCGTTGAAAGGGAGCATACCAGTGAGCATGACGTATAGAATGACTCCTAGACTCCATACGTCTGCTTTGCCCCCATCGTACTTCTTCTCGAAGACTTCGGGAGCTGCATAGTGGATGCTGCCGCAGGATGTTGTCAACAGCCTGCCTTTTGGTTGCAAAGCAGCCATGCCGAAATCAGCCAATTTGATCTGCGGGTCGTATCTGCCAGACTCGGCGTCGCCTTCGATAGCCATGAGGATGTTCTCGGGCTTCAAATCACGATGATAGATGCCAAGACGATGAGCGCAAAGTAATGCAGCAACGATCTGTCGGAAGATCCACACAGCTTCGTCTTCTTCGATAGTCTTGTGCTCGGCTACGTAATCGAACAGCTCGCCATCAGGTGCCAACTCCATTATTAGGTAGCTAGGATCGGTCAGCAAGAGAGAGCTTGGAATGCTTAGAGGGTGCTCACAGTTCACCACGATTCTCCCATATGTCATAAAGCTGAATGATGTTCTTGTGTGCAAGTAATCTCATAATGACAACCTCTCGCTCAATACCCAAAGGTAACACGTTACCCTCTTGTTGTTTGCCGGCAGTGCTCACGGCCAGGTTCATGAGCGACTCCGCCCTCATTGCCTCGGCTTGCTTGGCGGGTATGATCTTTGCTGCAGCATATTGCCCAGTCTGATAGTGTTTGACTTTCCTGACCTTGCCAACCATGCCACGGCCAATGTCTTTGCCAAGTATCCACGGTCCAACTCGGTCTTTCTTAAAGCGAGACCAGTTAGAGCCCTGCGATGAAGCTGATAATTGCGACGCGCGTTTGTCTTCTGCATCGTCTTCTTCGAGCTGTGAGACAGCAGACGTGCGGTTGCGAGAGGAGACGGTGTCGTGCGAATAGCGATTGTTGCGTACCCGAAGGCTGCCATTGGGCAGCATCGACTCATGGTGGGGTATAGAACTCGACGTGGCCGACGATGGGCTTCGCGCTGAGCGTATCGATCCATTCTTGCGGGGAGGGGTGGTTGTGAGGCCAACATTGGCACGAGTCGTCCCATCGCCGAGCGGCTCGCGCTTGCGTGATCCAGTTCTGGACTGAGCACCAGATCGATCCATGGACGCGCTAATATTGTATGTGGGACAATGAACGGAGGTGGGACGAGAGGACAGACGCGTCGAGGGGGTCGGGCAGCCGATGACGCGTGCTTGGGGAAGTGGATCCCTGAGTCAAGGCTGCCCTCTCACCAGACCATTGTGGCAGCCGATGCAGCTGACAAAGTCGTGATGCTCGGGGTTGGAAAGTGAATGAATGGATGTGGAAGTCGATGTTATGCTGACGAAAGGTTTGCTGAGCAGGGAGGGACGTAAACAAGGCGGAAGGTGGGGTCAGTTGCCGTAACCAAAGTGCCCAAGCTGACTGCGAGCACCAAACAAAAGGCTATGTCCAAACTTTTCGTAGGAGAACTACTTTGCTTTCGGCTCTAAGGAGGTGCGACGCATGCTTTGAGTTGGGTGAGCAATTGGTAGCTTTGGGGAAGGCACGGCGGGCAAGGGACGCCAAACAACCAAACAGCAACGCAAACGAGTGTTGGGCTCGACGCCTCGACAGCTAGAGCTATGTGCAAAAGAATGACAGCTGCAAGTGTGAGTGCTCGTCGGGGAGGAGGAAGGAGATTGGTCAGCGAGGGAAGAATGGAGAGAGTCCGACGTCGAGGAAGGGGCGTTTATGATGTCTTGGCATTGGCTGCGGAATGCTTCACCTCTCGCATGGCAACCACATGAACACTTTTGAGGTCTTTCCATCTGTATTCCTGATCTGTATCCGCAGTTCTTGTCCATTGTACCCGAGAGTGTTCTTAAGCTCCTGTGGGTTTTCACGGAGTGGGCCACCAAAGCCCTGAGCAATCCAATATGGTGCAAAAGCTGCCAGACCATCTTCACTCTGATTACTACATAGGAAAGCTGCCCTCATCCTACCATCGCTCAACAGTGTTTACTCCCTGGGAAATGGTGGGATCGAGACTTCGTTTGGGGGCGGCGGAGAGCACGACGAGGTCTTGGTTGCGAAAAGTTAGGAAAGCCAAGAGGAACAGCGGTCAGGGAGCGCACATCGGAGGGGCTTCCCGTATGTTGTGTGTTGTGTATGTTGGACAGAAAGACAAGGGCACAAGCAGTACGAAGTGATGGAATATTAATGGAGGATTGATGGAAAGTGGTAAACAGGCCGAAAACAAGAGAACGGGTTTGCGCCAAGCCACTAAGCCCGCACGGGAATGGGCGATCCGGCAAGGCTGAGGCGTGCCCGCTCGTGTTCTATCACAGAATACAGCAGATTGTTGCAGAAGGCATGTGGGCTTTGAGCTTGCGTGGAGAATGCTTTGTGGAAGCCGTGTCCATTGACTTGACTTTCGACAGGGCCTTCGGAAAGCCTCTGGCAGACAGTATAATGGAGGAGCCATCGTGGGTCAACCTCTGGTAAGGGCCCACACCCCGAACACGGCGAAGCGCGTTTGAGTACACAGCCGCTTCAGAAGACGCCCTGTCTTTTCCATTGACACCTCCAACTCCTTCGCTTCTGCCTGTCGTTTTCCTTGCCACGCTCTAGTTGCGTTGGTAAGTATGTTTGCAGATATTGTATGCCACAGATTGGTAGAATAAACATGGTCCGAAAGTGTCGTGCTGCCTGTGGCAGTGCATGAGAAGAATGTTCACGTCGTCAGTCATAACAATATCGAGGCCAGGCCGGCAGGGCACGGCGTGATGCTGCTGATCTATTTCCAGGAGTTGTGGCTATCGAGAGAAAGACGGCGTATGCTCAGGTATGGATATTGCTTGTGGTGATCCTGCAGATGAAGAGCCATCGCCATCATCATTCGGATCCGAGTCCATGCGAACCTTGCCGCACCCTTTTACTAACATGTGCCTCTACCAATTCGTCAGCGTGAAGCTTAGATGCGAATCCACAGGGATACCACAACATACCTTGAGAGCGTCCTTGCGCGAAAAGCTCTTGTCACAGAATTCGCACGGGTAAGGTTTCACGGCTAGATGTATTCGTTTGTGCCGCTTCAAGTCATGGTTCCGGTTGAACGACTGCATGCATTGGTCACATTTGAACGGACGGTCGCTGGCTGGTCCGTGTCCAGGGTGGCCGCCGTGAGCCGCGTAAATTGCCTGTACGTGCCCGGTCGGATACGGTGGCATGAGGCTCGCCGACATAGGATTGCCCACAAAAGGCATACCCGTATTGGGTTGCTGCATGCTGGCCATCACTGACCCATTCATGTGCGCGCTGCCGTTGCTGTTTGGGAGGGAGTACTGCCCGAAAGGACGTTGAAACTGCGAGGGGGACTGCTGCGAAGGTAACGACTGGCCAAAGTCCAAACTGCCAGGCGCTGAGTGTGTTTGTTTTTGGCTGTTGGATGTGGGCGGTCTCATCGGGTTGAGCGACGAAGCGGAGGCTGAGGAGGGTGAGAAAGGGTTCGGCTGAGGTGACGACGTTGACGTGGGTTGATTTGAATATGTCGGCGTGGGTGGAAGTCGAACACCGCCAAATTGGTCTTGAGACTGGAGAGGAGGCATCTGCGAATTACTCATCTGTTGCTGCATCATGCCAGCGCTCAGAGGAAGTGATGGAGGATACATGGCCGGGAGACTCATCGGGCCCGCCATTGACATAGTTGCGTTGAACGGAGGCAGCTGGTAGAGATCTGCAGAAGAGGTGTTTGGTTGCGGGCTCTTTGCCGGGAGCCCATAGTCAGTGGCTCTAGCTGAGGAGCTCCCTGGTGACAGTGCGTACATGCCACTTGGTGGTATCCAATGTCTTTGAGTCGATTGCGGAAACTGTTGTGATGGTGATGGCACTAGCTGCTGAGCTTGCTGATTGGAGGACGGCCAGTATCCGTTATGAGCGAACGCGAGGTTGTTCATTTGCTGGGAAGCTTGATGGGCGAATGCAGCCACGTTCGCTGCAGTGGTTGGACTCAGGCCATCACCAGGAACTGTATTGGGAGGAGTCAGAAGATTGCCTACACTCGCCAAACTGCCGGAACCAGACAACGTCTGTCCGCCAGATGGGCTACTGAACGGTTGGTACTTGCTCTCGTGCACATTGGTAATCTGAGGAGGTGGTAACTCAAAACTAGGCAATGTTGATGCTGCTGATTTCCTAGCTGTGAAGCTTGACGGCCCAGCTCCTCCTCCTAGGGGGTTCGTCCCAGACTGCATCTGGGAGGGTGGAATGACTGCGGCAGCCAGCTTTGCGATTTCTGGGGTTGATCGATGGGAGACAGGCAAGTGGAGGCTCCGCGCTCTTTGACTCAAACCGCCGGGTCCCGAGGTACCGGTTCTCGTAACGGCGGTTCGTCAGATCTTGCAGTGATCCGAAGGGGTGGACACACTCGAGAACGCTTAGCAAAACGATCGGAGGCTTGAACCAGGTCCCAGGAACGCGATCGTTGGTAACGTCAGGGAATGTTCTGACAGTTCTTGAAACCCCGGCGTTGGCTAGATGAAGGAGATCCCAGCTACGCAGCAGACTTGTGCATCGCCTGGAGCAAATAGGTATGGATTGGTTGGCAATGCGCGCTCGACGACTTGCAGGTCTTCTCGAACGTCCAGGAAGGCCACAAAGAACTTAGTAGTGGTTGTCACAAGCCGGATGTCAACTCGCGCGGGTTGCAAGATCAATTGGCAATGCTAGATTTCCCGGCCGTGCCACAGCCGTTAAGATCCGCGCTGCAGTAACGCCAAAAGAGCCCGGGAATTTGGTCGCTGGAGAACGGGAGAGGTCTGTGGTGACACAAGAAGCGCGAAGTGCTCTCCCTCGGCCAAAGTCTTTAAGCTTTAGTGCTGAAGGATATTCGTGGGCAAGAGTTTCGAAGATGCACGCCGGACCCGCCCCAATGGTCGAGTAGGCCGATGCGCGGCTGTCTGCAGCTGTCACCGCTGCACACTGGAGTTACGCGCGCGTGGGAGATCGGCGAACCGGCGAATTGGAGATCGGACCTGGTTGCGTCAAGGGTTTGAAGCCAGGGACGAATGATGATGTGTGGCTGTCGGATCGGACAATGGGTATGGAGCAAGGGAGAGGAGGGGGCGCAAAGGATGCACTTCTAACAAAGACTGAGGGGCGCCATGCTTTGTTAAGAACGATAGTGGTGAGGTAGGATGGTCGCAAGGCTGGACGGGAACACTGGACGCGGGCGGAAAGGCTGGAAAGAGAAGTACAAGACAGGGGAGGTAAGGAAGTAAAAATCAAATCCGTATAGCGTGAGACGAGGCCGAAAGGGGATGGGAGTCAGGCTCGATTGGTTCTTGGAAGCCCTAAATACTTGAAGAGTTGCCGTCACGCATGATCGGCATCAGAAAAAGGGAAGATGGAGATGGGGGGTGAAAGAAGCAGCAATTCAATAAAGAGAGGCTAGAAGGTACCTTCGGACGTGAGCACTGAGTAGCCAAATCACAGTGGGTCGGGGCAATGAGGGGAGCGCAAGGCAGGAACCGAAGCTAGACAAGGGAGGAAGCGAAATGATCTGGATAGCCCTAAAAGCGAGCATTGGCCATAATGATATGCGCAAGACAAAGCGAGCAAGATGGAGTTGCCCTCCAGAGACGGGAGGTGATGATAGGGGAGAGTCGAGAAGAGAGGAGGCAGAATTGGGACGAGAGAAGATAGAGTTGCTGCACCGACGCTCTGGTTGGCTCGGGCACCTAGCGTCCCTCTTAGCGCGCAATCGCCGGCCGGATCATCTGATTCGCCGCGCCGCCGAGCAGGGCCTGGAACGTCGGACCCGACAGCTTGGTTCAGCCAACCTTGTCCCTCCCATTCTCTTACTCTGCTTCATCGCACACGCTGTCGCCGTCCGCCATCGACGCGTCACGAAAGGGCCATGCTGCACACTTTATCTTTGTACTCGCCGCGATCTGCCCGCTGTACGAGGTCGCTGTCTGCTCTCCATCTGTGGCGACCCCTCGTCAACACCTTCCAAGCACATGTTCCGTCTGCATGCCTTGACCCGAACACTCACAACGGCTCTTTTCGTCCAAGATTCACAAAATACCAGTCGTCCTCTTCAAGACTACAACAGCACTCCTCCAACGGTCGTGCTTCGAGGCGCAACCGACGCGCGCCGATCATCTTCCTCTCGTGAACTTCGGAAGATATTCACACGTTGAAGCACCAAGACCATCCGATGCTTACGACGGACGACCGTTACAGGCTGATAAATTAGACTCAGGCATCAGTAGACGGTCTCTGAGGTCTGCAGCAAACAAGCGAATCCGTTCTGCAAAGCCGGAAGAAAATGCTCCGCTGGAAGCAGTAACTATTACTGTCATTGTCCGCCTTGCTTTCTCGCTGCTTGACATTCACGCAGTCTCTTGACGTTTCTGCGACTCGGAAGCTCGTTGCGTGCATGCGCACAATCATAGCAATCTCATGATACGCGTTCGAATCGCTCGCCATGAACCAGGATTCAATGCGTGATGCTCTTGGAAGCTCCATACTCCTCAATTAGGAAATACCATCTCCATGGAAAAGAGCCTAGCTTCGGCGCATATTCATGATATGGCAAGGCGTCCTTGGGCTCTGCAGACTAATCCAATAACAGCCCGTACAAATCTGGATTGCTAAGACGACCGTGGCCAAACTTGGATCCCTGCTCAACACGTTCCCGTACATGTGAGGAGAGCGACAGTGAACTTTGTTTACGCCGGTGCCGTTCAAGCGACGAGCTTTCTGCCACAAGAACACACTTATGCTACACCATCATCGCTTGAGGATTGACGAACACTATACATGTCGGCGCTTCGGGTGCATAGTGAACCGGAAGATCAGACTCAGCAAACTACGTCTGCATTGGGAGTTGGAGGAGCTTGAGAGCCCCATCCAAACCGCGCAGCTTTTCGCGAGCAACTACTACTGCAGCGGACGCATCCGTCGCTAGCCAGCTTGACCCAGAGAAGCAGGCCACGATCTTTACTCCTTTCGTTGTGACTCTGCTGACAGCGCCGACTGTTCGATCCGCCCCTGCTGATCTCAGTCCATGTCTTTGGTCCAGGCCGTGATCGTCAAGTTCTTAATCCAAGCTTAAACTGCTGCCCTGGCCAGACTTCGACTCTCTGTTGTCTACCCAGCATCTCAAATCTGGGGGGCTTGATGATGTTTCGCAGTGCATGTCAGCTCAGAGCTGCCAACATCGCACCGAGAGTCATGCATCAGCGCGACTGGGATTAGGTTTCATTCACGATCCCGGGTGGCCGCGGCTGGTAACGCTGGGTATTATTGACACATCATCTGGCCCCGCTCACAACATAATCCGATGCTGCACTTTGCGCCGATGGGCGAATCACCAACGCAAAGCTCAAGATCGTCTCCCAAGGTCGCAAGGCATCCTGAGCTACGAGGTACGTATACGTGCAATCTCTTTGGAGCAAGCGAGGGTTCACTCCATGCAGCATTTGGAATACGGACCGTCCGACGACCAACCTTTTCGAGGCGTCGCGCTACCATTTGCTATCACGGGAGGCGTCCATGTGGCCGCCATGGCCAAGCGCACTCGGCGCCACTTGCTGCAGCGTCTAAACTTCCTAGGCTTCGTCAATTGTTGCTGTGTGTGATGGTCGTAGATAGGACGGAAGTCTAGAACCCCCGCTCCTAAGACCTCACGGGTGTGCGGAGTACGTAGCAGTACCCGCGAAATGCTTCGTCACCGCCAGCGTATGCGACAATAACGAAAATCTTGATTGCTCCTTGTAAACAACATGGCATTGATATTAGAGGTGTGGGATCCTCAATGCTCTCGAACAACAGCCGAGGCAATCGGCGTCCTTGAGCAATATGCTCACTTAGGAAATTCGCGAGACAAGGCTGGCCGCTGTGTGCAGGGTAAGACCCAATTCGAGATCTGGACACATCTCATCACCATTGAAACCGTCGTCCTGCGCGCACAAGAAGTTTGACCGGGCAAGATGTAGAGGGCGTAAATATGAGTTGCATCGTCTTGAATGCGTAGCCGTCATTCAAAGGCGCACGCACGTGTGTATATCGCAGGCTACGATCTCAGGAGACATTGTCCTTTGATCTCCCCCAATGGTGATATATCGAGAGATCCACGACAGCATGCAGGAGAACAAGAGCATGATGCCACTATCTGCGGCCCTTTGCGTCCTACATGTATGTGGAAGGGGGTGGCAGATCGCAGCTGACTTCAAGCAAAAAGGCTCAAACGCTATGCTTGCTTACGTACTCTTATATGACTAACACAAAAACCGCCTAGGATGTCCGCCGCAGAATCTTCGTGTTCACCTTACCCAGAACACGGTCCCACATGGCAACATACGCGGGCCAGTCCTCCTCCTCCAGGCGACTCGACTTCTGCAGCAGCGTCTTCTCTTCCGCAAGCCCCTCTTCCAGAATCTCCTCACCCATCCGCTCCTCGAAAGGCCTCTCCCCCAGTATCTCTTCCTGGAAACGCTTTTCCTCAAGGATCTCCTCGACGACATAGATACCGGCCTGCTTATTCCATTCCTGCTCGCATGACCAGCACAGCTCGCTGTCCTTGGCGATCTTGTCACCATACGTGAGTCGCGGGCATTGGCAAGGTTCGAGCTGCTTCCGATAGGCTTTGCGACACCGCTCGGTCACTTGCGGCTCCTCCGACGTACGGATGGCGTTGGCGCAATACGCGCGCCTGCACTGGAAGTGGATCTGGTCGAGGTTGCACATGTCGTAGGGGTTTACAGAAAGATGTTCGAGATGTCGCGACCGGGCGCGAGATGGCTGCGTATATCGTTGCTGATTTCGTCGTCGAGTAGTAAGAGATTGGTATAAGAGAAGACGCAGTGAAGACTATTGGGCTGGGAGACATTGTCAAGAAGAAGACGTGGCAGCCAGCGAATGAGACACAGGACGGATGCCCTACGTCAGAGATTATATGCTAATGTGTGGACAGCTTGCGCGACGCATTGGGCGGCCCCATCTTAGTGGACAGCTTGTCTGTGCCGAATGCGGCACGAGGGCCACATTTGTGAGGCCCGTTCGGGCAAGCTCACCATGCGTTGGGGCGATGTCTTACCTATGAACAGACTGACTCAGCGTGCACAGGGCAGATGTTCATTCACTGATATCACAATATGGTATCTTCCTTGAAAGTTGCTAGACCGCAGGCCAAAGCCCCCTTTGTCCACAATCGCGACGAGTGCGTGATGCCTTCGATTTGTCCGTTGGGATACGAAAGCGCTCGCTAGGCTCTGGTGATGGTTCCTCCAACTTTAGGTTTTGCATATGGACAACACTGATCACGTCAGAAAGTATTGACCTCTTGGGCGCGGTCTGGGTTCCACGAGCGCGTGTGCACGGCTTATGAAGGAAACGCACATAAGAAGAGAAGACCCGAGATACTTTTCATGGTCCAGAGCGCGATGATCTTACGAATCTTGCAACAGTCTGTTATCTCACGCGCCGCTCACCAGAGCCGTCGTCCATCTGAACACGCGAGCGCCTGCTTGCCCCTTCAATCATCCGCAGCATAGGCTGAGCGCTGGCGCAGTCTCCTCCTCGAACAATGTGAGAACCCCTTCATGACTTATCCTCCAAGAGTGAGAGCCCATGGAGGACCATATCCGTCACTTCCTTCGAGCTCATGCTATTGATGACACACACTTCGCATAGACGGCCGTCCTTCTTGGTGACCGGGCGCAGCTCGTGCGCAGTGCACATGTCTCCCGATTTCGCGGACTTGCAATACTGTGTCTCGCGCTGCGAGTTATCGACTAGGTTCTTGCAGTCTTTGTCGTTGCAGTAGATGCGTATGACCTTCATCGTGCACATCGTGCTCACGGAGTATAGGTTGGGGTTGAGCGAGAAGAGGGCTGGGAGTGACGTGGTGTTGCTGAGTGGTTCGAGTTGGTACTGTCCAATTGTGCAAAACGGAGTAGTTGTAGAAGAGCAGGCGCTGAGTTGACGCTTAAGAAATTTAAGAGTCGGAAAAGCCTGCAGTAAACATGTAGGTGACATTCGGCGTTTGATAGTGCCTAGTGGCTCGCCACCTCCAAACGCGCACAGCAGGCACAGAAGTGATACAGGAGATGGATTGAGAAGTGGGAAGCGACAGTTCATTGAACAAGCAAGTACAGGCTACAAGGCACGCTACAGTTGTCACACAGCTTTCACCATACTGCATGTCTTCCTCACCTCGCTCTAGATCGTCAAGCTCAATCGATCATCAACATCGCACCCACTACTTTTTATCCCACACCTGTTTCCCACAGACTACGACGAGCTGCGCATCTTCGCAACCTTTTCCTTTAGCTTCGACGCCGCATCGATCTTATTTCTGCCATCTCTCGCCGCAATTTTCGAGTTCGTCGCGTTCATCGAGATGGTCTCGTGCTTGGCACAGTCACCTTGGTGCCATCGTGCCAGTAGTTGTGCTTTCAGTACATCCCAGGGTTCACGGTGTAGGCATCGCACAACTGCTGATATTGCGGAGCGGTGGTGAAAGGGGCGGGCAGCACAGTCGAAGGTGCTGCTGCCGTGCCTGCTCGGCTCGAGTCCCGCGCTCTGCCGTGCGCGTATGGGCGCAATAGAATGTTGATGCGCGGGGAAGGTAAGTCGTGCGTCCGGGTGAAGCGACTGCCACAGAAATGTACAGATAGAACGCGCCCTAGTTGTTCGAAAGGGGCATCTGTGTCCTTGACAGACGAGCATCTCGTACAAAATCGTTCACGAACACGAACTGTATCGCGCCTTCCCGGATGCACTGCCAGCTCTGACAAGCTCAACGCACTCACGGTCCAACACCACAGTCTGCCGCACCTCTGTTCCCAAGCAACCTCAGCCCTGCGTCATCCATCCCATCCCAACTCCCCGCCGGCGCCTGAAGGCTCTCCCTACCACCCACTCCGCCTGAGTCTCCTCATGCGTTCTATCTCACCCTTCCGGATCAGACAATTCCCGCAATGGGCCATGGAAGCAACATGCTGCTGAATCGGTTTCTTCTGAAATGTGTACGGGCACTTTCCTGGCTTGATACCGCCGACATAGGCGACGAAGCAGGTCTCAAAGACGTCCACTTGAGTGCGGCGGGTGAGGTTGGGGCAGCCGAGCGGGTAGTTGGTGCAGTGGAAGATTGTTTGGACGCGTTTGCACATTGTTGAGGGGCTTGGTTGTGAGTAAGTGGGTGAATAGACGGATGGTTGACTAGCCTTGGGAAGTCTGTGGGTGATTGTGTTGTGGGGCTGAGTGTTGTTGCACTGTGAGTTTGCCCAATGAAGGGGTCTTTGAGTGGACTATGAGATGGCAGTTGACAAGGTGCAGCACAAGGCGCAAGGCAGAGAAGCTGGCCGATTGCTTTCACAAAGCCGCCGCCTAGCTGCGTGAAAGGCACTAGGTGCGGAAGCGTTTGCTGCAATTTTGCTAATATGGAACAAAACAGGTTTGTGGGCATGTTCAATCTCGAAGCGTTGTTATCACTATCGAACCATCTGATCCCCAGCTAACCCGGATGGAGTGGCCTCATCAGCGTAGTACCGCTAGTGCTTTGGCTGTGCAGGAGTGAGGGGCGTGATGTACCCGATGGGTATCCCTTCCTTGCGCAAGACCTCACACTTTACCTCGTTGGTCAGTGTATCGTCGTGGCACACTGCGACTGCTTTTTTGTACGAAGACTCCGACACACCATACTTCTGGTTTCCCTCCCGCCAGCCTTCGGCGATTACATCCCAGAAACCCTCCGTCTAGACGACGAAAGGTGGAGGCATGACATGAGCGTTCTCCACTCGAAAGACCCAAACTGGTTGCTTTGAGGCTTCCTTGATGCTGTTTTGGTCCAACACTCGCTTCCAACGGCGTGTATCTTCGTCCTCGAAGAAAGACCAGTTCCGAATGTCCGACGCTCTCTTGGCTTTGAGGAGGACGCGGCCGTCGTTCCAATTTTCGAAGTCACGGAACCGCTGCGGAACTTGTTTTGACGTTAGGAGTACCTTGGTGATGAAGTACATCCAAAGTTTCAGGTAGTCATCCGGGTTATCGCGCGGGACTTCTATCAGTATACTGTGCTTGTCAAGGGGCTTTCCCCGGTATTCGACGGTATCGTCGCCCATGTTCGCTGTATCGGTATCAGTTGTGATGCCTGATAAGGTCGCTTTCCGGTGAATCTGTACCAAAAAGTCTGTTGCTGTGTACTGCTGGCTCAATGTTGATGCAGTGGCTTTCGTGGAGGTTTGGTATATGCTCTGAGAGCTGTAATGAAGTGTGGGTATGAAGACGTATATATGTGCACCTGGAGATAAAGACGCAGGTATCACACGGAAGCAACACAATCGGCCGCTCCCAGCCGAGCCGAATTCATGCGACGCTGTCCCCCTCGTCACTGTCGGCTTCCTCCGCTCATGCTATGGCGAGGCATTTGCGCCCTCGTCTAAGCGAGCAACGCGCGACAGGCCTGGTCTCACCTTGCGGCACGCAACGCGAGATTTGGACCAGTGAGCGGGTAAGCTGATATCACTTACGACAGCCTCAGGTGGTTGATGATTGAGATGCCCAACGTGCAAGGCAGAGGACATTGCGCTGCTGACACACCTGCGGCATATGACGGTAGCATGAAAGTAAGCTATTCGGCTTTGAAGTCAGAGTTGGTGTGATATCGGTTCTATGTACTGGCGTAGCGCGGCTTCTAAAGGTAAGCGGTCCACTGACTTCGTAACGAATGACGTTGTGTCATAAAGAACCGCATCTGCACAGAAGCTTCTCGAGTGTACGGAAAACACGCCCAAACCCCGAAAACAAAGTACGGGTTTGTATTGTCGGAGCTCTAATCGGTCCTATCCTCCGCCGCCTATCGTTCGTTGCAAGGAGCCAGCCGGGGTAAGTACAGGCTCGATGCCTGCCATTTCGGAGATTATTCACTGGGGCTTTCCTTGGCTTGCGAATGCGACTGCCAATCCTCCGCTCAAATTTGTCCCATCCATGCCGCCAGGGAAGCCGGTCTCTGGTAAGTTTGCATGGCCTTCTTGGAGGGCGCTCTGATGCGTGCATTATAAAGACGGTCGCCCTCACGGTCGCGAAAGCGCGACTCCACGTAGGGATACAACAACTTCTTCTCTTGTGCCCAGAGCAGTGCGATTCCACGGAGTCGCTTCTCGGCTTCCGAGGGTTCAATATCCTGCGCCTCCATTGCTTCAATTGTATCACCCAGTCCCTTCTTTCGAAGCGCGTCTTTCTCTTTTGAGACTTTGCAGCAGTCACATTCGCGACTGAGGTCTGACTCATCGTAGCCTTTGCCTAATCTAGGGCATACATGGAATATTAAGAGCTCATCGAGTCTCTCTTCCACATCTTGCCGTGTAACTTGATTGGGGTCCGGCTTTTTGTCGGAGTTTTTGGCGTTGTCTTTCGGTAGGAGAGGATCCTTGCCGTCATCCTCAGATTCATGACATTCGCGAGACAACTTGTCGAACAACATTATGTGCTGCTATCAGGCCTGCTTACTTCTGCGGCTGGTGTTTAAGATCAAGTTATTGTCGTAGTATGGTGTTGTGTATGCTTCAAATCAATACTGAGGGCAACACCGTGTATTTATGTCCACTCTGAGGAGGCAGCAACGGCCAAACGGGCGCATCGCAGCCGCTTGCATCCTCTCAGCCGAGTAAAAGCGGCAGTGTGCCCTTCGTCGCGGTCGGATTGAACCGCTTACACCCACGGTCAGGTATCACCGCCTTCATCCGTCGGCGCAGCTCGTGATGCGCTTGGCCTTGAAGCCGCATCATGCCGAGCGAGAAGTTACGAGCTGAGGTCACGATCGTTGTAGTGAAAGATCATTTGCAAGGGGCGTTGTGTGCAAACTCGACTATCTGATCACATACCCCCACAATAGAAGGACCAAAAGTACTAAACATGGCCCCGTCCGCTTAGGGGACTTCGACATGCTCTACTCAAATTCACGGACGGACACGCATCACTTGCATTACAGCAAGTCTGGCAACAAGACAGCGCATTCTGAATCGGGGATTGAATGGCGCTCGTATTATCTTGTCAACTAAGCGCCCGTTCTTCTTGCTGACTGAACGGCCCAGCTCATCACTAACTCAGCACCTCCCAAAATTGTCACTAGTCCGATTCTTTCCAAGTCTGTCCCACGTAACACACTTTACAGCCCGAGCTCCGTGATCTACGTCTTCGGAATACCAGCGTTGCGCAAGACCTCACTCTTACTCTTGTCGTTGCGAGAAGAACCCTTGCACAAGGCTATCATCTCCTTATACTCATCCTTTTCAAGGATCGGTTTGCTATACCCAATATCGTAGTCATTTCCGACCGCACGCGGTTTAAGAACAGCGAGCGGAGGCATCATCTCAGGGTGCTGTGCTTTCATGACGGTCATTCTCTCGTGGAATCTCGCCGCATGAACTTTCGCTACCCCGTGTTTAGCCATGACCCTGAAGAAGTCATCGCCCATAGACCGTCTTTCGGGCGTGATGGGGCCAAGCGGTATGTCTCCCGGCACTAGCACGATTCGTCTCTTGTTGATGACTTGAATGTTCTGGAAGTCGCTAGGTATGTATTTGGATGGCAGGAGGACCTTCGAGAGGAAGTAGTTCCAGTGTCCGGTGTACGGGCCGGGGAACGTCAAGGGGATCTCGATGACAGCGCTGTACTTTTGCAAGGTCAAGTCATCGTACGTGATCGTGTCGTCATTCGTGGTCGGAACCTCTTCTTTGGTATTAGAGGAGCTCATGTTGCTGAAGCTGGTGGTTGTTGCGTAGCACGTGGTAGTCGCTGGTAGATCGGAAGGTGTTACCGGTAGATGGAGACCTGTTTGTTGATACTGAAAGGTTTCAACGGACGAGGAGGCGAAGTTTCATTTATATGCTGACCCAGGAGAAGCGACCGTCTCAAACCGCTACGAGATATCCGCAACCATCCGGGCGAGCCGACTCCAGGCGACAGCCTTCCATATGTCCTCTTCGGCTTGGAGCGCCGTTGCAGCCCATAGCCAGGCATTTCGTCCTTACCCATCCGCGTCGCGGAGAAGAGGACGGGAAATGCGCCAAACACGAGGGAACGCAAAGCATCTCGCCTTGTTAGATCAAGCCAATACACGCCCCACGTAAGCGGTGTCGCTGGGAGATGATGGATTGCAGTGCGAGCTTGCAAGACGGCAGACAGGATTATGCCACTCTTGATGCAACGGCCAAACATCGACTGTGACCAAGGCGATCTTGCTGCAACTGAGCGATAGCCAGCATGTCGGACATGACTTGGCAAGCATTTTCGAGATGGGGGAAGATGCCTGAGCACTCAAGGCTGCACCATCTTCATTGAGAGAAAATGTCCGTTCGAACGTCTTCGCTATCTAAGATCACTCATCTTCCACCCATTGTTCTTGTCCAGGAATGCCAACCCTCCACCAAGCTCATCTAAGGCCTTTTTTGATCTCCCTAGATTGAACTGTTTCACGTCACCTTTGGCCCATTTCGGTCCGGAACAGAACAGTGAACGTCAGTTCGGCCTCCACGGATACACTTTCGCGGCACCTCGAGCTGGAATGTAAAGGTCATGCCTCAGCCTTGAGCGATCCACGGGGAGGACAGATGGCTTGGCTTGGCGCTTCTTGGATTCCTGGTCTTGCGAATCATTGCTGTGGGTGAACATCTTCTTGAAACCTTGAAGGACCCGCTTTCCATGGCCAGTTTCCTCGGTCTTCGATTCTTGGGCGACCTGTTGTTGATTCTCCTTCTCTTCGGCTTTCATGCACCTCTTGCATGGCATGGTATCAACAACATCCTCGCGCATGGGTCCTTTCTCAGGGCATTTCGATGGATCGACTGGGACGCCTACATCTGCAACGTATTGGGCGAGTGTACACGGACCTCACTGCCTGGTTTTCCTCGTCACATCTTCGCATTCGTCTTTGCAACAATGGTAGATAGTATGCTTGGTACCGCACATGCTGCCGGTCAAATAGGGTTGGTGATGAGCTGGACAGGTCTGAGAGGGTGAAGTCTCGAAACTCAGCGGGGTTTGATCGTTTGAGGAGGAGGAAAGACCGAGAAGTGTCGCATGTTTTTGTAGTATTCTGCAAACGCTTACTATGACAAAATGCAAACGCAAGACCCCGACTGGTACCCGTGCGAGCCGCGTGAAAGCGTTAACAGTCGCCCATCATTGACGGCACTGAGCGCTCAAGCCCTTAGCGGCACGTCTCGTGGAACCCGTCCATGCTCTCTTGCGGCGGTGTGCGCTCAGTGGCGGACAGCCTCTGTCATCCGCCTCTTACCATATACAATGCTGACAGCCGGGGGCGACTGCTCTTTCCGCATTCTTCCGGAAGTCATTGCCAGTTGCATGTGCCGATCCCCGGTCCAAAGTGCGCGCTTCATTACCGCTCCGCAGCGGCCAGGTCACATGTCACGATGTGAGTCTTACCTTTACATACTTGGCGCGTTTGGAGACGTACTTCAAACAGCAAGCTGTCAACATTAATGTCATAAACAAACGAAGCTACCAGTGTTCTCTTTTGGTGACTAAGCTTGCAGCTTAAGAGCACAGAATGAGCCTTTGAATGAGGCGTTGCGGTCCCCGCAGACTTCAAGACAGCCCCTACGGTCTAGCTTGAGGTTTAGGGTCTTGCGGTCCTGCTCAAATCTTTCTCCGTAAGCTACATTCCTCCGCAGCGTATGCTCATGCGGTCGAGCAAGTTGTCAGCAGGACGGTGCAAGGCGGAGAAGGGGTGACCGGCCCACAAGGTTGTCTGGATGCGATATTAATACAATTCGAGCACCATGCATCTTCCATTCGCTGTACAAAGATACTCAATATAGCTGTGATGTAACTCGTTCGCTCGATCGACAGGTTGCTGAATGGCTCCCGCAACTGACTATTTCATACCATCTTTCGGACAGCCCTCCATAGCAGTAGCATATACAGGCTATGTGAGAATGTTCCTGGAAGTCGCACTGACCACGACTCACTCCCTTTACTCCAAAAGACAAAGGTACCTATTCCAGCCATACGAATAAAGGGTCTCCCAGTACGCGTCCCCATTGTTGTAGACGAGACGCTCAGAGTCGGAGATGTAGTGAAACTTCTTCTCAGCATGACCATGTCGATCGCGAAAGCTCTGGTTCTACTCGGACTTGTGCTTTTCGAGAAACCCACAAAACACGCACATGTGGTCCGCGTCGCAAGGAATCTCCTGTCCACTGCCTTTGTTGTTTGCTTTGGCGATAGCGCACAACTCCACCTCGCGCTTAGTTTCGAGTTCGTTGTGGCGGCTGTCGTTGTGATCGAAGGAGTGCCACTTGCGGATGATGTTCTGACACATGTTTTTGAAGGGTTTGCGATATCTGACCGAGATTGTGAAGTGGCTGAGTGGTTGCTACGATTGTGAATGTAGAGCGTGTTCCAGTTGTGCTTTTGAATGTTCGGGTTATAAGGTTGTGCGAGCTGCAGAGGTTTTATACGTTTTCGATTTGCCAAGGGGGCAGAAGAGGAAGGTAAGGTCAACCCTTGATAAATAGTCCAGGCGGCTTCAAACGACGACGCTCGCCTAAAGCCGCCACCTTCAGACGCTCTACCTCGCAGCAAACCTTGACTATCCTTACCTTCTCCGCACCAACGCAACCTTCGGCGCTCAATACCGAGTCCATTCGGAACCTTGAGCGGCTAAATCATCTTCTCGTTGAACTCCTTCTGTGCTGCTTTCTTGTATCTCTACACCGTTCACCGGCCGTGCTATAGGCTATAATACTGGCTTTGCTTTTCTTACTGCGGTTGGAGGTGCACTATAATCTATATTTGAGGAAGCAAATTGCCAACAAAACAGGGACCAAAAGAAGTTTTTCATGGGCGCCGTAGACGCTATAAGCGTGGTGTTCCTGGCAGCTACGTTCGCGGCTTTCATACATAGAAGAAGTCCGTCCAAGAGGCGCGGCGGCACCTAAAGACTTTAAGACCGCCCCAACAGTCGAGCTTAAGGTTCGCGCGGATGCTGTGATCCCGCCTGTTGTCGAAAAGCGGGCGATAATAAGTGCGTACACTAGACGTGCATACGTCGTGCTGCGTTATCGAGAACCACCACGGTCACGTGTATCAGGCGTTGCTGAACAACTATGAAACTGTGTTACCGTTTCAACCATATAGGGGGTGAGAGATTATATGCATGGCCTGACTGCGGTAAAATGCGCTGATGCCGGGCGACGGCAAATATACCCCCTCGGGCCCTTACACCTCCTCCCCTATACACCTCCTCCCGCAAATCTCCGTAGCGTATCGAAGGAAGGGGATGCCTTGTGGGAGGACCCAGGTGACCGTGAGGGCCGGAGGGTGGGGAACACAGCGGTGCCATTTTCATTTAGTAGAATAAAGCGAAACGTATGAGGGAGGGGGTGCAGGGTTCTGAGCAGGTTTCTCTGCCTTCGCCCGCTTGCCCCTCACCGTCCCGGCCCTCGAATCTGCAAGTATTTCTCCAATAAGTTTTGGCATCTTGAGAGGCTGTGGTGGTTCCCTCGCGCGCTCCGTAGCAGATTCTTCGGAAAGTTTCAGCGGCGTGATGTACGGTTCCGGCACCCCGGCGTCCTTAAGGGTTTTCCTTTTGACTTTGTCCTCTTCGTGATTCTCACTCGAGCAGACTTGAACCATCTCTTCGTACTCGGACGCCGTCAAATTTGGCATCTCAAACCTACGAGCGAACCGTCGCTTAGCGACCAATCCCAAGAAAGAATCGTCCTCCGTAAAGACGAGTGGAGGCATCATCCGAGGATGCTGTACCTGCCAGAGAATGACTCCGCCGAAAAGGTTGTGGAAGCCGTTGTGGAAGATGCCGTTATTCTTCGCAGCTACCAACATTGCAGACGTCTCTTCAGAGCTTGATGTGCGCAAAAAATGGGGCAAAGCTGTCTCGGTTTTGAGCACGACGCGGCGTTCGCCCAAATGTTCATACTTTCGGAACTCCAGCGGAACCACAGAGGACTCCAAGAATACGTGAGTGAAAAAGTACAGCCAATGCTTGGTGTAACGGTGGCCGTTGGGGACCTCGAAGACGATATTATGCTTGTGAAGTTCGTGTTCTTTGTACTTCACCATAGTTGTGGCGTAATCTTGGATGCGATTGCTCGACTTGAGCCGTTGCGGTCGATCTGACTCTAACGATTTCTGCAAATGCTTTTGTGAAAGTCTGAATGCAGTGAACGAATGAACGAAGTCTCCAGGCGCTTACATCAGGGAAATGGCGGGTAAGAACAGAAGCTAAGCTCGCCTTTTTTGACTATATTGCGTGAAGAAAGAATGCTGCATCCAAAGGCGCTCTGTTCTGCAAGAAGATATGTCGCTTTATATGTTTGATCTACTTCGGGCACGTCAACGCTCGCGTCATCACGCCAATCCAGGATGGGGCGGGTCATTGTAGGTGAGACTACGTGTCCGCGTAGAAGGACATACAGCTGTTCACATGATCATTGGGAATCATCGCACCTGCCTCAATGGCCGCATATCTGAACACAGCGAAGCACGGGACGATAACCAGCCTTCGGCCACATAGATCTGAACTACGACCCTGAGTGCCATCCTTTCATAGGACGGCGCTGCTCTGAGGCCGCTGACAGAGCGAGCTGGCCGACGTTGGCGGTTTAGAGGAGATTGCACACATGAAAGACTTTCGTCATCCAATCGCTGTGCTTATCCGACCCCATCGTGCATGTTCAAAAGGTCTTCAGATCCACTTGGTCAGAATTTGCGACGGGGTGATGACAGCGGTGTCACATTGACATGGAGCGACACCACTAAGGGCTTTGTAACCCTATTGAGTGGCGTCCAGGAAAATCTTTCTCCCGCTCATCTTTCTTTCACCATGTCTTCCATTTTTGCCCTTAACCCACGCTGGCCGTGGATCAGCTATCAGTCAATCTACTCCGACGCTAAATGCCTGCTGCATTCTCTTCATGAAACCGGCTGCCTCTCCGAAACTGCGGGAAATACGGGCCGCGTATACGAGCCGCTGACAGTCTTTGCTGGTGACCACATCCTCGTATTCCATCAGTTTGACCATTTGCGACAATCTATGTACCTTTACCTGACTCATTGATACACCAGGCAGCAGGTCTGCGAGTGCTGACCGGACGACATCCAAATGAAACTTGCTAGTGTGGACATGCCATCAGCCGCAAGCCTGATTATTGCGACACGCAGCGCATCCGAAATCATTATACCAGTAGTCCCAGCCACGCATTTGCTCTGCCACTCCCTTGCTAAACAGCAGACATGACCAACAACACATACGAACCGCTCAGTCATCTTGAGAGCGATTGCAGATGCCCCAAGTTGCTGTCTCTCTTTCGATCCCGATCTGGCGGCCAGACAATCCTAGGACATAGTGTGGCAGTCTTTGACGGATGTCAGAACATACGCCTTCCGCCCAAGACGTCCAGTGGACATACCGCGCAGTGCTTAGCTTAGAATCGTAAAGCGCATCGGTTCGTGAGTCTCGACACACCACTCATGCTTTGGAAGTAACCACGTTGCACGCCGGCTACTCGTCCCAGAGAAAGTCAACTACTCGTGCGCTCATCTCACATCCTCTTTCGCATCAACTTCGAAGCCTTCACAGGCTCAGCACAACTTAGTCAAGACACCCAACAACACCACCATCCCAAACACAAGCATGTCTGTCTCAACATTGATACTATACCCGCACATGACTAATCGACAGTAGGTCTGCCGATTATTCAACCGTGGGTACCATCGCGAAAAGAAGTCGCAAAACAGTCGGCGTTACTAGCGCCTTGGATAGTGATCGCAGGCACAGGGTACTCGGCTTCAACTCCATTCACGAGCCTCATGCTATTAGTAACAGGAAGATGAGAGTCCACCTCGCCCGTCTCGACTGCACAACAGAGGAGACGCACAACATCGACATTACAGATCAGGTGCATGGAAATCTAGTGGCGTGGATTGTACGAGAGGTAGCGGGCATAGCTCACAACACTCTGTATCAGGCAACGCCCCGGCGGTGATTTCCAGCGCAACAACATATCCACCGGCTGTCCTCGCGTCTATAACGCCTTCTCTGCAGCTCTTGCGATGTGAATATACAAGCGTTGTTCTGTGACTGCTCTTCGAAAGACGCTAACCTTTGCTTTCTACATTCTCCGTAGAGAGAGTCTTAGCTTTTCGCTGACCACATACGCCCGAACTTTAGTGGACGTAGTCTCATCCACCGCGCAACGAAACTGCAAAGAGCCTGACCATGAGCCTGAGACAGGGGACTGGTATTCCAGATGTGCGACCACCCATCGAACCCAATTTCTACGCAAATCGTCCCATAGCTCGAATGATCACTGATGACCTTCATTACCATCCACATACTGCTCAAGATAATGTATCCTACGCTCACCTCTCACACCTCAAGGCTAGTGGCACTTCAAGACGTCAACCTTCGCTCTATACAACTAGACGTCCCCTGGCTGGCTCCAAATCTACAATATAACAGATCACCCGTTTCAGTGCTCTCAAAAACATATGTACGAATGGTTCGTCCGCCATGTGGGTGCGCTTGCATCATAATAGTAACTTGCAGGCAAGAGACCGTTGGGCAAGAGCAGCATACTGTTACAGGTAAGCTGATGATTGGGACTGGACTGAGAGGGGACCACAACATCGCCACAATCACACCCTTATGCCTCACCGTGACTTTTGGGCCTGCGATGCTGCAATTTGTACTCATGCTGTTGCATTTCGGAGAGTCAGAACGTGCCGACGCTGTTCATTATCAACCGAGGTCGGCGCTGATGCGTCTCATAGCTGCTCATGTTTACCGCATACTTGGCTCGACTCAGATCGCATGGTATCTGCGAGACCGACACAATATGGTAGCGACCTCTCCCCTGAGCGACGCTCCCCGCTTTGTGCGCGTCTATCACTTCGCTGCACAGTCTTTAGGTCCATCGGCGGATTTGCGCGGATATGTAAATTCTTCGCATTGTTGTGATGGCATCGTCTCAGCAGACAAGATTTGGAGACGCTCAGCCTGCGCTTTCAGAATCATGATCTGTCGTCAAGTTTGATATACCTCTGTCATCTGGTACTAAGCTGGAGGCACTCATGGTACGTAAACGCGGGCTTGGAACCAAAACAGGCCCAAAGGCAAGGGGCGCTGCAATTCGGTCGGGCTGGGAGATGCGGGAAAGTGTTTGTGGGTGCTCTGCTTCGCTTCGTCGGTCTCGGAAAGTGTAAGTGATTGAGACCATGGCCACTTCATCCGACCCACATGACCAACAGACAGCAGGCCGTTTCCAGAGAGAACAGCCGGAAATGACGATAAATCAGTGAGCCCCTGCGCCAAAGCCACTACCGCTAATAATGCTCGACCCTAATTTTGCCGATTCTGTCTATCCAAGAACCTATGACAAACTTCGTACTATGATGGATGGAAGACGCAATGCTCTCCTCGTTTTGTGTTGGAACTTGTAAAGTCTCGGCTCAATACTCAGCGTCCATTCGTGCCGCTATAACAGTTCCTGGCATCTGTGGCATCCCAAGAAGTCTCAAACAATTCTCGATGCTTCCGCCATTAAGATTTACGAGCTCCACTTCAGGGGCTTCGACGTGTGCTGCCAGAATGACTGCAAATGTACTGCCTGCGATGCGCTATTGCAAATGCTTGGGCCTCGAAGACGTGCTTGTGAGCAGCGAGAGCTGTTGAAGATCACCATCAAATGCATTTGGGCCACGTGAGTAATGTCGTCCTTGTTTGAAATGTGAGTGTTGCGGGAGACTTGCACCGGCTTGAGGATCCCCTGCGCTTCATGTCTCTATCTGACCACGATTGAGGGTGCCGTTGTTTCGCTGAAGTCATACATTGCGACTTCTGCACTTAACACGCTGCTCCACTAGCGCTGGGACTGGTATGATCAGAGACGGCGACATCCAGGCGATGTCAATTACTACTTACTCAGTCAACTTTCTGGAACAGGCCCCCGGGTAAGAGCAAAGCTCTGAAGCGTTCGTCATGAAACCACCTGCCGAGGGGCTTTGGCAACACCTGAGCTTAGGTGGTTAAGAAGATCACGGTCCAGGCTCACTGACGCTGTTTAATCTTCAACGCAGAGCTTTGCTTCGATGGTAATCATCAGTACACTACCACCGCTGTCTCAAGCTTGACTGATATGACTGGCCGCTGAAAATAAGTGACGGGTTTTCCCCTGGATTATGATCGGGTTCTGTGCACGACCGCTTCTTGTTGATGCGCACAAACACCAGCGGACGCAGCAGCAGCGGCACCCTTTTGAGCGACGCAGGGTGCGCTTTCTTATCTGACATAAGTGGCTGAACAATAGCTTTTGGTGCGGTTTCGAGGTCTGTCTCATCGATCAAGAGCAATGAAAGATGGAGATCAAATGCGGGCCGGCAGACCAGGGGCGCCGAAGTTTAGGTGGATGTAAATACCTTCAAGTACTGGTTTGGAGACTGGAGTTGTGGCTAGATAATTGGAAGTTTTGATGCTGCTGATTACGAATTATATGCGCCAGACTATGCGGGAATCTTGACTGCGCCACATCGCGTGGGCTCTTTCGAAATCATGTACTGAGACCTTAATGTGTTTGCGTTCGCCCCTAGGTCGGTTGCTGTCTAAGTCGCAATACAGACCCTGAGTGGCTCGCTGGCATTGTTTGCAGACGGCGGGAGTGTAAGTATTCCGGAATAAAGATTTGCAACGCAAAACATGTGGCGAATGTAAAATTTCGAAATGACTAGGAGTCCGAAAGTGTCAACAGAAAAGCTTCAAGACAGACTCTGGAGCAACGAGCGCAAGTCATCACGATGAACGACCAGGGGGCTAGATATACGGCAAACTCGCTGCGTCTTGCAGGCTCGTAAATGCAGCAAGGCTGAGTATTTGCGACAGTTTAATGTTTTCAATGCGCTTGTATGATGCGCAGCATTATCCTCCTGGTTTGATTCTTCTCGTTGCTTCCCTCCATGCACACTTGCCTTCGTACAAGGGCCTTTTGCTGAGAGGCTTTGAAGCAGGCCGACACTGTGATCTCCCCTTGAGTCCTGGACAGTTTTGGTCTCATGCGCATCAACATGCACAGGGTTATAGATACCGAAGGCAGGTGTAATCATGATATCGATCCAGGATCCCAAGTCTATATGGTTGCGGCTACTCTTACATATAGTACTCCTGAGGCGCCACTAAGCTTCAACAGCGGTAGAAGTCAAAGGACTGGCTTGGTCGCGAAAGCCGTGATGAGAAGTTTGCCAGGGGCCGTCTACTGCTTCACGCCTCTGTAAAGAGTCTGTCTCTCAAGGAGGCTGTATCTGCTAGCAATGATAAGTTTGGCGTCCACATAAAACTCGGTCGCTTTGTAGGGATGAGCATCGTTGCGGAAGCACGACGTTCGAGGTAGCTCCGGCGTCGGCTACAAAACCGCTGAAGGATATGTTTGCACCACGGCAGTATAGATAATAGCTGACGTCCCCTAGGCGTGCAGCTTAGCCTTGGAAGCACGAGCTGTTATCGTAGCGAGGTTGCGTCTGTTTCCAAGATCGTGTATAATCATGTGAACAGCTTTATTCGCATATAAAGAAGAGAATCTCACTTTTAGTAAGCGGATGTTGAGATCATCTGAACTGTTGGTCCACGTCTTGTGCATGCATAGCTTTCATGTCTATCGCTGTCGCCACAAAGAAGCGCGTTCCAAAGCCCCGAGGGGAGCATACGTTTCAAACACTGTTTCGTATGTAAATGACGTAGGAAGCTGTGAGTCGCTAAGACGGTGAATGCGGCTGCGGCAAAGTATCTGGGACCGAGTTTTATCAGCGCTGCGCCCTTAGCATCAGTAATACGACACACGAACGCGATCTGATGTTGATGTTGAACATGCCGGCGGCTTGCAGCATGAGGGAGGTGCGATGCACCAGACACTTGCGGCTCATGTCGTTCTCGAAACGACACGGCTGCCACATTGTATTTGAGAGCTGAGTAGATGGACTGCTCCAAGAGAGGGGTTGTGAAGTGGTGCAAGGGGTAAAAGAGCGGATGCAAGCGCATTAGTGATGTGCCGCCGCAAGTTTTCCAAGCACCGAAATAATTGAATGATCGTTGTTGATTACAAACATATAACGCGGAGAGACTCGAGAGCGTAAGTGGGAGCAAAGATGGAAGAGCACAAGGGGACCCAGAGATGCAAGAGCACTAGGGGAACCAGAGATGCAAGCAACGCTGTTGTCATGGCAACCGTCCAGTCCTCGGCACGACCTTTCGCAGATCGCCGTCGGCTTCATCACTTGCGCATTGCGATCACCACTACCACATCTTTGCGAACTGCGCCTCTAAAACCCTCTCGTTCAGCGCCAGGCTGGGGTCGCACCGGCGCTCATTGCGTTGGACTCCGGCGTCGCTCAAGAATGTAAAACGCATTCTCCTTCTGTGAATCGCAATTGCCGCTTTCGCAAGACCGCTTGGCTTGGTCAGTCATATTTCGGAAAATGAGCAATGAAGCTCACCGTTTCGAGGAAGCTACGACAAGCACTCTCGAGCATTCTGGGCGCCCTACAATATGGCAATAACAACAGGCCGCAATGTCTCTTCGGGCGCCCCTGCATATCTTATCCCGATAACTTGGCACAAGATGATGCTGCCCTTCATACAGATCTTTATCGCTGTTGCATACTTTCAAAGAAGCATTACTTATTACGACCACCATTGCAAGACCGATTTGCTACCCATGTCACCGTAAATGCAGCCCCTGTGCGCTATTCAAACATGTTTCTTGCGTAGCTCGAAGATTTCGAGGCTGCAGAGCATCAAGACTAGCGCGCACGATTACATGGCCGCGTACTAGACTAAATACGAAGGCATGACTTCAGCAGACGCCCACACACTCCTTAGCGAACGGCAATCGGGTCGTGAACCCATGCTTCATTACCAAAACAACTCTTTATACTACTCTCAAACAGCTTCAGGGGAATGCAGGCCTTGAACGTCGCTCGTACTGCTCGTAATGCGCTTGCAAGACTTAAACGGATCTGAGACTTTGCAGTGGGCAAGAAGAAGATGGACGTACGTGTTGTGATAGCTCTCGTGACCAACATGTGACGATCGGCATCAGCGCGGCCTCAATCTCGCCAAGTCATGCTTCGGGCAGCCGTAGCTTCGACGAGCAGCGCTGTAGTATTGTCCTGCAAAATCCAACCAGCTTGAGCCCCTAGGTCTCTTAGAGTCCGCAGTCTCACAAAGTCTGAGACTTTCGTTGGACGCTGAAACTGGGCATGTTTCTATTTCAGTCTTTCTTGAATGACACAGCTTGCCACGCTCAGGGCACATCCTGTCTTGAACGTTCTGTTGCGTCGTGAAGAATCGAGTGAACAGCTACACGAAGATCAGCAACTTCGTTGCCCGCACGTCAGTGGCATAGCACAATCCACGCTTCCCTCATATCTCGAAGGATACTTGCTCTGCAGAACGTGGCTCTCAAACAGCAGTGCATCAAGCGCGGAAGTATGGTAGTGATGCCAAGCATCACCTCCCGCTCGATGTCTTGTCAAAGACACCGTCTGCTCTGCACGCCAAAGGCGTGTAGTAGAGAGGCGTCATTATTCCAAATAGTGTTTGTGTCCCCTCGCCTGGCTTTGTTGACAAAAGTATTCGCGGCACCGGCGCTCATCCGCCGTGCGAGATGCCCAAGGCGTGAGGAGAAGCTCAAGCGCATCGTGTCGCTGTATCGGCGAGTCTGGTACCATTCAACGTCCTCAGCCCAAGAAGAAGATGGATTTCTTCAATCTGACGGCATAGCCATGAATGGGGCTGGGTAAAACCTTCGAGGGGCATCGTATTCTCGGTATCTTAAGGAAAGTTATATATCGCAACATTATATCGGATTGTAAATTGAATTCTGTCCATCGAACGAGCCGCAATAGATCAATAATAAGCAGCTTCACTGCTTTGCACTAATACTGTATCGAACCTTAAGAGTCAAAGACAACCCTTGAGATCAGCGAGATATGCAAGGCGCAAATTCAGGTTTGGTATCGTTTCGATACGTAGAAGAATCATTTCAAGGGCGTCTCGTTTGGCCTTTGTCTCGGTAATCTATGTTCCGTGTCGTCGCTGATCTGAAGTACACGGAGCTTATTAACGTCTCAGATGCGATACAAAATGCGTATTTTGTGACTTTAGCAACACAAGAGTGTCGAACTCCCATGGGAGGATCTGAACAGCAGCAGTGAAACAACGTGGGTGATTCTGAAAACGAACCTGACTCTGCAGGGGCTTGGAAGTCCACGATTCGTTGAACACCGGCGGATGCGACGATTGGATGCCGCGACCTCACCGCTCGACATCGATGATCTCTTAATGGAGCGTGTATGGAGATACTGATTAGCATCATATCAAACAAGAGACTTGAGCCGCACTGCATGCGCCGAGGTCGGCTTCTGAAGACTACGATCTCTCCTGAACTGCAATAGGGCCCGAGTTTTTCAGACGTCTTTTGCATCTTGCTCAAAGCGCGCACGTACACGTCTACAGGCGAAAGCATTGTTTTTATATCTTTGTAGAGCGCCAGGCGATTTGAAGAGGATGTACCCACTTCGAAGACCATCACGACATAAACTTTCAATGCGATCAAGTGATGCAGCTAATGCATGGAGTGCTCATGGGGAGCAATGAGGAGGCTGTGCGCGAGGGGCACAATGGCAGGTCTGCGCCGCTTCAAACCCGATCGTTTCATGTGTGCAAGACGAAGTGGGGAAAGCTTGTGGTGAAAAGCAGCATCATCTTGCTGTATTTGACATCGAATTTGCGCGCTTGTTTTGCTCTGTCTGCTTAGCAACGAGAAGTCTTGTATGTCGCATCTAGCTCGACACAGCCTGCCCCTGGGTGCTTGACGTCTTGTAGAAACACTCCCTGCGTTTGCATATTGTCGTAAAAGGTATGTGACACCAAGCGCTAATATATCGACACAACTGGAGATGAGATCAGGCGCTTGACCAGCTTTCATACTGAGGAGCAGAAACTCGAGTGCAAACTTAGCCGGGTATGATGGAGACCGGCAAATTGTCAAGGACTATTATGAATCACAAAAACAGGGGATGTCGAGGTCGAGTAGTATTGATGTATTGCGTAGGATCCGTCAGTGCAACTGCCGCGTGGGTCACAGTCTTTTATTTATCACAATAGTGCTCATGCTGCTGAGTGGTATCATTCAGAGACGGTCGTTACAGAGACGCTGATGGACTTGCGTGGACGAGCAAGCACGACACGGAATACTCAGCGGTATAGGCACACAGCTCATCTCTCTACTCCCCTCATCGTCTCGACTGCGCTAGGCACACTAAGCGGAGCAGACGCGGTGGACGCCTCTTCCGCACTCGCTTCAATACCTATCCGGATCTCAAGCGCGCTACTTTCAAGGACAGCGAACGTCAATCTGTCAGACGCATGAGGCGGCGTCGTCGGCATCATCAACATCTTCAGCATTGTGGTCACCAAGACAGCAGCAGGATCACAACGTCAGCCACAGAGTCTGCAGCGTTAGTAGAGCCATCAACAAGTATCAAGGGCGGAGCAAGGGTAGACGCGAGTTCAGAAGATGTTGCGAGGATGCTTACCACGAGTAGCGTACGTCATGCCGCCGCGCGATCAGCCGTGGCGCGTAGCCTGTCGCATCTACAACAGCCGCGGATAGGTCCACTCAAATGCTTGCGTCATCTCCAATCATGGGTTTGGCGTTAGTTGGTCCACTGAGAACGAATCTCGCTAGAAATGTAGTTGACCTGTCGGTGAGAGCGGGCGCAGCGATGAAACCCAGTGGAGTCACGTTCATGCACACAATACCTCAGTTCGCGGCCGGGTCCGATGAAGTAAGCGAACTGTTTAGCCCGTGCAGTGGGTTGGGGCGATTCAGCTTTAGCTGGCTTGGCGTAGCACGACCAAGTGCTTGCTGATGCACATTCTGAGGACTGACTATCTAGCTAGTCTATGCGATTGAACTGGTGACGCCGGAGGGCTCGATTGGGGATGGCGGGACGAACGATTCTGGACTGCGATGTTGCTGGGGTCGTCGGCGGCGACGAGGACTGCGAGCGGCACTCTGGCCACAGTGGATGTAGACGGAGTTACGGCTTGAGACCCCAGTCGGGGCAAAGTTCTTACTGAGCCAATTAACTCGTCGGGCGGTGTGCTCAATGGCTGTTTGTTTGCTCTTGTGGATACTTGAATGAGAATGGCGGAAAAAGACAGGCGAAGGGGCTGCGGCAGTTCGAGAAGAGCATGACTCAATGATGGTAGCGCAGAGTTCTCAATTGGTGAATGTGACTGAAGCTGGAGGAAGCGTGCGCAGCAGCTTCATGGTCTAGAAGTAGAGCCTGAGTGGACCTTGGAGTGCTCACTCTACAGTCCTTCAACAAGGGCAGGCGTTGAGGTCGATAGCTTAACAGTCTATCGCCTTATGGGCTCGTTAACGCTACGGTCGGGCAAGGAGAAAGCCAGCTGCTTGTGCGAGTAAGGAGGGTTGATGAGGACCACTGATGCAGCTGTATAACGCGCCCTCGTCGGGCTAGTTGGCACCAAAGCTGTAATCTCGGGTGGTCTATTGAACGTGGAATTCGGTCTGCATCGTCAATGTAGGTAGTCGCCTGCACTCGGCATAGTGTCCTTATCCAGTGGCACGGTTGAACTCGACTTGAAAGACTGCCTCCGAACTTCATGACTTCCACGTGACTCATACGAGCATGATGTAGACAGCCTCCAAATCCCTGGCGAGGTAGGCGTCGTACATGATTGTACTTGTGGGATGAGCTATGTCAAAGGAACTCGTAAGGTCTGGAAGAGGACGAATTAGTCTGAGGCTGAAGGTCTGAAGCTGAAGGTCTGAAAGTTGGCTTCGTTCGGCAACTCGAAGGTCTATTTTGGGCCGGTGACCGTCGATTAGCGAGTGGAGGCCGTCCTATTGTTGATCATAACGAACATGGTGAAAGTTGCGATAGTCTGTGCCAAGGTATCGAAATACCAGGCAGCGGTTACATACTCTGGGCCGCGCTGGTTCAACCAACGGTAAGCGTTACAGCTGCCACCTATGGTATTGCTTACAGGTTAGAAGAAGCCGACCGAGGGTAGCAGACGCCACGGCATTCGTTGCAGATAACGCCCATAAAGTGTGTCATGAGATGATGGTGGTCATGACTGCTGATAATCGCCTCGTGAAGAAAATGCAGGCACTGGAGTCAGCGCTTGCGAGAACCATGGGTACGACAGCTGTGCGCAAGATCGCTCTTCGAAGCTTCGCGCCAAGCACGTCAGCTCTCGAGGGTTTGCTAGACTGTTGGTATGCGCGACTGGAGTATACCGGGAACAGTGCACCTGCGCCATCTAATTGGCGAAATGGCAGGCTTTTTCACGCCACCTACAGTGAATCGTGTCTAGTCAAGGCCGGTGCATGCCGAGGCGTGAAGGCATTTTTACGAAGTGCAGGATGCACCGCTTGGAAAACCTGCTGTGGATCGTTGTCATACTGATGTCCACTACCGAAATTGAGAAGAGAAATATTGACATGAACGAAACTGTCTGTTGGATTGCCACGGAACCGATGTGATGGAGCTACTCTTTTATCGCTGGGTGCCCAGGTATCCTCCATCGCGCCACACGACAGTGGCGATTCGAGCGCTAAGAGATCTACCAAATGCATGACACCTGTTTTGAGAAATACGATCTAAAGTGAAAAAGAAGAACAGACTTTCGAGATGTTGCAGGCGGCACAGGTGCTCGAGCGGAATTCAATGCCACTTCTTGCCCGCCATATACGCGAGTAACCATGCCACGTATCTTCGAGGCGGTGCTAGTGGCTTGGCGTGATTCCGTCCATGTGCCAGCCTCCTTCTTCACTAATCCGATGCTGCCATCTTTGTCGGCGCTTGTCTCTTCCCTTTGACCATGCATTTTGCGCATGAAACTTTGAGAATCCATCGTCATTGCCTAGGGGCCATAGATGTTCTTGGCCTCGTGCGGAGCAGCCCGTGCTAAAGTCCTGCTCAGCGGGCGAAGATGACCACCTTCGGCGTTACATGATATTCACAGTCAGTCGTGTTTCCTAGTCACTACTGGGCGGCATGAAAGGCACCCATCAAGAGCATCAGATCCTCCGACGCGCTGGCTTGCATGACTACCAAGATCGTCGATTATCTGCTCTGGGGACCCGCTGCTGTTGCCTTGCCCGTCAACCAGGGCTTTGCTCAAGATGAAGACGGACGCAGGGGTGATGAAGGCATGCATTGCGTTGCAACTTCAGCGCCTGTCTCACGCTGCGCCATAGGGATACCGTGAATTCATATGATGGCGAGCTGCGTTGATGTGCTTTGGGCTGTCTACCATCGCCTCATATACCCAGCCACGGGTCCGAGTCAGTATCTCTACTTTGATTGATCACATCAGGCGGCCATTGGCCCGTGTTCTCCCTTCGAGGCGAATGCCGTGATGAGCACCATAGAGCCAGAGCTCATCTTGCCCGCACATCCGAGGCACCGGGACGCGATCAGTATAGAAAGGTGAGTCTCATTGCCCTCAATGTATGGGTGAATTAAGTAGGGTACGAACCTGCAGACGAATATGACAAGCTGCCAGGATCGCAGTAGTCAGAAGCCGCGCAGTGACCCCCGCTTCTATGAAGTCCGCAGATTCTCTCTTGGGTCGTGGTCGCTCATCTGTCATACTTGCTCCACGGGTCAAGGTGCATTCAAAGTCGTCCAGAAGGGGCAGTTCATCTTGCAATATTTGCGCGCAGAAGAAGACGAAGCACATGCGCGCGCATGACCCGTCCAAATTCTGTCTCGCATTCCAACCCAAGTTTATGTACAACTCGTGCTGGTGACGAGCATCAACTGTAGTATCTATGCTACACGCACGCGCTCCGCGCGGGAGCCACACAGTCCTTGAAGACTTGGTTAAGGCTTCTTGCCCCTGCTCCACACCGTGGTACTTCTTGCTTTGGGTTGCTATAATTGACTCATCGCTTCCAGTACAACGCTGTTGATGCAGCAAACCATCAACAACAAGGAGCGCACTGGCTTGCTTTGGCGTAGTTGCATCGCCGTAGGAAAACATCTCATAAGCAAACCAATGGGCCGAGGATACGGATACTCACAGGGGCGAAGCATATTGATAGATGGTTCCGTTCAAGATGGCATCGACTGCCGCATCATCGTATCTGAACGCGACCACTTGTTCTGATGGTGAGCGGCGTCTTCGAATCGACGATTAGTACACCTCGCACATTCCGTTCACCTCGCTATTCTGTCCACGGCGTAATTCCCTAGATGTCCGTAAACAGTACTCTAGCGTCCATCGACCCCTCAAGGCAGCTTCGTGGAGTTTTCCGCGCCAGCCAACTTGTACCGCAAGTTATCACACAACCAAAATACTGTCGCGAGCTTGGAGAGAAGTCGCGGCATTTTGCAATCTGGATGCTACTATTCTAACCAAACTACCCTGGACTGCACGTTTCGTTCTTGTGACATTTTGAAGTCGAAGGCAATAGCATAAATCCAGTAGTACCATCCAACCATGTATCACTGGTACGAGCGCACGCCCGGGAAGGACTGCGCGAGGGGCGCCATCCCCACTTGACGTTTCGTGCCAGGTGTAGACGCAGCAGGGTCTCTACCAGCAGAGCAGCTCGCTGAAGACGAGCAGCAGCAGCAACAATGACTGCAGTCGCTCTGTTGCGTGAAACGCCGATTGCGCAGTAAGTAGCGCTTAGAGAGCACTCAGACTTTCACTAGTGTGTTCATACCTACCGGAAAGCCCTGGTTTGGTGCCAGCTGGCCATTCTATACTTATCCGTTGCTGACGCATTAGTGAACACGCATCATGAAAAACAGCTTCGATTGAGCTTTAGAAGCAGATGAACATCAAGTAGTAACAGATAGATAGGTTGGAGGCGCATCGCCGAGGCACCGCTTATCGCACTGATAGTAAAAACATTAATCCTTGATCGCGAGTTATTGCCAAGATCCAAGAAAAGTCTCGTTAGTTCCGTATTTACGAGGCCAGGGCGCAAAGGTTTTCTATCGATCGCAGAGACGTAGCTACAGCCAGTGTGCTATATCCAAGGCTCTTGCAACACAACGTGCTCTTTACGATGCAGTCATACGGCAACGCTGAGAGCCTAAAATTTCCCCCATCTCACAATGGTGCTGTCCTCTGGGATTTTTCTATATCCTTCCCTTTCTGCGTGCCGGGTATTGGCGTCCCCGATCTCTCGGCTTCCACGGGCTTACCCTGCTTTATCCCCAAGGCCTTCTCTGCAGCCTCGATCACCTTTCTGAGATGCGTTTGCTTCTCCTCCATGGTCGACAGCCGGTTGTTTATCTGGTTCATCTCATTGTCTTTCCGCCTGTACTCTGGTGAGTCGAGCTCGAGTTCGTTCAGTGCCGTCGCTGCGTCATCGTAGTCGCCGTCCAGTTCGTTGAACGCTTTGGTAGTATCACTGCGATCTTTCTTATGGATTCTTATGTGCTCTTCAATGCGCTGAATTGACCATGAATTGTAGTGTCCGTGACTGTGCTCTGGATGCGACCTGGGAATTTTGCTCGTTAATCAACTTCTCGCAGACTGAAGCGAGGGCATAAACTAACATATCTTTTTAGGTGGAGCAGCTGTAGCTGAGAGAGGGGCAAAAAGGGCTTAATTTGGTTTTGCGCTTGCGTCAAAGTCGATGCGATGCGATGGTAAGCAGCGATACGAGGCTTTCTTGACTCGACCTTTGACGAAGCCGCTTCAACTCCTTATATATCTTCGCCAATCACGCTTTGCACGCGCCATGTGCAAGCCTCCACAGAGAAGGTGATGCAGGTTCGCCATATCTGTTCTCTCTTGAAGGCCGCGATGATGCGACTGCTGGTTGAGACGGAACGCTGGGGCAACAAGCGACAAATCCGGTGCAAGGCCACGTCAATGAAACCTCTCGCACAGGACCCATGCAAGATTCGACGCAAAAGAGGTCAATACGCCTATAATAATGATATGACCAGGCTCGTTGCAGCTGAGTACGACAGGCGGCACACCATCTGTTAGATCGAAAGTTGGTTCGGCCCCTAGTGCTCTGACGGGCCGACCTTGCTTTTTGGTCGTAATTTTTTGAAGTTAGCGTCGCTTTCTCTAGGCCTTGTAGTATGATCCGACTTAGGATGTTCTCCTTGCGCGTTGGATGAGCGTGCGCGGAATCGCTCGACGATCACCTGCCGGTGGACTAGACCTGGCGCATGGGCGCAGGGCCCATGTCGCACGGATTCCCAGAGGGATGCGCTAGGTGGCTGTCTACTGCAATACAAATTACGCCGAAAGATCCTCTCAACAGCGTAGTATCAACTGAACAGGGGCGCGAAAGCTACAGAAAAGTCGCATGAGGCCTTTGCGCCCTTGCGTTCGTGAACGCATCCGGTGTTCGCGGACGTCGGAGGAATAGAAGCAACGGCGGTGTGTATCAGCGTCGCAAAGCTGCGCATGCGTTGGTGATCTCGAGGCGGATATAATGAAGCGAAGTGCGGAAGCAAAGTCGCGCAATCAGAGCCCCTGTCTGGTGGAGAGTCCATGAATACGCTGGTCTTCAGGGCCTGTGCACGCGAGTGTATCCGGACTCGTCGCAGTTTCAGAATGTTGATTTGAAAGCATCAAGGCCAGGATCTCGTAAAAAGGTATGACAGGCGCGGTTGCAGGACAGTCGCCTGAGACCGCGTACCCCGGCAACGGGCACCATCTAGGGGCTCCGAATAATTGCATGGTATGGACCGATTAGCAATTTTCAACTATCCAATGAAGTTCGTTTCTGCGTCGGGAGGACAGTCACCGATAGACACGACGCGAACCTCGGGGACGGGATGTGCGATGAGAACGTGTCTGTGAAGAATTGGGATGGCTGGCAAAAGGCTTTTAGCGTATTCAGAACGCGAGCCATATGGCCCGAGCGTCCAAATTTCTTAGCGACTTACCGCAATTTTATAGACTGTTTAATTATAACTATATTATTGCCGTTATATTCTATTTAAAGCCTTCTGAATTAAGATAAAATAAAGCTATAGATTAATATAAGAGGCCTTCTAGGCTAATAATAGTAATATTATACCTAAATATAGCTAGTATTTTAATCAAGTGTTATAATTAATACTATATTATCTTCTTTAGTATTAATAGTACTCTTAAGTAATTATTATTAAATACTATTACTGTATATATACTATTTACTATATTAAAACTAATCTCTAGACATTTAACTCTATATACTGTATACGCTTCTATAAGACTAGAGCTCTATATAGCCTAATAACTATAGTAAGAGACAATATACTAGAGTACTATACTTACTATCTATAAGTCTACTAAAATAAGATTTATATCTTTATATAGAAGGAGTATAGTATTAATGTTTCTTAGCTAATAGTAAGCTAGGTACTAAAAGAGGTGCGTATATTAAATAAGATTACTTAGTAGATTATACTATATAACTAGAAGCTATAATAGATATAAAGAGTAGATATACAATACTATACTATAGAGTAGCTAGTATTTATTAATAAGTTACTATTTAAACAGATAACTAGCTAGTAAAGCTATATATATACTTATATTAGTTATATAACGTAGTATTAAGGTAATATTAGTTATAGTAATACTTAAAGTACTCTACTAGTACTCTCTACTAATAGCTACCTACCGTATACTAGTATTTATAAGGGATACTATAATACTAAGGCGATTCTATAATAGATAGTAATAAAGCTAATACCTTACCTACGTCTCTACTTTAAAGAATAAAGTAAATTATATCTTAATAATATCTTATCTTATTTAAATTATTATATTAAAGATACTATTAAGTACTATAGTTGCTATATTAAGTTGTACCTTTCTATTTATCTAATTATAGCTTAATTAAGCTTATCTTTATCTTAAAGACTTAGATTTATTGTTACTTTTAGAATAATTAGCTATTCTTTTAGAGTAACTTTAAAGCCTTTCTTATATATACAGTATAGAAAGCTAACTATAATATATATATAGTAAAGTAATTCTACTTTAGTACTAATAGCTATATATTTAATAGAAATATAGAGGTCTTTAAAAGAAAGTTAAATAATAGAATAAGAGTAAAATAGAGAGCAATTTTTTACTATATATTTTGTAATTTAGTATTGTAGTACAACTTTTTTATATTTAACTTAATATACTTACATATAGTGTTACAGTCTTACTACGTCCGGCTAGTACAAGGCTGAGCGCAGTCAGCCTTATTAGAGTATTATATAGGATACCCGATAACTTTAATATAGCGACGTCGACAACGTCGCTATATTGTAATAGAATCTTGATAACGCAATAGAAAAGCTATTATAACTATTAAACATAAAGAAACATATTTATATATCTTAAACTATATAGTTAAACTAATAGTCGACCTTAAGATAGACTTTAGTCTATTAACTTAATATTTAAATATAAGTTCTTTAACTATACTTAAATAACGTACTTTACCTTCTATTTACTTAGTTAAGCCCCTTTTATCTTCTATAATTTATCTCGCTTCTCCTATCTTTTAGTCTCTAGTATACAAGATACCTACTACTAAGGTTAATAAGTATATAAGATAAGTAAGTCTTAGCTCGGTTCTTCTAGCGACCGGCGTTATACTTTAATAGACTCGCTACGAAAGTAGAGAAAGTAGATTAATTATATTTACTACTTTAATACTTAACAGCTGCAACGCTGCAGACAGGTTAGCTAACAGAATAGCTAGTACAAGTAAGATATCAAACGTTAACATTAAAATAAAAAAGAGTTTCTTAGGTAAACGTTCCGAAGTTACTTTATTCTTGATACGCCTAGCTGTATACTTTAGAACTCACAAGAACTAGTTTCTAAACAATTAGAAAAGAGAATATAGAATGAAGAACAAGCTATGCTTGTATTGCGGAAAGCTAGAGCATTAAGTTAAGGAATGCCGTTCTAAGAAACAATAGTTTAATGTTACAGAACGAAGCGGACGTAATAACAATTAATCTTAGAAACCCTGCTTGCTACGATAGCAGTTTAATATAACTAACCTAGCGAAACCCTATAATACACTCTAAGACTTAGGACTCCTACTAAAATTAAACCTATTTGGGTTATATATAAACTAAGACACCGACAACGAGTTATAAGAGAAAATAAAGGAACGTTAACTAAAATAGGAGTAATAAAACCTATAGGACTAGAATAATATTAACCGTACTATTCCGAGGCAATAGGAACTAAAGGCCGTTATACTATATAAACACTATTTTAAACCGTATACTACGATAATAATTATACGATTTACAAATCTAATAAACTAGAGTTAGAATAATAGCTAAAGAAACTAATATCTCTAAAACAAGATTTAATATAAGAATCAGGCCTTACTCAAAGACAGTCTAGATTACCTTATCTAAAGACTTAAGAGAAATTTAAGGAAGAATAGGCCGTAGAAGCTAAGTAAGATAGTATTTACGATACGTTATAGGTAAGACGACGACTTAAAGACAAAAATATAGATTCTAATAGTATAAAATCCTCTCTTGAGAACAATACTAACTAGAAGCAATAAACTCTAATTTGTTAATAAGAAATAATATAGAGACTTTATTAGTTAGCCTTTTACGATAGAAAGTTAAGCGCTAATAAGGACATTAACGATATTCTAAGATATATTTACTTACACTTATAACGACTAGTAGACTATCTTATTAGAGGTTTAGAATTATATAGTTAGTACTAATACCTTTAACTAACAATATATAATCTATAAATATAACGAGTTTTGACTAGTAATAGTTATATAATTAAAGTAGAGATTATAAATAATAAGCTAAATATTATAATAAGAGTAGTACTAGAATATTTAATATAGAAATTCTTATAGTAAATTAATTAATAATAGATTCTAGTATCTAAAATACTTTAGAACGTATATAATTGGTAGGAAAATGTTATAAACTCGTTTCAGGCCCTCCGAGCGCTAGGCCTCCGAGCGCTTGGCGCATTATCGTAATTTCTAACCAACGTTCCCGACACATCTCAACCGCACTATTGCCCCTAGCTTTCCTGTTTCTAGTTTAGCGCATCTATTAGGTAATTTAGATCCTCTTAATATATATAGGGGCATCGTCCGACCTCTTATTCTTGTTCTGTATCTAATCCTCTTTGTATTTATAATTAAATAGAGCTCTTAGTATTGTATTTCTGCTGTTATTAGTTCGCCCTCTTATACTAAAATTAAATTAAAATTACCGTAGCGGCTACTACAGTCTGTTGTACACAATCTCAACAGCAATTAATCCTTCTTGTTATTTATTGTTTAGTCGTTCTTAATCCTTAGCTCTAGTCTATACCTATAGTGTAGGACTATTATATTAATCCTCCTTTTAAGGCTATACTAGGTTATATAGGCCTTTTAGTCTTATTAAGTACTTCTAAGTCGTACTTCCTTTATTTAAGTTCCGTAGAATGCTTTGTACGCCTATTTATAAGGGTTCCGAGTTTTAGTCCTACGTTCCGAATCTTGGTTATACTACGGTATAAATTATCCTCTACTATACCTCTTCCCTTTAAACAGTCCTCCGAAGAAGCCGTTTATATTAATACGCTCTAAAGCGCTAAAGACTATCTCTAATCCTTAGGCGGCGATACTACGGCAGCCGCGCAAGAGTTAAAACGTTAGTTTAACGCAGCCCTCCGACAATATACACAGTCCGAGACATACTAGACCGAGACCAGACTAAGGGAGCTTGTAGAGGCTGTTAGCTAGCTTCAAGCAACCCGTTCGAGTTCTATAGACCGAGAATCTTTCCGCTCTAAACAGGAAACTGTCGCAGATATACTCTAAACCGATTTTCCTTATAATCCCTACGAGACGCATAATTCTTCCTCTTTTATGCCTATAAACAATACTTACGCCCGAGAGTCAACCCCTTCCAATATTACTAATTAAGCCTCTAATACAGCTATACGTTCGTAGTTGCTACCCGCTATACCTCAACTACCTGCCTCTAAGTCCGAGCGCGCAGCTAATCCTAAGAAATTCGATAGTCGCTAGCCTTAGAAGCACCAAGAGTTTATCAATGCTCTTTAAATTAAGCTTATTACTAATCGTAATCGATACCCTTCTAAAGAATCCTATATTAGTTATAGACTGTCGATACTAGAGAGTCCTACCCTTTTATATTTCTAACAGTTTATCTCTAATCTTATTAACTGTATCTAAGTCAGTTACCTTCGTACCTTTAATAACTTCCTTAGCCTCTTATATCAACGTTTCGGCGATCTAACGTATACTTAGGACGCACGCTAATCTCTTATATTCCTCCGCTAGAAGAATAAATCTATTATCAAACACCTTTCTACTTTCTAGGAGCTTGTTAACGATAGCTAAATTGTCGATTAAGACCTACTTAAATAACTACTTATAAACAGCCTAAGCAACAAAGCTTTTAAGAACGTTCGCTATCTTATCTACTATTCTTATAAGCTTAAGCAGCTTATACAAGAACTTACTACTATTATCTACTAAGCTAGCGCAGGTCGTCGTTACCGCGCTATACAGTCTAACGGAAATAACCCCTCTGGTTCTAGATTAGCTTCTGTTTACCGTTCGAATTCTAATGTTTTCTGTCCAAGTAACGGTAACCAGGCTAATAAGAGCCGTACCGTTCGTTAGGTCCAGTTAACCCCTACTAAAGCTAACTAGAGTAATAGCATATACAATTACTACGGTTCTACTTCTATGTATCTTAACGACAAAGGTCGACTTACCTCCGCTAAGCGAACGCGTCGATAAGAATAAGGCCTCTGCCTTATTTATAGTTCCGACTATTATTACCGTAACAAGTGTCCCTGTGCTCGCTCTACTAACCTTGGTTAATTAGGCGAGCTTAATAGTTAAGAGATCTCTGTTTCTTAGCTAGAGCCTGAAAACAAGTTACCTTCCGGCTCGGAAAATGTCTAGTCTCTATACAAAGGCGCGTATAGAGACGTCCCTCACTTATTTCTTTAAATCTACTTTTTCGAGTTCTGTTAACTAAAGCTAAAAACATTCTTTTAGATAATAAGAGGGGTTTTAACCTTACTTATACTAATATTTAGGCCCGCATTAACTATTAAGTTTAGATAGAGAATATACTTTATTCTATTTCTATCTTCCTTAATTCTAGATATTTATCCGTTAGATTTATTAATTTAAAGTTTGCGTAACGTTAAGGCTTTCTAATCTACCGTCTCCGTAAGTCCTATATATTAACAAACTTTAAGGATAATGCTCGAACTTATACTTAGGTTACCTATACTGTTTGTATTATCTTGTAGATAGGCTCTTATATTAAAAGGTTTTGCTACCTTATTATTACCGACCTCTCTAATAAACCTATTTTTCTTGGCCTTCTATAGCTAGAAAACTATAACGTTACAATAACGCTGGACGGCCGTAACCGCTTTGCTTGGTCTTATTCTATGCCAAGAGTAATATAATCTTAGGAGGAAGATAATTATTAAGATATCTAACTCGGAAGGGGAGGTTAAGGAAGCAAGAGACAAACTATAAGTCTTAAACAAAGGACTTAGCTAGTAATACAAACAAGCTAGAAAGATTGTACTAAGGCCGCACAGAAAAGCTCTCTTAGAACTCGATCGCTCTATTTGCACGTTAACGTAGCTATAGAGTCCTGCCTCGCGCTAATACTTATAAGAATTGCTCGTAGCTTACTAGTTGCGTTACGGCAAGAAGAAGTAATTAGATTCAATACCTTAAAGTTAATATTAAACGATAATATTAATTCTAAATCTAAATTTACGGATATCTATCTACTAAGGTAGATAGTTATCCTATCTATATAGTCTGTAATATAGCTCGTGCTCTAGGTCTACTAGAGCTGCTAGGGCTACTAGACGGTCTAGCACATCTAGTACGTCTAACACGTCTTAGTAGGTTACGTAACGGTTAGTAGTACTAGAGCTGCTAGGGCTGCTAGACGGTCTAGTCCGTCTAGCACGTCTAACACGTCTTAGCAAGTTACGTAACTCTACAGTCGTAATTAGCTATTTATATATTTGTATAATACTAACTATAGCAGGTTAGGTTATACTGGCGCCGTATCCTAACATTAGCCCCTCTCTAGGGTTAATTCGTCCTCAATCAACCTTTCGATCTTAAAAGGCTGTCTGCTTCCTATTCTTCTTTTTCTTGTGCTGTAAGTTGCCCGTTATGTCTTCTTCGAAGGACTTTACTAAGTTAGCTGTTAAAAGCCGTATATCTAAGCCTCGTAAGTCTTACAAGCCTCGTTCTACTACAGATCTCGAACAAGCTATTCGTCGCTCTCTCGCTGTTAAACGTCCTGTCGTAAACAGCATGCCTCCTTGTTCCAACTATTTTCGTTAAGGCAAGAAGTGTTAGCTAGTATTAGAGGACGTTACTTGTGCTACCTGCACTCGGTCTGGTTCGGTGTATAACGTTCGTATAACAAGCGAGGATAGTGTGTTCGTGTCTTGTTTGTTTCGTTGTTTGTAGCTAACCTGTTGTAATAGACTTTCTTTAAGAGCGTCGTAAGGAGCTTTATAAGGAGAAGCGTCAAATTAAAGAGGAAGACCGTCAACGAAAGAGGAAGAGAGTTAAGGATAATACTGCTCGTACTCGTACTCGAGTGCAGGAGAATACTAAGAGTCAGCTTCGGTTGCTTGATGCTAATAATTAGATAGCTGCGGCTAAGCGCGATGCTGCGGATCGTGCTCGTTGGGATACCTTGATGTGTGCTGAGGAGAATTTGGCTCGGTGGAACGGGTCGTAGGTTATAGATACTAGTCTAGAGTTCTTAGCTAAGGGTTCTACTGTTAGTAACTTAGATTCTGCCGTTAGTTTTAACGTTTCTTTAGAACCTTGTAATAATTCTTAGTACCGTCTATTGTCCTAGTAGCGTAGCTTCTTTCTTCGCTACATTAGGTTTATTTGGTAGTAGTCCTTTTTAAGTTCTCTCAATAGGTTTTCTACTAGTTCCTATATATTTTCTAACTTTAGATATTCTTTCTACTTTATAAGATAGAACAGTTTATTTTAAGTTTGTTTGTGTCTAAGTACTCGTTCTACCTAGTATATGTTGTCTAAGTTAGGTACCTCTGCTTTTTTCTTGCTTACTATTAGTACTTCTTTTGGTGCTAGCTTAAGGAGTAACTTATAGAAGACGTTGTGTATACGCATCGTTAGTAGTAGTTCTAACCTAAAGGTAACTAGTTCTAATACCTTTACGATCTTAAATAGTCCGAGTTTTATATAGTCGAGCTTATTGTATAGTCGATCTGTTTTAATATATTGTCTGTAGAGATAAATAGTACCCCCCTCTTTAAGATCTAGTCCCTTAGATCTAGACTTATTTACTGTATTCCGTATACCCTCTGATATCTATTGCAGTTCAATTTTTATGTGGTCGTAAATAATCTTTCTGTACTTGTAAAGGGTGTCGGCGAGTTCTAAATTCGTAGTTTAAAGTCTAGTGTCTCTAGTCAATGTTAAATGTTGCTTATAGTTAACGTAAAAGGGTGTTTCTCCGGTAGTGCTTGCGCTATTATTGTACGTAAACATTGCTAATAGTAGCAACTATATCTATATTAGTTGTAAGTAGTCAATATACGCTCGCAAAAACTGTTCTAGTGTCTAATTGAGTTGTTCCGTTTGTCTATCGGTTTGTAGGTAAAAACTTGTTGATAGTTTTCTTTTTGTTTCTATAAGTTTTAGAGTTGCATCCCAGAATTTTAAAGTAAACAATCGATCTCTATCTGAGATAATTTCTTTAGGTGCCCTATATCGCGTAACGACATATTTATATAAAAGAAATACCGTTTCTTAGGCTGTTGCGCTCTTACGCGTAAAGATAAAGTATCTGTACTTCGTAAATTGATCTACAATAACAAATATTGTGTCGTAGTTAGTTGTGTTTCCTAGTTCCAATAATAGTAGTAAGTTAGTAATAAAGTCTATTGTTAGTAAAGACTATAGTTCATTAGAAATTTATAACGGTTATAGTAAGCCGTAAGGCTTGTGTCTTTCTAACTTAGTTCTTTTACAGATATCGTACTTCTAAATAAAGTCTGCGATTTTTGTTTGTAACTTTAGCATAAAGTACGTTCTTATTAATTTCTCTATCGTGGTTGCTGTTCCTCTGTAACCTTCTTCGTAGGCCTCCTAAATAACTATATCTTGTATGTTATATAGAATATAGATCTTTTCCTTAAAGGTTTTAAGTTTATTCTTATTTTTAAGTCGTATGTCTTGCGTTATTTAATCTTTCTTGTACCCTTATATTAGTTCTTGCCTTTTAGACTAATCCTTAATTCTTATTATTATTAAGAGTTCGCTGACTCGGTTAGATTTAAGCGTACCGTCTAAATTCTCTTATAGAATTATATATAAGACTTGCGTTTTGTTTGCTATATAGTCTAATCTTCGACTAAGAGCGTCGGCTCTTTAATTTTCCGATCCCTTTTGATATATAATCTGTATGTTGAACAATGCTAATTCTTCTAACTATCTTACTTATCTTTAGTTAAGAACCTTAGTTGTCGTAAATTGTGTTAGGTTCTTATAATTAGTAATAACATACACTTAATGCTTAGGTATTGCATAATAGTACTTTCAGTATTTAAGTAATTCGACGATTAATAGTAGCTCCTTATCGTAAATATTATAGTTAAGTTCTAGTACTATTATCGTCCTTAAATAAAATGCTACTAGATGTAGTATATTTTTGTTATCTAGTTAGCTTAATGCTAATTTAATTGCGTAGTCGGATGTATCTGTCTCTATAGTAGTTAGCTTGTTATAGTTGAAGGTCGTTAGAACTGGTGCAGACGTAAAGTACTGCTTTAATTTCTAAAACGCGTCCTATTGATTCTTTCTCTACACAAAGGGTAAATCTTTTTGCGTAAGTCTCGTAAGTAGTAAGACTACTCTAGAGTATCTATTAATAAATCTCCTGTAGAAGTTTCTAAAGTCGAGAAAGGATTATACTTTCTTTACAGTTTTTAGGGTAGACTACTTAAGTATAGCTTTTACCTTGTCTAGTAACATTTTAATTATACTAGACTAAATAATATATCCTAGGAAGTTAGTTTCCTGTGTATAAAACTTACATTTCTAGAGCTTAACACAAAGATTGTGTTTATTTAGCTGTTCTAGTATCTATACAACGTATTGCTTATATTCCTCTAGCGTTCTAGAATAGACAATAATATCGTCTATATATACTGTAACAAACTCGTTAAGGTGCTTCTCTAGTACACTGTTAATATGTTGTTAAAAGGTTACTAAAGCATTTACCAATCTAAAAGGTATAACGAGGTATTTATAGAGGCCGAAGGGCGTCTTAAATGCTGTTTTCTACTCGTCTCCTTCTCGTATTCGGATTAGATTGTATGCTCCGCGAAGATCTATTTTCGTAAACTATTAGGCTCCTTAAAGAGAGTCTATTTCGTTATTAATAAGTAGTAAAGGGTGTCCGTCTTTCTTCGTTATAGAATTTATTGGTCGATAGTCGATAACCGGTCGGAGCTTGTCTCCTTTCTTAGGAACGAAGAATAGAGAGCATCCAAATAGAGCTTTCGATTTTCTAATAAATCCTTTCTTCTCGAGTTTGTTAACGTATATTTTATATTTGTCTCGGTAGTTTAATCTCATTGGGTATAATTTTGTGTCCTTGGGATTTAAGTCGGGTAGAAACTTAATTTTGTGGTCCTATAGTGTATATTTTAGTAACTCGTTGTCGGCTTCTTCTTTAAAAACTCGTTCGTATTGCTAGTATTTCTCAGGTAATACCGAATAAGGAGTGTCGAGGCTTATTAATTCGGCTACTTCTCTTACCTGGGCACGCTCTCTACGTCTTTTAGTATAATAGATTGATATAGCCGTTACTAACTCGTCGATAATATCTTTCTGTAGATCTTCTATAAACAAAATAGTTCGGTATTATCTTGCTTCCTGTCCTAGGAATAACGTTAGTACGTTCCTCTATTGTAGTATATATCGATCTAGAAAAGGTGTTCCTAGAATTGCTTAATATGCTCTAGTATTAATAACGTTTAAGACAATTTTTTCTTAAAATTGTGCTGTTTTTATAGTGGTTCTGACTTTGTGTGTAATAGCACCGTTTTAATATATATTTTTAAATCTATTCGCGACTTGCAGATCGTACAGGAATCCTTTCTTGTATTGTTTTTTCTGAATTTTGGATACTGTATTGAAGTAGATAAGATTTCCTGTTGCTCCTAAATCGATTATAATAGTAACTAGGGTTCTATTGAGTAGTACTTTTATTCGTTCCTGTCCTTTTTCTAGTAGTAAACAAAGTGTTTCTACTAGCTTCTTGGGTAGAGACTTGGACGCCGTCGTCCTTGTTCTTCCTTAAGTTTGTAGACGGCGTATTCGTTTCCCGATAATACTAAGTATGCCCGTTTCTACGTATTGTGGTGGTTAGCAATAACCTGTTTCCTGAAGGTTTTATTGGTATTTGAGTGTTCGCTAAACTATTTGATTGATACTCGAAACTCTTCGTTGGTCCTAATTGCTCGTACTACGTATCATCTTAGGAATACTACTACTCCTGTTGTTGTGTTAATAAGAATATTATTGAGACGTAGTACTAGTTTATAGCTTTGTTCTATAAACCTAAGTCTATTAATAAGTAACTACGTTCTTGCTCGGGCTTCTAGGTCCTATAAATATAACCTAGCCGTTTGTAATTGTAATATTGCGTCTATATAGTCGGGTTGTTCTTCGTCTTCTTTAGATAATAATGATTCCTCTTCTTCTCGAAGCTGTTCTTTATTGGCTGCTAAGGCCTAAGATTCGTTGATCGGTTAGTTTTCCAATTCTTCTATAGCTATGAGTCTTATAAGCTGTTGTAGAGCTTCAATATTGTAATTCTTAAGTTCTTAAAGTTATTGTTCTTAATTGCGAGCCAACACTACTAAAAGCTGCTCGTAATAGTTGTCTCGTGGCGAAATTCAATTTTAGTCAATTCTCTTAATTAGAACTATGTTGTATACGTTCTTTAAGTTAATTCTTAGTTTCTAGCTAGTAATCTCCTTCGATATTAATTTAGCCAATACTAAAAGGGAATTTAACGAATTCTTAGGATTCTTAATTGTATAGGCTTCAAGTTGCGCTAGCGCTTCGGCTACGTTTTTCTTATTGTATCCGCCTCGTTTAAGAGCATAAAGCTTCTTAATCGGGCTTTTCTATTTAGATCTACATTCGGCTGCTCTATAGCTCTCTTTACCGCAATAAAGGTAGAGGTTATTAGCAAGTTAATACTTTCGGTTCTTTTCCGAAAGTTTTCTATATTTCTTTTGACTGGGTTACGATCCTTTCTTCTAGAGCGCGTCAAGATTTATAGGTTCGGTACGACGGTTGTCGTAGCGATGTCGAGACGTGTTCGGTGTCTAATTGGGCTGTTTACCAGTTCGTTCGCGTTTCCGTTCTCGAAGTCGTTGGTTAAGTCTCGTTGCTTGAGACTTGATGTCCGTAAGCCGTTCTACGCGTTCCTCGTACAACATAAGATTCTTTATCTCCTCGTTGAGTCTTTTGTAGAACTAAACTACTAAGGCTTCTTCGTCGAATCCTGTAATATAAGCGTACGTCATAAACTTGGCTGCGTACTATGTTACTAGTAAATTGCCTTATTTGAATCCTTCGAGCTTATATTATGCTTCAAGCTTCTAGTTTTCTCCTTTATATATGTCCTTGAGTATCGTTATAAATACTATATAAGATTCGAATACACGTTTTATTTTCTTCTTTGCTTCGTTGCCGTTATTAAGATAGTCGTTAAGGAGTAGTAAAAACTACAAGAGTGTATCTCTACGCAGGTATAACTCTATATAGATTACCTTCTTTATATTAGTGGCTAACTCCCTTTGCTTGTTAATAAGGTTAATTCGACACAGGCTAAGAAATATTTACAGAGACTGTCTGTCTCCTCGAAATTCTGGTATCTTAATATTATTGTTTTTACGTACTGTAGTAACATCTTTGTCTTAAGGCATGTTAGTCCTTTAAAGATAGTTTAAAGATTCTAGTTAGGTTATTGCTTTCTTAAGAAGGTTCTCTAAGATTCGTTTAAGAGTGTTTAGAGTACTTAACTTGTACATTCGTGGTATTGTCTGTTTTTCTACTCGTTTACTTCTGTATAAGGACGAGATTGGTACACTCTGTACTAAAGTTGGGCTAAACGATCGGTATCGAGGGACCTTTGTTTATTCTTTCTCTAAAGAACTGTCTGAGAAATTGTTTTCTAATAGAGTCTTGTTTCTAGATAAGTTAGTTATAAGAACAGTGGTATATACCTTAGTTTGTTAGTTGCTTAAGGCGATCCGTAAAAGTATAACGCCGGGCGGCCGTAACCGCTTTACTTGGTCTTATTCTATGTCAAGAGTAATATAATCTTGGAAGGGAGATAATTACTAAGATATCTAACTCGGGAGGAGAGGTCAAGGAAGCAAGGAACAAACTATAAGTCTTAAACAAAGGACTCAGCCGATAATGTAAATAAGCTAGGAGAATTGTACTAAGGCCGCACAGGAAAGCTCTTTCGAAACTCGGTCGCTCTATTTGCACGCCGACGTAGCTGTAGGGTCCTGTCTCGCGCCAATACTTACGAGAATTGCTCGTAGCTCACTAGTTACGTTACAGCAAGAAAAACTAATTAGGTTCAACACCTCAGAGTCAATATTAAACGATAATATTAATTCTAAATCTAAATTTACGGATATCTATCTACTAAGGTGGATAGTTATTCTATCTATATAGTCTGTGATATAGCTCGTGCTCTAGGTCTGCTAGAGCTGCTAGGGCTGCTAGACGGTCTAGTACGTCTAGTACGTCTAGCACGTCTTAATAGGTTACGTAACGGTTAGTAGTACTAGAGCTACTAGGGCTGCTAGACGGTCTAGTCCGTCTAGCACGTCTAGCACGTCTTAGCAAGTTACGTAACTCTACAGTCGTAATTAGCTGTTTATATGTTTGTACAACACTAACTATAGCAGGTTAGGTTATGCTGGCGCTGCATCCTAATAGTTATCTAGTAGTTTAACTAGAATACCCTCCGTTTCGATTTTAATTTCTGTTTCTAGCATTACGGTATTCTATCTACCGACACTACAATTTATATTATTTTCGATAATCTCTATAGCTATAAAGAAGAGCTATACGCCCCTAGTTCTGCTAATTTAAAGTAGATTGACTCTATTACAAAGAAGCATAGGTTAAGAGTTTAAAAGACGTTAGAGTCTAAACTCAAGAAAAAGGAAGCTAAGCGGCAAAAGCTTATCTTAGCCCCTTTACCTCTAACCGCCAGCAATTCTAGTTCGTTAAGTGCTTTTAAGCAGCTTAAGCCGTTAGTTCCTTGTTTCTTAGCTACTCTTAAGCAGACTAAGCTAAATTCTAAGTTTGTAGTTACGTTAGTATAGACTACTCTAGTTTAAAGGTCGCGTACCTACGCTCAAGCTGCCTTAGTATAGCCTACCTCTAGAGTTCTAGTTCCGTTAAGCGCTATTAAGCAGCTTGCTCCTCTAGTTTCTAGCTCTATAGCTACTAGGCTGCAGGCTGTTCCTCCTTCCAAGTTACCGGCTGCTTGTAAGCAGGCCGTCCCGAATTCCAAGTCCGTAGCTGCTTCCCAGCAGGCTGCTTGTCCGTTAACTGCTCTCAAGCAGGTTAACTTACCTCTATCGACGTTACGCTACCGCATTCTCCGCGTAAGTGCCGCCCTATTTACGTTACTAGCCCATAAAGGGTATTAAATATATTCTATGTCAGTTAAATAGATTTAAGCTCTTGTAGACAAACCTTTATAGTTATAGTCTAGTCTCAATCAAGAAGACACCGATTGGTCCCGCTTGTTAACAGAGTTGCAAGCCTTTCGCAAAGTATTCTCTAAAAAAGCCGCAAAAACCCTTCCACCACACTATCAATATAATTACAAAATTAAGCTTAAGCTCGGTTTAGAACTACTCTACGGCCCCCTTTACTTCTATAGTTAATCCGAAGCAAAGGCGTTGCTTCAATAGCTCAAGAAAAACCTCGATTCTAGCTTTATTCGCGCTAGTTATAGTCTAGCCGCGTCCTTAGTTTTATTTGTCTAGAAACTAAATAGCGATCTTTAAGTTTGTGTTAATTATAGAGGCTTAAACGCTCTGTTAATTAAATTTAAGTATCCTCTCCTATTTATCTACAAAACTCTTAATTAACTATTTAAAGCTAAGTACTATACAAAGCTTAATATTATCTCTACGTTTAACCGTATTTATATAAAAGAAGGTAAAGAATAGAAAACCGCCTTTTAAACACGCTATAGTCTTTTTAAGTCTCTTGTCCTGCTATTTAGCCTTTATAATAGCTCAGCAACGTTTCAGTACTATATTAATAATACTCTAAGGAAGTATCTTAATAACTTTTATACCGCTTACCTAGATAATGCCCTAAACTACTCTTAAGATAAGAAATCCTATTAGAAACACATTAAGCAAGTTTTAGAGAAGCTTAACAAGGCCAGCTTATAATGCGGCCTTAAGAAGTATAAATTCGTAGTTCAGAAAACTAAGTACTTAGAACTTATTATTACTATTAAGAGCATTCAAATAGATCTTAAGAACATTAAGACTATTGTTAACTAGCCCCAACTCCGTTCTATTAAAGATGTTTAAAGTTTCTTAGACCTTGCTAACTTCTATCGTCGTTTTATTCTTAGATTTTTAAGAATCGCTGCTCCGCTTACTAAGCTTACGCACAAGGGTAAAATATTCTTCTAGTCTCTATAATGTCAGTCTACGTTCGAGAAACTTAAGTTAATGTTTACCAAAGGTCCTGTTTTTATCTATTTTAATTTAAGAAAATTAATTATCGTTAAAATAGATTCTTTAGATTGGGTCAATGCTAGAGTACTGTCTTAGTACGACGACAACGGTATTCTCTACCTCGTCGCATTCTTTTTCTAAAAGATGTTGCCCGCTGAGTACAATTATAAGATCTACGATAAAGAATTATTAGCGATTATTAAGTCTTTCGAAGAATAGCAATTAAAGCTTAAGAGCTTACTATATTTAATTTAGATAATTATTAATTACAAAAACCTAGAGTAGTTTATAACTACTAAGAATCTCTCCCGTCGTTAAGCCCGCTGAGCTAAATTTCTATCTCGTTTCGATTTCTAGTTGGCCTATTGTCCTAGTAAAAAAGATAAAAAGCCCAATAGTTTTACTCGTCGATCTAGTAATCTCCCTAAGAAAGGGGGGAATATAGCTCTAGACCTAAGGACAGCTTACTAACAATAGATGCTTATTAAGCTATAGCATACGCGCAATTTAGAAGTTGTTAATAAACCTCTAAACTACGGTAGCCCTAGTCCTACCCCAGCTCTAGTTAACGCTCTCCGTCGATCTCTAAGAAATTATTAGTTAAGTTCTTAGTCGTAGTCCCGGTCTATATCTCCTTAGTTAAGCCGTTAAGCGGCTTCAATCTCTAATTAAAGTTAGCGTTTAAGTCTAAGTCTCGCTCCCGCTCCGAGTATTTTAAAAATCTGTATCTAGTCTTTAACACCTGTTCCTTAAATCTTAATAAATAGTCTAAGTCCGCTACTTTCTAGCGATCCTCTAGTTTCTGTTTCTCAGTTAACTACTCTCAATCTTAAAGAATAAGATCTCAAGATTATACAGCTCTAGACTAACTTCCGTCGAAATAATCCTTAGTACAAACAACTCCTCTGTAATCTTAAGCTTTCTAGTACTGTCCGCTGTAAAGACATCGATCTCTCTATCTATTTTGTTTAAGACGATATCGTTTACTACTACGATTGTTAAGTAGTCTCAAACAACGATAAGCTTCGCCTATACTTGCTAAAAAGTGCTCACACCTATCTTACCTCTGGTTATCCTAGTTCCGCCCAGCTTTCAAGTCTCCTCCGTCGTTCTTTCTAGTAGCCTAGCATTTACCTAGCGGTCAAGCGTTTTGTACGCAATTACTATATCTATATTCGAACCAAGCTATCGCTTCAACGTTAGTATAGTTAGCTCTACCCCCTTCTAGTTCCTTAACAACGATAGAAAGATATTTCTATAGATTTTATCGTTCAGCTTCCTAATTTTTGCCCCTTGTCTAGCTTATCTAAGGTTTATAACTACTTGGTAGTCGTTAACAGACTTACTAAGATAAAACACTTTATTCCCTACAAAGATATATCAGTAGAAGCCGTCGCAGATCTCTTTCTAGCCTATATTTTTAAGCTTTACGGTCTTCTAAGTTCTATTGTATCTAATCGAGGCACATAGTTTGTCTTTATCTTCTAGCGCCAACTAACCTAGCGTTTAAGATCGGTCGACAAGTTTTCTACAGCGTACTATTCCTAGACTAATAGTTAAATAGAGAACGCTAATAGTGGTCTTAAACGTTTTTCCGTGCCTACGTTAATTACCTACAAAACGACTAGGCTGCCTAGCTCCCAATAACTAAGTTTGCTGTTAACAATTACTAAAGCGCTACAACTAGCTGCACTCCGTTCTTTATAAACTTAGGCTATTACTCTCGTATGTCTTTTAAACCTCCTCGTACTCCTTAAGGTAATCTATTCTTAAGTCAGCTCCGCAATTAAGTCTCCGCCGACGAGTTTGCTGTTAAGATAAACTAAATCGTTGACAAATATCGCAAACTTATAGAATTTGCTTAGTATAAGCAAGAAGAATACGTAAACCGCTCCTACGATCTATATCCTCGGTACTAAGTTAGTGACCGTATTTTTATCAGTACTAAAGACTTTAGTACTACACGCCTCAGCAAGAAGCTATTACGCTCCTAAAAAGGCCCCTTCATTTTAAAGAAGGTTGTTAGTCCCTACGCTTACTGTCTGTCTCTTCTACTAACAATATAGTGTTATCCAGTTTTTTATTTGTTTAAGCTCCGACTAGTATCTATCGATCTGCTCTCTGGTTAATACATCGAACTACGTCCGTTAATCGTTACTAAAGATAGCGAACAGAAGTAGTACGTTAAGGATATCCTTGACTCTCGTCTCCGTCGTAGTATACTCTAGTATTTAGTCTACTAGGATACCGACAAGCAAACCTAAGAACTATAAATACTTATCGATAAGCTTAAAGCCGTGGCTCAATTTTATATTAAGTATTCTCAACATTCCGGTCCTATTAAATTAATACCCTAGTTAGCTCGTAGGTGCTCGTCTTCGTTAAGAGAGACCTACTGTTATAAACCCGTTCTAGGCCCTCTGAGCGCTGGACCTCCGAGCGCTTAGCGCATTATTGCAATTTCTGATTAACGTTCTTAATACATCTTAACTACACTATTGCCCCTAGCTTTCTTGTTTCTAGTTTAGCGCATCTATTAGGTAATTTAGATCCTCTTAATATATATAGAGGCATCGCCCGACCTCTTGTTCTTGTTCTATATCTAATTCTCTTTGTATCTACAATTAAATAGAGCTCTTGGTATTGCGTCCCTGCTGTTATTAGTTCGCTCTCTTATAGAAAAAGATTAAGCCGATTACTTTAAGAGTAGTAATACCGGCCTGTCTAATAGTTAAATCCTCTAGAAGTCTAGCTTTACGCAAGCTTAGCTACTTATAGAATATATCTATATACTCGGGTAACAATAAATAACAGAAATATTAAAATTATAATTCGATTTAGACGTAATAGGCAACTTTATTTTAATATACTACGTTAAAGAGTACTAAATATAAATATAAAAGAAGAAATTATCTTATATACTATTTAGATTTTAAGGAACAAAGAAAAGAGTTAACTATAAAACATCGCTAATAAATATAACTATTAGGAACTATTAAGAAAAAATTACTTATAATATTGTAGATATTAATTAGTACTATACGGTACTAGATATATTTTAGTTGCAACAATATAACTTAAAAGTAAATTAAAGAGCTAAGAAACTTCTCTTTACTAAGTATAAGTACTTTAAATAAGAGTCGTTCTATAGAATAAATACTTTATAAGCTATTTTTAGTAGTAAAGATAAGGGGCGCGATAAAGAACTTATATGAGTTAGTACTACTATACTTCGATACTTAGATATTCTATAAAAAGAGTTTACCGTAGTATCTTGTCTATAGCTAACTATATATAAGTATAAATAAAAGACAACTATACGTTAACGATTCTATACGACTATAGATACTTAGTTAATTACTAAGATACTAGAGAAATATATTAATTCCGATACTTATTTAAAGAAGCTAAGCTAAACTTAGCTTTATTAAAGTATAAACTGTAGAATTATACAATATCTTTATAAAAGAGTAAAATACCGATATTTAGTCTAATATACTCTCTATTAAAAGTAGAAAATTAAGCGCTCCGCAACTATATCGATAAAAACCTTAAGAAAGGTTTTATCTAAAAATTAATATTACTAGCCGGATATTTAATACTCTTTATACTAAAGAAGAATAGCAAACTAAAGCTCTATATAGACTATAAACAACTAAACGGGGTAACTATTAAAAACTAATATCTACTACTATATATTAAGGAAATTATAGACTAATTATACGACCTACAATAGTTTACTAAGTTTAACCTACGAGGAGTATATAACTTAATCTATATAAAAGAAGGTAAAGAATAGAAAACCGCCTTCTATACAAGATATAGACTTTTTAAGTATTATGTTATACTCTTTAAACTAATAAACGTACTAGTATTATCTTAGAAGGTAATTAATAACACACTTAGTAATTATTTAAATATATTTATAACTACTTATTTAAACGATATCCTAGTATATAGCTATATACTAGAAGAATATAAAGAATATATTAAGAAGGTATTAGAAAGATTAGCGCGTACCAATTTACAAATTAATATCGAGAAAATTTAGTTTTATTAATAATCCGTTGAATTTCTTAGATCTATAATTACTAAGTACAGTCTTTAAATAGAAGATTTAAAGATTTAATCTGTTTTAATATAGCCTATACTAAAGAATATAAAATAACTATAATATTTTCTTAGGTTTACTAACTATTATAAACAATAGATATTTAACTTTAGCTAAATTATAGTACCGCTGTCTTAATAAACAAAATAATTGATAAAATTATTTTAGACGCAAAAAGAATAGTTAGTATTTAAAGAGCTTAAGAAAGTTTTTAAGATTAGACTTATATTAGCAATATTTAACTCTGACTTACCGATTATTATAGAAACTAACGCGTTAGACTATATAATTAGAGTATATATAAGTTAAAACAATAACGAAGGAAAGCTTAAACTAGTAGCTTTCTACTTAAAAACATATTATTTATAGAATAAAACTACAATATTTACAATAAAGAGCTTTTAACTATTATAGCAGTATTCGAGACATAATAAGCTTACTTAAAAGAAGTAAACTATACAATTATAGTATATATAAACTATAAAAACTTAACCTACTTTATTATAATAAAGAAACTTAACTAAAGATAAGTTCGATAGTTAAAAACTATAGCTCTATATAACTTTATTATTACTTACAGAAGAGGTTCTAAGAACGACAGAGTAGATACTCTTAGTCGACGTTTAGACTACCTTAACGATAAGAAATACATCGAACACACAATATTTTAAAAATATAACAATAAAATTAGATAAAATTAACTAGCTATAACAACTAAATTTGTTATAGAACTAAATAACTGAATCCCAGATATTCTTAACGATCTAAAAAATATACTAAGAAGACAAAAAACAATATCTAAAATTAACTAAGAACAATAAGGGCTATAATAAGTTTTAAAAAAATATCTATGTTCCGAGAAATCTAATCTAATATATTATTAGTAACTTTTATAATAACCTAACAGAAAGACACAAAGGTATCGATAATACAATTAAAAAAATTATAAGAACTTATTATATTCTAAAGATCTAATACTATATCGAGAGTTATATTTATAAATACAATATATATGTAAGAATAAAATACCCAAAGTATTTATATTACGGTAAATTATAACTACTTAAAATATCTAAGAGACTATAATGTTTAGTTCTACTAGACTTTGTTACTAAATTACTACTTTTTAAGAATCTACTTATAAAAGTAGCTTACAACGCTATCTTAGTTATATGCAATAAGCTAACAAAATACGTGTATTTGGACTATATAAGGAAGCTAATAATTTAGAATAATTAGTATATATCTTCCTTTAGATTATCTTAGCAAACTATAAGCAACTATAAAGAATTATCTCTAACAGAGATAGAAACTTTATCTTATAATTTTAAACATCTCTAATATAATAACTAAGAACGAAGCAAAAAATGTCTATATTATTTTACCCGCAAACAGACAGACAAATAGAACGTATAAACTAAACTCTAGAGTAGTATCTATAAGTATACATTAATTATTAGTAGGATAACTAAGTATAACTATTACTAGTAGTATAGACTATGTATAATAATATAAAAAACGATACTACTAAAACTACTCTATTTTACGTCTTATATAGCTACTACCTACTTTAAGACAGACAACTCTAAAGTACAATAGACAACGAGACAGCTATACAAATAGCTATGAATATAAAGATCCTATACCGGTAGTTAAAGTTTAACAGCAAGTTTATTAATAAATAAACTAACAAGTAGTATAATAAGTTAAGAACTACCCCGAACGCAAGCATAAAAGAGGGGAAAAGAGCTTACTTACTTATAAGAAATCTTAAAACTACGAGACTAAGTAAAAAACTTGACTATATTAAAATAGAACCGTTTAAAATTCTACAGCAATTAAGATCTGTAATATTTAAATTAAAACTTTCGAGAATAATAAGAATATACTCTATATTCTATATAGCGCTATTAAAACTAGTCTACTCTTAAGAAGTAGAACAACTTAATTTAAAAATCCTTTCTAATAACTAAGAACCCGAGTATAAGGTCGAAATAATTTAAGCTTATAGACAATACCGAGGCAAACGACAGTATCTTATAAAGTAAAAAGGATATTTTAAATATAAAAACTAATAAGAACCGAAATAAAACCTAACTAACTATAAAAACACTATTTAATAATATTGAAACTAAAATGTTAATTAGTTGTAATAGTACTAATACTCTAATTTACTATCTAATGCGCTCCGCTAGTACTTAGATTATTTATAAACGAACTAGCTTACTATAATAGTAGTCTACTACCTAACTCTAGGTATAAATTATTACAAAAATTTATACTTAAACTACTTAGTATATCTATAATATTACTATTAAATATAGCTACTAGCTATTTTTTTTAAACAATATATTATTCTAATCTATTTTATTTTGTATCTAAACGTATAACCTTTTAAGCTCTTTTTCTAAATTAACAACCGCCGCTTTAATAGCTTTGCGCTGCCTTTTCGCTATACAAACGACTTTCTTTTCTTTTACTAAACGCTTATACTACCTTTAGAGAGCGTTTAATACTTATAAGTTTTAAGAACGAATACTCTAAGCTAAATAAGTTAAAACTAGTTTAAACGAACGTTAAAATAGAAACTAACTATCTTCTAACGATAAATAAACGTTATACGACTTTTTATTGTAAATATACATAAAGTACAATACCTTTCTAAACTTTAGAACACACTTCTTATCTAAATAAGAGTAATAAGAATATAGAAGTATCTCTCGACTATAGACTTTAGTAAAGATAGTATTAATCTAAAGCGCTTTATTAGCGTTAGAAGTCTTTGTAACTTTAAGTATAACGACTTATAGAATTAAATCTATTACTAAGCAATAACGAGGTTTTAATATCTTTAGGGCCGTTAAGAACAACTTGCCTTAAAGAGGAGACCTTATATTACAGTCTTACTATATTTAACTAATATAAGGCTAAGCGCAGCTAGCCTTATTAGAGTATTATATAGAATACTCAATAACTCTAATATAGTAATATTGGTAACATCGCTATATTATAATAGAATCCCAATGACGCGACAGAAGAGCTATTATAACTGTTAAATATAAAGAAATATACTTATATACTTTAAACTATATAGTTAAACTAATAACTAATCTTAAAATAAACTTTAGTCTATAAACTTAATATTTAAATATAAGTTCTTTAACTATATTTAAATAACGTACTTTATCTTCTATTTACTTAGTTAAGTCTCTTTTATCTTTTATAATTTATCTCGTCTCTCCTACCTTTTAGTCTCTAGTATACAAGATACCTACTATTAAGGTTAATAAGTACACAAGGTAAGTAAGCCTTAGCTCGGTTCTTCCAGCGACCGGCGTTATGTATAGCGCTTTTATTTTAGTATAATTTTTATACTAATAAAAGTATTAACCTTAAATCTATTTATTTTCTACTTAAAACAATTTTTAACACTACTTCTATTCAAAATCTTACTCTTATCTTATTAGCCTTCTTAGTTGCTACTATTACTACTATACCAACTAGTATTTAAATTATATAGAATCTTACTAGTATAATACGCTAACTTAAACTTTCTTAAATTCTAACTTAGCTTATAAATTAGACCCTCTAGAAGCTCTAAATCTATTATCTTTTAAAAGAAATCTAATATAGAATTAGATATAAAGTAGATATTTATTAAAGACTATATTTTATTAAGAATATATTACTATAAGTAGGTATAGCTATTACGCTAATAGTCTATCTTAGCTTTATATATATAGTAAATAAAGTAGACGTTAAAACCCTTCTATTTCTTTTTTTCTAAGGTAATTAGACTTAATAACCTTATAGTGGCTATATAACGCCGATCGCTAGGAGAACCGAACTAAGGCTTACTTGCCTTGTATGCTTGTCGACCTTAGTAGTAGGTGTCTTGTATACTAGAGACTAAAAGATAGGAGAGGCGAGATAGATTATAGAAGGTAAGAGAAACTTAACTAAAGTAGACAGAAGGTAAAGTACGTTACCTAAATATAGTTAAGAAACTTATATTCAGATATTAAGTTAACAGACTAAAGTCTATTCTAAGGTTAGTTATTAGTCTAGCTATATAGTCTAAGGTACATAGAGAAGTTCCTCTATATCTATTAATCTTAATAATACTTATATTAGGTTTATAAAGAACGTAGACTTTTATAGCCGTCTTGTTCGATAATACCTATAGCGGGTTTATAGGCTTAGTCGAAAATAATGCTGATAGAGCTAAGATAACTAGCGGTAGTTAATACTTAAGTATACGTTAGGCCGTTTAGAGCTGGTATTCGTAATACAATTCCCCCTCTTCTAGTTAAATTGTCCTTAATTGACCCTTAGCCTTTTAAATATCTATAAGTTACGTTTCATCTCTTCTTTTGTAACTAATCTGTAAGTCGCTATACCTCGCATAAAGTCCGTTACTGCGGGTTCTAATAAAAAGTATAGCTAATACCTGTTAATTAAAGTCTGTAGTATTAAAATACCTTCTTGTTTTAGATATGTGTCGACTAAGAAAAGGTGTATGGTTTAGTTTAGAAAGGCAATATATTTAGTGTGTACTCGGGATAAGAAGAGTTGTAATTTACGAGTATCGATAGTAGATAGTATACTCTGTTATTGTCTTTCTGTAATGCCTAAAACTAACTTAGTTGCAGCGCGTTTGGTTTATTCTCAATATTCCTTTTAGTCGGCTGCCCTTTAGCGTACAAAACATTAGTTACGCGCGTTAAAGTTCTAGACAGCAGCGTTAATTACGGCTGTATAGCGTAACCGATCTAAGGTCCGAAAGTTAAAAGAGGAGGTTAAGAAGACTTGTACGCGGGTAGTAGCGAAGTTAGCTTAAAATAAGTTGTTGAAGCAAAAGAAGTTTACTACGTCGATAGCTAGTAATAATATATTTAAATATCCGAGCGGGTTATCTATTAACTTTTAGAGTAACTTCTATTTAGAGTTAGGTAGTAGTTCTATAATGTAGTAGGCTAGTTTATTTATAGATAACCTAGGTACCGGCGAGGCGCACTAGATAGTAAATTAGAGTATTAGTACTACTATAACTAACTAATATTCTAGTTTTAATATTGTTAAATAGTATCTTTATAGTTAGTTAGGTTTTATTCTAGTTTCTATTAATCTTTATATTCGGAATATCCTTTCTATTTTATAAGATAATGTTGTTTGCCTCGATATTGTTTATAAGCTCGAATCGTTTTAACCTTATACTTAGGTTCTTAGTTATTAAAAAGAATTTCTAGGTTAGGTCGTTCTACTTCTTGGAAGTAGGCTAGCTTTAATAGCGCTACATAGAATATAGGATATATTCTTATTGTTTTTAGGAGTTTAAGTTTAAATGTTACGGGTCTTAATTGCTGTAAGATTTTAAACGGTCTCGTTTTAGTATAGTTAAGTTTCTTGCTTAGTCTAATAGTTTTTATGTTTCTTATAAGTAAGTAAGCTCTTTCCCCCTCTTTTATGTCTGTATTTAGGATAGTTCTTGACTTGTTATACTATTTCCTTGTTCGTTCGTTAATAAACTTGCTGTCAGCCTTTAACTGCTGGTGCAGAGTCTTTATATTTGTTGCTGTTTGCGTAGCAGTGTCGTTTTCTATAGTGTTCTGTAGTTATCTACCTTAAAGAGAGTAATAGCCGTATAAGACATAGAACGATGTTGTCTTGGTTATATCGTTCTTTGTATCGTTGTACGCTACTTACGCTACTAGTAGTAATTATATCTAGTCGTTTTACTAGTAGTTAATATATACCCAGAGATACTATTCTAGTGTTTAATTTGTTCGTTCTATCTATCTATCTGTTTATAGATAGAATAACATAGATATTTTCTGTTTCGTTCCTAGTTGTTATATTAGAGATATCTAAAATTGTAAGACAAATTTTTGGTCTCTGTCTAAGACAATTCTTTGTGATTAACTATAATTGGCTAAGATAATCTGAAGGAAGGTGTATACCAATTGTTCTAAGTTGCTAGCTTCCTTATAAGATACGAAGTACGCGTACTTTGTTAGTTTGTCGTATATAACTAGAATAGCGTCGTAAGCTACTTCTATAAGTAAATCCTTGGAAGTTAGTAACTTAGTAATAAAGTCTAGTAAGACTGTATATTATAGTCTCTCGGGTATCTTTAGTAGTTATAGTTTACCGTATAGTAAATACCTTGGGTGCTTGGTTCTTGTATATATGTCGCATTTCTAGATATAATTCTTAACGTAGTGTCTAATTCTCGGGATATAATAGGTTTGTATAATCTTTTTAATAGTATTATTAATACCTTTGTGTTCTTTCATTAGGTTATTATAGAAGTTACTAATAATATATTGAATTAGATTCCTCGGAACGTAGATTTTGTTTTAAAATTTATAATAGTCTTTATTATTCTTAGTTAATTCTAGATATCGTTTCTTGTTTTTCTAGTAGGTCTTAGGGTCGTTTAGAATGTCTGGGATTCGGCTGTCTAGTTCAATAATAAACTTAATTGTTATAGCCAATTAATTGTATCTAATCTTATTATTGTGTTCTCGAAATATTGTGTGCTCGACGTGGTTCTTATTATTAAGGTAATCTAGACGTCGGCTTAGAGCGTCGGCTCTATCGTTCTTAAAACCTTTTTTGTAGGTAATAATAAAGTCGTATAGAGCTATAGTTTCTAACTATCTAACTTATCTGTAGTTAAGTTTCTTTATTGTTGTAAAGTAAGTTAGGTTCTTGTAGTCTGTATATACTATAATTGTATAGTTTGCTTCTTCTAGGTAAGCTCGCTATATCTCGAATACTGCTATAATAGTTAAAAGCTCTTTATTGTAAATGTTATAGTTCTATTCTGTAGATAATATCTTTCTTAAGTAGAAAGCTACTGGTCTAAGCTTTCTTTCCTTATTATTTTAACTTATGCATGCTTTAATCGTATAGTCTAACGCGTCTATTTCTATGATAATCGGTAGGTTGGGGTTAAATATTGCTAGTACGGGTTTAATCTTAAAAGCTTCCTTAAGCTCTTTAAATACTAATTGTTCTTTCTACGTCTAGAAGAATCCTATCGATTGTTTTATCTGTTGAGACAGCGGTACTGTAATTCGGCCAAAGTTGGATATCTATCGCCTATAGTAGTTAGTAAAACTAAGAAACTGTTGCAATTATTTTATATTCTTTAGTATAGGCTAGGTTAGAACAAATTAGATCTTTAAATCTTCTATTTAGAGACTGTGCTCGGTAATTATAAATCTAAGAAATTCAACAGATTGTTGGTAAAACTAAGTTTTCTCGATATTAATTTGTAAATCGGCACGCGCTAATCTTTTTAATACCTTCTTAATATATTTTTTATATTCTTTTAGTATACGGCTATATACTAGGATATCGTTTAGATAAGTAGTTATAAATATATTTAGATAATTACTAAGTATGTTATTAATTAGCTTCTAAAATAATGCTAGTACGTTTATTAGCCTAAAGAGTATAACGCAATACTCGAAAAGTCTGTGTCTAATATAGAAAGCTGTTTTCTATTCTTTATCTTTCTTTATATAGATTAGGTTGTATGCTCCTCGTAGATTAAACTTAGTGAACTATTGCGCGTTGTACAATCGATCTGTTATTTCGTCGATATATAGTAAAGAATAATAGTTTTTAATAGTTATTCTATTTAGTTGTCTATAATTTACGCAGAGTCGTAGTTTACTATTCTTTTTTAGTATAAAGAGTATCGGGTATCTAGCTAGTAATATTAATTCCTAGATAAATCCTTTCTTAAGATTCTTATCGAGATAGTTGCGGAGCGCTTAATTTTCTGCTTCTAATAGAGAGTATATTAGACCGAATGTTGGTGTCTTACCTTCTTATAAAGGTATTGTATAATCCTACGGTTTATATTCTAGGAGAGCTAAGTTCGGCTTAGCTTCCTCGAATAGATATTGGAATTGATTGTATTTCTCGGGTACTTTAGTAATTAACTGAGTACTTGTCGTCGTATAGAATTGTTGGCGTACAGTTGTCTCTTGTTTATACTTACGTATAGTTGGCTACAGACAAGATACTGCGTTAGACTTCTCTCGTAGAATGTCTAAGTATCGGAGTATAGTAGTACTAATGTTACGGAACTGCCTCAGATCAACCAACTACCGCCTTTGAAAGCTGTTGACACGCCTGCTGCATTAGAAAGACTGTTCTTTGCCACCAATCAATTGCTAGTTTACCTTCTCCTAGCTTTACCTCCGGTTACCTAGGTAAAAGGTAAAGGCTTGGCAAACCGCTCTAACTAACTAAATAGCAGTTCTAGTTTTCTAAATAGTTGTTCTGTAGCTTTAAAATTCTATCTGTTCCTCTGTACAGTTAATAAGTTGTTCTTAACATCGCCCGTAACATTATTCTAAAGCTCTATCCCTTTTACCTATATACACGCAGCAGACATTAGTAGTGTTAATACCTACTAAAGACTGTTGTACTGCATCCAACAAACCCGTCGAACCATTTAAGCATCCTTTAGCAAGACAACTAACAGACGCCGAGCGAGGCAGTTAGTAGAAACCGAACCGAATTAAACCGACTTTGTAGAATAGATTCCGCTATAATAAAAAGTATTGTTAACTCTACCCAAGCACGAAGCTTTAATAGTTATATACCTGCTATACGAGATAGCACCCCAAGAATCGTTACTAGACCGTCTAGTTACTAATAATAATACTAATACGCAATTTTACAGAGACATTAGAAGCTACGCGACAGACGATAATATAATTAACCTAATAACGACCCGGTCGGAGGACTTCTCTGTATTTTAGATAGAATTCTACGTTAAATATACCGATACTTAAGCTCAATTACGTAAGCTCTAGACTAAAGAGGACGAGCGCCAAAATCGTTGTTAGAATGTTAATCTCTAAACAATTAGAAAGAGTCGCGAAGAGACTACTAAGGAGACGTCTGCGTTAGGCTAGATTGGCAATAAAGAGAAATCCGAGAAGGTATCCGATCCTCCTATTTTCGCTAGTGGGGCCTTATAAGAGCTTAAGTTATAAATACGTTGTATAAAAAATAAGATATATATTAACGCTAATCGCTATCCGTTAAACGAGATTAAAGTAGCTTATATTCTATTACGTCTAAATAGAACTGCCGTCTAGTACGTAGAACCTTACTTAGACCGAGCTAAAGAGACTATACCGGAGGACGTCTACTAGGCGTTAGAGAACCGGTACAGAGATCTATTTTAAGAAGAAACTACTCGCGAGGGCTACCGCAACCTACGCCAAGGACAGAAGAAATTGTCTAAGTTCCTCGCCTAGTTCTACGAACACGCGATCGAAGCTAATATCGATAAACTAACTTAGCTGTACGATCTATAAGACAAGATTAATATTTCCCTTAAAGAAGCTACGCTACTATACAAGTTTAGAACTATCGCTAGTTATGTTAAGGAACTTTAATTCGCCGACCAAAACATTTAGCAGATTAATAAGGCGAAGTCTCGAGTGAACGTAGTTAAGGAGAATAACTCTTAACCGAATCGACCTCTATAGTTGTAGACAAACTTAGTCCCAACAGGAACCAGAACTTCTACCGCTACCGTCGAGCTTCCGGCTGCCTTAGTAGTACGTTAATTGACTCTAAGCACGAACCCTTTTTAACGAAACGTAGAAGACATTACTTGCTACAAGTATTAGAAGAAGAACTATTACTAGAGGAACTACCCTCTTAAGAAGACTCTAGCGCTAAAATAGAGAAACGTATAGCCTTCTACGAAGTTTGATTAGAGCGGCTAGCATTAGGCAGCAGTTAGGCTTTAGAGAAGTTTAATAAATCCTACTTTCTATCCTTAGAGCTGGTCGGCATCAAAAATAATATAAAGATATAGAACGACCCGTTTATCTAGATACAGCTATTAATAGCTAGCAACCGAAACCAAACCCCGCTTAAGTTCTTAGCGATAATAGATACAGGTTGCCAGATCGCTGCCGTTATAGATTACCGCTTTACAGAGAAGATTTGCTAAACGTTCGAGATTAGCTTAGTAAAGCTAAATAAACCGATTACTACCTAAGAATTTAAAGGACAGCCGGAAAAGACTATTAAAAAGAGACTATTCGTGCCGGTACAGGTACAAGACTACTAAATCCCGCGTACGTTGTTCTACGTTACCCAGCTAAGAACGCAAAAGATCTTGTTAGAGAAACGCTAATTAGAAACGTACTCCGTATCGATAGACTGTAAGAAAGGACTACTAAAATTCGGAAACGATTGTAAGTACGAGCAGAAGCCGGTATAGAATTGGTTAACGATACCCAAATCTCTATTTAACTTAAGACTAGCCCAAATCGATCCGAATTTGTCTCAAAACAGCCGAATTATAGAAGATAAGCGGCCCTTACTATTAGCGAAGGTAACGATACTAAAGAGGCCCGAGGCTAATTAGCAGGCCCAACCCCAAATACCAATTAGCCCCGCTAGAACGAGCTCGATTAATTAAGAACAAGGAGCGTTGGTTGCCGCAGAAGGTGCTTAGAAGGCCTTCTTTAAGAAAGAGATATACAAGGAACCTAAGCCGCGACTTAAAAAGCGATAGGATACCTCTATACTTAGAAGCCCCTAGTAGATTAACTTTGTAGGTGCAGCTCCGTTTCGATACCTAGTAAAGCAGAAGAACGCCGAAGTATTTTCTATAACTATAAAGGACATTGAATCCTATCAGAAAAAAGACTAAGAAACGATTAATCTAAAATTAAAGCTATTTAAAGAGTTCTAGAAGTTTTTAAATATATTTAATAAGAACAGCGCGGACAAGCTATTACCTTACCAACTACAAGACCTAAAGATAAAGCTAAAGTTTGGCTCTAAATTACCTTATCGAGAACCCTTAAGGAGAATACTAACAAAAGAGGCTAGTCTTATTAAAGACTACGTACGGTTAAACCTCACTAAACAGTATATCTCGCCCAGCGACTTTTATTACAGCTCTCTGATCCTATTCGTTCGTAAATTAGGAGGTAGACTCCGTTTGTATGTTAATTATTGAGGACTAAACGTAGTTACTCAGAGAGACTCCTATCCGCTTCTGTTAATCGAGGAAACCTTGGTAAGGGTTACTAAAGCACAGTAGTTCTCGAAGCTTAATATCCGTTAGGCCTTTTATCGGCTAAGAATAGCTTCAGAAGAAGATTTGAATCTTACAACTTTCGCTACCCGCCTTAGAAACTATAAGTACAACGTAGTTCCGTTCGGCCTATATAATGCTTCTTTGGCCTTCTAACGATTTATAAACGATTTCTTTTTAGATATGCTTAATAAGTACGTATCGATTTATTTAGACGATATACTTATCTTTAGTAAGTCAAAGAAGAAACACAAGGAACATATTCGATAGGTCTTATTACAGCTAAGATCAATCGGCCTATATACAGACATTAAGAAGTACGAGTTCTACAAGCAAGAGATTAAGTATTTAGGCCTAGTTATTACGTTAATCGAAACTAAAATAGATTCCAAAAAGGTCCAAGCAATTAAAGACTAGGAGAGACTCCAGCAAGGTAATATTACTGCTATACGGCGGTTTCTAGGGTTTTACAACTACTATCGATAATTTATTTAGAACTTTAGTAAGATAGCTCACCTACTAAACAGCCTAACGAAGAAGAATAGCGGACCGTAGGACGATAGCTACGATAGAGCCTTCAAGCATCTTAAAGAGGAAGTTAGTAAAGAACCAGTTATAACGTACTTCCGTCCGAACAAGCAATTATCTGTAAAATACGATTCTTTAGATTCGATAGCGGCAGGTATTTTGTCGCAACTTAACGACGATGGCTAACTAAGACCGGTAGCCTACTAGTTCTCGAGCCTCAACTCTACGGAGCTAAACTACGCTATCTATAATAAGGAATTACTAGCGATCGTTAAGTCTTTTAAAACATTCCGACTGAAGCTGTAGTCTGTACCTACTAATAAGCCAACCTAAATCCTTACTAATTACTAGATATTAAAGTACTTTATATTAATTAAGCAACTAACTCGACAACAAGCCCGATAGGCTAAGTTCCTCTTAGTATTCAATTTCGAAATTACGTACCGTAGAGGGACGGCAAACAGGAAGGCAGACGCTTTAATAAGAAGAGCCCCGGGCCTAAGAGCAAAAGAAGATCCTAACATATTCTAAACGTTGTTGCCCGCTAGCAAACTGTCTACAGAGGTTCAAGAAGACTATTAAGTATACCTAATCAATACAAAAGACGAGGCCGAACCTCTAGCGGTACTTAAAGAATTGATAAAAGAAGCGAATACTAAAGATAAAGCCTTTGATCGTATCTATAAAGCTCTAGCTAAGTATAAAGAAGACGATTTAATCGATAGGAACGTTAAAGACTATTATCTACTACTATGCTTAAATATTAATAAACTGCTATTAGTACAAGAACGCTTAGTAGTGTCTAGTTTCTACGTTATCGAAGCAATTAACAAGGTACATTCTTTAATAGAAACAGGACACCTAGGAGTTAGAAACACAATTCGTTAGCTCGCTAGACACTACTAGTTTCTCTAACTGTTGAGAAAGATAAAGCAGTTTGTCGACAATTACTATGTCTATAGGAGAACTAAGCCAAGGAACGAGAAGCTAGCAGGGCTCCTTTAGCCGTTGCCGGCCCTTAAGAGGCCTAACTTAGACTATATCATAGATTTTGTTACCGACCTACCGAAGTCTAGATTAAATAAAGACAATGCTATCTTAATACTAGTTGACAGATTAGCGAAGCTAAAAATATTTCTTCCCTATAAGTTTAAACTTAGCGAAACGAATACCGAATTAATAGCGAACCTAATTTACTGAAATATATAATACAAATAAGGACTCTCGAGGTCTCTAACGTCTGACTAGGATCTACAGTTTATCAGCGTAGTTTAAAGACACTTAATAAAGCGCTTAAGAGTAAATATTAAGCTCGCAACCGCTTACTATCTCTAAACCGATAGCTAGTTTAAGATCTCTTATTAAGGTATAGAGGTGCATCTAAGAATATTTATAAATTACTATCAAGACGACTAGTACAACAAGCTTCTCGCGGCCGAGTTTGCGGCGAATGCTACGGTATCTGAAACAACCAAAATGTTACTATTTAGTATAACCTACGGATACGAACCCCGGATAAGCTTTAAATCTACAACGGAACCCGTTAATTAGGACTAAACTGCCTACAAGAGGGTTTAATCGGACAAAGTAGAGGCTATAAGCAACTGTTTCTAGAAATTGTAGAAAGAAGAGAAATTAAACATAAAATAAGCTTAACTTAAGATAACGGAGCAGGCTAATAAACAGAGGTCTAATACAACCTTCGAAGTTAAGAATAAAGTATAGCTGTTAACTAAGAACATTCGAACGAAGCGACCATTAAAGAAGCTAAATTATAAGTATATCGGACTATATATAATTACGTACCGTCGAGGAAATATCTATACACTAGACCTTTTAGATTCAATAGAAATTTATAAAACATTTAATTCCTTAATGTTGTTAAAAGACCTTAACGAGCCTTTAGAAGGCTAGAAGTATCCCAACCTAGAGCCTATCGTAATTAACAATAATAACGAATAGGTTGTTAAAGACATTATTAACGTATAAAAAAGTTAAAAACGAATCTAGGCCCGCGTAAAATAGTACGGCTATAACGAAGACCGGAAATAGTACCCGATTAAAGACTTTAAATACGCTTAGAATCTACTAAAGAGCTTCTACAAGAAATACCCGAGTAAGCTAAGACCTAGATAGTTGAAACCCTCTGTTATCTCGCTGGTTAAGGGCAACTAGCTTCTCGAAGGGGGGAATAATGTTACGAAACTGCCTTAGATCAACTAACTATCGCCTTTGAAAGCTGTTAACACGCCTACCGCATTAAGAAGACTGTTCTTTGCTACCAATCAATTGCCAGTTTACCTTCTTCTAGCTTTACTTTCGGTTGTCTAGGCAAAAGTTAAAGGCTTGGCAAACCGCTTTAACTAACTAAATAGCAGTTCTAGTTTTCTAAATAGTTGTTCTATAGCTTTAGAATTCTATCTGTTTCTCTGTATAGTTAATAAGTTGTTCTTGACATCGCCCGTAACAACTAACCCGTATAAGTTCTTTATCGCGCTCCTTATTCTTACTACTAAAAATAGCTTGTAGAGTATCCGTTCTGTAGAACGACTCTTGTTTAGAGTACTTGTATCTAGTAAAGAGAAGTTTCTTAGTTCTCTAATCTACTTTTAGGTTATATTGTTATAACTAAAGTATACCTAGTACGGCGTAGTACTAGTTAATATTTACAATATTATAAGTAATTTCTTTCTAATAATTTTTAATTATTATACCTATTGGCGAAGTCTTGTAGTTAACTCTTTTCTCTGCTCCTTAGAATCTAAACAGTGTATAGAGTAATTTCTTCTTTTGTGTTTGTATCTGACACTCCTCGACGCAGTATATTGAGATAAAGTTGCTTATTACGTCTAAATCGATTATAATTTTAATGTTTCTATAGTTTATTGTTGCCCGAGTATATAGATATATTCTATAGGTAGCCGAGCTCGTATAGAGCTAGACTCTTAGAGGGTCTAACCGTTGAACGGGCCGGTACTGCTACCCTCGAAGTAGTCGGCCTAGTCTTTTCCCTGTTAATCGTATACGTTCTAGAGTATTTTAGGTACCGGAACCTATTGTCGGTTAATTTGCTGTAAGAATTCCTGTGTAAGGTGTTTTAATACTGCTTTTATTATAACGTTTGGTTTATTGTTTACGATCTCTACTTTAATTATATAACTATTGCTAGTTAAAACTCGTTGCGTTTATAAGTTATACATTGTTAATTAAAGATATTAGTACTGACTATATAATTCTAGACCTCTAATAAGGTAGTCTACTAGTTGTCGTAGGCGTAAGTAAATATATCCCAGAATATTATTAATTTCTCTATTAGTACTTAACTTCCCCTTATAAAAGGCCAACTAACAAAGTCTCTATATTATTTCTTCCCAACGGATTGGGGTTTGCTCTTCCTAGTTAGTATTGTTCTCGAGAGAGAATTCTGTACTATTAGAATCTATATTTTTGTCTTTAAGTCGTTATCTTGCCTATAACGCATTATAGCTACTATCTTGCTTAGCTTCTACGGTCTGTTCTTTCTTAAATTCCCCTTAGGTTTCTAGGTAAGGTAACCTAAATCGTCCTCGGGTAAGGCCTAGTTCTTATATCAAACCTTGTTTTAGAAATATTAGTTTCTTCGGCTATTATTTTGACCCTAGTTTGTTAGATTCGTAGATCGTATAATTATTGTTGTAGTACACGGTCTAGGATAGTGTTTTGTATAATGCAATAGTACTTTATATCTAATACCTTAGAATAGTGCAGTTAATATTATTTTAGTCCTGTAGATTTTATTGTTCCTGTTTTATTTGTCGTTCCTTTGTCTCTTTCTATAACTTACTGTCCGTATTCCAGTTCTTATGTAAATTAAATAAGTTTAGCTCGTTGTACTTTTCGTTGGAAGTAACCTAGTGAGTGTCTTTCTGTGTCTAAGTAGTTATATTAAACTATTGTCGTAGGAAACAGGGTCTCTAAGATCGATTGTTATTCCTATTTCTACTAGTACTATTAAACTATTGTTTCTTGAAACGGTATTCTTTAACTTAATGCTCTAGCTTTCTGCAATACAAGTATAGCTTGTTCTTTATTCTGTGTTCTTGTTCCTAATTGTTTAGTTTCCCTCGAAGCTTTGTAAAATCTAATTCTATTGGATTACCTCGATCTTATCGTAAGTTTGCTTGATTCTTTGTTCTATAGAACCTATTAGTAGGGTTACCTTTCTTTTCTATTTATCTTTCAAAGTTGCTATCGTCAATCTTCTTTACTCGTTCTATAAACTTTTCTAGTTCAGTAAACTTTTCTCTACGGATATAGATAATTTCCTTAATATAGTTCTTTAAGCCTTCGTAGAAGGTATCGACCAGGGGTCCTTTATCTTATTTAGTTTAGTTAGTATATTGCAGGAACTCAGCGGCGTATTGGCTGGTCGGTTCTGTTTAACGGAGTGTCTTAAGTTTACGTACAGCAGTACGTTTGGAATCTGTATCCCCGTATATCTATCGAAGCTTTTACTAAAACGCAGTAAAGCTAGAGAAGAGCTCGTTAGTCTCTTTCTATCGTTTGTTAGGTACCTTATAGAGATAGTCTTTAAGATAAAAGTTAAACTATTTATATACCTTACTATCTATATAGAATACGGTAAACAAAACTATAGTACTATTGTTCGGGAACTAATCCTTATAAGTCTTAAAATATACAGCCAAGCGTATTAGAAATAAAGTAAGTTCAGGACGTTTACCGGAGAAGCTCTTACTTATCTTAGTATTAACGTTCAATATCTTACCTGTAGCGGCCATCTTGCTGGCCAGCCTATTTACAGCGTTACGGCTATTAAGTGCTAAAGTAGTAGATATAATTAATTTGCTTTCTCTACTTTTGTAGCGAGTCTATTAAAGTATAACACCGGTCGCTAGGAGAACCGAACTAAGGCTTACTTATCTTGTATACTTATCGACCTTAGTAGTGGGTATCTTGCATACTAGAGACTAAAAGATAGAAGAGGCGAGATAGATTATAGAAGGTAAGAGGGGCTTAACTAGAGTAAATAGAAGGTAAAGTACGTTACTTAAATATAGTTAAGGAACTTATATTTAAATATTAAGTTAATAGACTAAAGTCTATTTTAAGGTCAGTTATTAGTCTAGCTATATAGTCTAAGGTACATAGGAAAGTTTCTCTATATCCGTTAATCTTAATAATGCTTATATCGGGTTTATAGGGAACGTAGACTTTTATAGCTGTCTTGTTCAATAATGCCTATAGCGGGTTTATAGGCTTAGTCGGAAATAATGCTGGTAGGGCTAAAATAACTGGCGGTGGTTGATGCTTGGGTATACGCTAGGCCGTCTAGGGCTGGTGCCCGTAACAGGCTAACTATAGTAGTAGCAATCTCTATTTATAAGATAACTCTACTGCTATTAAAGTAGTAGAAGAAGTAGCTAGAGTAGAAGTAGAAGTAGAAGTAGAAGTAGAAGTAGAAGTAGAAGTAGAAATAGATATAGATATACGCTAAGAAAGACTCTTACTAAATTAATCTATTATAGAAGCTATCTTCTCTATTATATTTAATTTAATTATACGCTTATAGCTATTAATAATTTAATTAAAGTAGCTATTATACTTCTTTTACTCTATCTTCTTATTTAGATACTTTATCTTATAGTTAATAGGCTTCTACTTATATATTTAAAAAATATAAAGAGCTTATAGTAGATTATTAAAAGTAGTACTCTAAAGACTGCTAAATATAATAGCGTAGCTCTACTATATTTTATATATCTAAGCAATAGTATAGTAATTACTTTAAAAGTTAATATAGTAGAAGCTATACTAGTTCTTATACTTATTACTAGAGTAGCGCTATTAGCTTAGTAAGGATTTTACTATATTATTTTTCTTCTTATACTTATTATAATAAGCTTGCTTATACTCTATCTAACAATTGATTTTAGTATTATAGTAGTAAAATAAAGAATTAGACGTTAATAATATTACTATAGTAGACTGCTTATCTCTTACCTTTAATAGAGTCTTCTTTAGTGCTAATAGTACTACTACCTTAATTAGTATATTAAGTATCTACTTTATATACTTATAGAATTTTTATAGAAGAGTAGGCTTTATAATATTATTCTAATTTTAGATTAATATTAACGTTACTATCTACTTTTATATAGCCTTATTATTTAACTTAATAATAATATATATCTCTATCTAAGATAGATTATAATTAAGCTAAGTAAGATACTTACTAGTTATAATCTCTAGGGTATCTAGCTTAAAGTACTTATATAACTAAAACTCGTTACTATCTATAGAGTATAGTGAAGAGACTTTTAAAAGGTAATTAATAAGAATCTAATATATAATATAATAGCGATATAGTGTCTATTACTACTTACTCTATATCTTAGTCTTCTTCTTATTATAGTCGCTAAAGTCTTTCTAAATTGCCTTATTCTCTATATACTCGCTTTCTATATAATTTAGCTATTAATAATAAGTACTAGATATATTAATAGTAGTCTTACGCTATATTTACTCTTTTATTATCTTTTCTATTTATATACGCTTATAGTTAGTATAAGACGTATCTAGCTTATATTAGTAATAAGACTACTATAGCGATAGTACTTTACTTTAGCTAGATTTCTTCTTACTATCCTTTTTGTAGTTAGTATATATCTTCTTCTTTACTATAGTAAGGCGCTACTATTCTTTTAACTAAGCCTAGCTCTCTACTGTCTTATTAATTATCTACTACTCTCTTTCTTTAAACGCTACTATATAGCGTAAGTTACTATAAAGGCTCTAGTAACATTTAATATTGTTAAAAAGGTGGCAGAAAAGAAGAAGGATACTACTATAAAGAGTAGAAAGACAAGACCAGCTTAAGACTAATACAATACTTAGACTTAATATAGGTACAATACTTAGTAGCAAGGAGAAGCTGTTTTTATATTGTCTGTCTTATTAGCTAGAATTCTTTAGAGAAATTTTAGCTTATATATCTAAGTTTAGCGGTCTATATAGAACTTACTAGATATCTATTCTTTTAATACAGGCCAGATAACCTGTAACTTACTATATAAGATAGTAATTCCGTTTATTTAAAATTATTAGTCTTTAAGTCTATTTTGTATTGTTTTAAACTACGGGTCAGCTGTCTAGAACAGGTTGTATAATGCTTCTTTTTGTCCTAGACCCGGGCTACTAGGCCCGACCCTTTAGATAAAAGGCTTATTCTATTTTAGACCGAGATAGCTGGTAGAACCTATTCGATACTCTAGGCCTCTAAGGGTTCCGGCTAACCAGCTAGTTGGTTAATTTTTAATATACCTTCTTAATCGACTAGTTGTTTTAGCCAGATTATAAGCTAATTTAAGTTTTAAACGTTAGTATTTTAGCTAAGTCGATCGGTTTTGTTAAACCGTCTGTTAATTGTTTCTTTGTAGAAACGTATTTAAGCTCTATTTAATCTGCCTGAACGTTTTCTCTAATATAGTGATACTGTATATCAATATGCTTAGATTTAGCTTAGAAGGTAGGGTTTTTTATAAGTTCTTTTGTCGAATTACTGTCGGTAAGTAACAGTTTTATCGGTAAAATCGGGGTCTCCGGTCTAATTTAACCGGCTTGCCCGGGCAAATATATGCTTGCCTGGTGCGTTGGAGCCCGCCGAGTCTTTTTATCCGCAGACTTTTTAAAAGTACCCGCTAAAACGGTAGTAATCGAATTTTCTTTAAAAATCCCGGACAGTTTGGTAGCAATTAATTAGATAAATAACTGTTCCTTTATAGCTTCTTTAAGGACTATATATTTGGCCTTACAAGAGCTTAAGGCGACTATTTTTTATAGCTTTAAATTCTAGCTAAGGGCTCCGTTCCTAAGTAGAAAGATATAGCCGGTAGTTAATCTCCTAGTACCGAGGTTCTCTCTCTAATTTACGTTACAATAGCCGGTTATACCGTCTATTAAGGGAGATTTGTAGTAAAGGCTAAGGTTAGGAGTTTTATCTAAGTAAGCCTAAAGGCTACTTAAAACTCTCCAGTGCTTCTCACTAGGATTCGATATGTACCGGGCTAGTAGGCTAGTTATAAAGGCAATATCGAGTCTTGTCTTTGTTGTTAGATACAAAATCGATCCAATTTGTTGCTAATAATTAGAAATATTGGTACTGCTAGCTTAGTTAGAATTCGGTGTTAATTTTGAGCCGACGGGTTGCGGTATTTTTCCGAGTATTCGGCCGTTTTTCTTTAAGTATTTGGTTAAGATTTTAGCTAAATAAGTCGATTGATCTAGGCGAATCGTTTTTGCCGGGCGATCTTAGGTAATTTTAATTTCTAGGAACTTACTAACGTCTCCTAAGTCCTTAACCGTAAGAGTCTTGTTTAGTTTCTAGTAGATTTTAGAGATTGTTTCGGTAGAATTAGATACAGCTAATATATTGTCTACGTAGACGATTAAAATTACCTGCTTTCTGGTTCTTTAAATATAAACCGACTAATCGGATACTAGGGGTTCAAAATCTATGCCCCTTAGTAATTCTTAAAGATAGGCTTTCTACTATCGGCCGGCCTGTTTTAGACCGTAAAGGGCCTTCTTTATTCGACAAACTTTATTAGTTCCGTTAGATAGGCCAGTTGGTTGCTCGACATAGACAATCTCGTCTAACTTTACGTTAGAATAAGCTAATTTTACGTTCTATTACTTTATTTCCTAGTCTTTCTCTACTACTAAGGCTAGTATAAGCCGGTAGGTAATTAGATTTACTATATTTGTAAAGGTCTCTATAAAATTGAGACCGGGTCTTTGCTAACAGCCCTTAGCTATCTAGCGGACTTTAAAAATCGGCTCGCCCTCTGGAGGGTACTTAATCTTTAGTATCTAGCGCCCTTTTAGCGCCTTTCTACCCGGCGGCAGCTCGATTAATATCTAGGTTTCTTAGTTAGCTAGCTCTTTAAGCTCCGACTATATTGTGTCTAGCTAAGAAGGCTAATCCTTAGATACCCTTATTTCTTTTAAATTAGTAGGCTCTTTAGTAACTGCGACTAAGGCCTGTTTAGCGTATTGTTCTAGATTATTGTAAAACTTGTTAAACTAAATTTTGTTAGCGTTTTTGTATATAAAATCTATTTTCTGGGCGTAATCGGTGTCTGTTCGGCCGGGGTCTTCGGTACTTCTATAATCTAACTCGGTAGAAAGGTTAGACTCGTTTAGAGCTTTAGATTAGTATAGTTCTTATCTAGATTCGTCCGCTAGTTGTTAAAATATAGGGAAGGTATATTATTTCTCGTATAAAGGACTTCCTTCTTTATTAAGAGGTATCTCCCTATTATCTTAAGATCTAGCGGTTAAATTTAGCTTATTTTTAAACTTAACTTCTAGTTGTTCTTCAAGCTCTTTAGAAATACTCTCGGTTAATCGATTAACTGTAGATCTTCGTAGGTTACAAATAAATTTTCCTTTTTGAACGTAGACGTCTCTCTCCTAGTAAACCTTCCGATTATTGGGGTCTAAGAGCTTATATTAGTTCAATCTGTAGCCTATAAGGATATAGACAGTTGCTCTAGCGTCTAGCTTTTTTGATTCAGGTTCTTTAAGATAAGTAACTAAGCTCTAGATTTTAATAGTACTGACATCCGGTTTTTTGCCGTATTTTGCTTCGTACGGGGTAATAAACCCTAGCAATCCGGTATAAGGGGTCCTGTTATAAATATAGGTAGCTGCTTTTAGCGCTTTACCCTAATATATCTGGAGTAGCCCGGCGGTATAAAGTATTGCTCGAACTTTACTAACAATTGTTCGGTTAAAGCGTTCGGCTCGTTCGTTTTGCTAAAAAGTATATAGTATGGATATCGTTAGAATAGCTTCTTTTTGTTCTAGAAGCTATTTTACCCGGCCTTCCTAGTATTCTTTTGCGTTGTTTAAGTATAGTCTTTTAAAAGAATGCTCGGACTGCGTTTCTTTTTAAGTAATATAGATAAATAGTGCGTCGAAAACCTAATCTTTAGACTATAGTACCTCGGTAGTCGTATACCGGGTTTAATTGTCTATAAAGCTAGTAAATAATTAACCTTTAGAAGGGGTTTGCGGTACAATTAGCCTGCAAATATTTAAGTAGACTTTTTCTAAATAATTAGCCGATTTGTTTAGAGTTTTTTAACTAACTTTAGCCGTTGCCTTTGCTTCGAAGCAAATTTAGTAATTATCTTCTAATTTGTCCGAATAATCTGTTTCTAGGGCAACCTTTTTAAGCTGTTTTAAGGCGTTTTCGCCTATATATCTTATCCGTTGATGTCAAAGGTCAGTTTTCGAAGAAATAGTGTAGAGAGATCGGACTGTATTAATAGTCTGAGCTTCTATTACTATTAGGCCGTTAATATACCGCTCCTCGGTAGTTAGTTGTCCGGCTCAATTAACTTTTAGCTTATTTTAGCCAAGAGTTACCTTACCTCCCCTTTTTCTAAGCTTATTAAAGCTTAGAAGGTTAATTCTAAATTCCTTAACAAACAAAACTTTATCTAGAACAATTGTTTTATTCTTAAAGATTAGTTTTGCTTTGCCTATCTAAAAGGCTCGAATTAACTTTCCCCCTCTTCAACAAATAATTCGGTTAGTTGGCCGGATATCTGTTAGAAGGTTAATATTTGAGTAAATATAGCTTATTAAGCTTATATCGAGGATTTAAGAATTAGTAGAATAATTAACTCTGTTTAGTAATACTATAAAGCATTGTTCTTCTTATAGGTTGGAACTATGTACAGAAAACATTGAAAAATCGGTGTTTTTAGAGCTTTTATTGAAATTTGGCCGGAGATTTGGATATTTTTTCCAACAAGTTGCCGGTTTATGCCCCTTTTTGTTGCAAAAGGGGCATTTTTCTTAGTTTTTACTTAGAGATTTTAATTGTTCTCCGGTCCTTTGCGTCGATTTATTGTCTATTACAGTAAAAATCTTTTCTACTAGAGTACTACCGTAAATTCGGCGAGACTCGTCTATAAGTTAACTAAATAAGTCCTGTAAACTTATATCGCTAGTCGTTTGCCGGTAGCTTTAGCTAATAATAGCCACCGTATGCTTGTATTCGGAGGTTAGATTGTAAAGAACGTAGGCAGCTACTACCTTGTTAGATAGTGCTAGTCCTTAGATTACTAAATTGTCCATTAATTGTTTAATTTTAGCAAGGTAAAGCTTAAGGTTTTTTACCTTACTAAGTATAGTGCTAAAGAGCTCCTTACAAATTAGAAACTCGGAACTAAAACCTTTTGATTCGTATAACCTTTTTAAACTATTCTAAAGCTCTAGAGAGTTATAGATCCCCTTTATTTAAATAAGAGGACCGTCTTCTAGAGTTAGTCGAATAAGGGCTGCTGCCCTTGTCGATCGTTTCTAGCGGCTAGCTTTAGTAATATCTCTAGCTAAATAGCCGGAAAAGGGGATTATAACATTACCGTAGCCCTTTTCAGTTAAAAGAGCCTTTATTCGAATCGACCAAATATTCCAATTAGTCGAGCCCCTGAGTTTAGAAATCTTATAAGAGGAGTCTATAGCCGAATATATAGTCAGAGATTTCCGAAAAAAAAGGAAATTCTGTTCTAATAGTTAAATTGAACTAAAAATTTAGAGTCGATTGGTAATAGAATCGTTTAGAGGTGCCGATAGGTGTCGTAGAGGAAATATTTTCTAAAAAGAAAATTTAAAAGGAATTGGTGCTAACCCGAGCTTATAACCTATCAAAAAGGTAGTAGGAAAGAAGAAGAATACTACTATAAAGAGTAGAAAGACGAGACTAGCTTAAAACTAATATAATACTTAGGCTTAATATAGGTACAATACTTAATAGCAAGGAGAAGCTATTATTATATTGTCTGTCTTATTAGCTAGAATTCTCTAAAGGAATCTTAACTTATATATCTAAGTCTAGCGGTCCGTACAGAACTTACTAAATATCTGTTCTTTTAATAGAGGCCAGATAACCTGTAACTTACTGTATAAAACAGTAATTCTGTCTATTTAAAACTATTAGTCTCTAAGTTTATTCTGTATTGTCTTAAACTATAGGCCAGCTGTCTAGGACGGGTCGTACAATGCTCCTTTTTGTCCTAAGCCCGGGCTACTAGGCCCGACCCTTTAGGTAAAAGGCTTGTTCTATTTTAGGTCGAGACAGCTGGTAGGACCTGTCCGATACTCCGGGCCCCTAAGGGTTCCGGCTAACCAGCTAGTTGGTTAATTTCCAATAAATATTACTAGAGCTTTTTAGCTGAGCGTTAGTAATAGCGGTATACGCGCCCTTTATACTAGATTTTACTTATTTAGGAGATATAATATTACTACTACCTTAATTTAGAGGTCTATATACAAAAAACTAGCTTTAATTTAGCTAAAAGTAGATAGAAAAAGTAGGAGCGATAGCAATAATATAGTTATAAATAGCTAGTCTAGAAATTTACGGTAAGTTACTAAGAAATTAGGACGCTCGGGCTATATGGCTTACGTTCTGAATACGCTAATTGGCAAATCCCGCCACCTAACAGAGATGAGCTAGCCTTTCACCTCTCGCTTTTCGGCTGTCGCCTACCTCCATCGCTTCGACCCCTTGTTTGCAACAGATACCACAGTCCGTTAGCATCAGGTCAAGTTGTCAACTGTCGGTACACAATGTTACCAGTTACCGAAATCTGTCTACTCGGACAATCCCATTCAAATACCTCATCCGTCCCGGTTTGCGCACATCAACCCATCGAAGATCTTGGTGTGAGCGGGTCGACCATATGTGGCAGTCCCGAAAGAAGACTCACAGCTTCTTCAAGCTCAACATGCAGCACTACGGATCAAAGGCAAGATAAGCGAAAGGGCCGGATGGTCGATGATCTCGACAATCTCGCATCGATACAAGCAGCTGCTCTTCGCTACTTGCTGAGTACGCGCTGATGCTTAAAGTCGTTAGCAAGAGCGATGCTTTACAAATTCGACCGCGACTTCTCTGCTCAAGTCCCCCGCTAAGGAGTCGTAGAGCGCTTCAGCTTGCCCTACCGCCTTTGATTCCTTGGGCTCCCAAGCAGCGGTTCTTCTCCCTCGCATAAGCGGCGTGCTTGCTGTTACATGGTTCGTGACTGCTATCATCTTGCGCACTATCTCGGCATCACATGCCAGTCTGTATGACGCGAGTTATCTAGGTATCGAAGCAGGTGTGGCATTATCGTATCGTCTCGGAAGGCTTCAAAAGATTAAGTCAGATGGAGATCTAGCCGCTTGACGTGAACAGGGGCACCACTGACAGACATTTCATGCTAATCGAGTTACGGAGAAGTGAGAGCCAGTTCCGAACAACTCGCATTAAACGGTGTCAAGATCTTGCGCACGCCGCAGAGACGACGCAGGTCATCAGGAATTGCTCCTGTCGCGCAAAGACGAGACATGTCCGAGCGCGCATCGCACGGACGCAAAAGCCGCCTCGATTGACCATTTTGCCCGTTCGCCTCCAGGCGCGGTACGTGCTCTGTGTCGTCTGGGATGATGTGCAGACAACAAACAGTTCTCGATGTCACACCTCGCCGATGCTTCCGCTCAAATGGGTAAGCGCCGATGAGCGTCAATATCAACCTACAGCTGCGAGTCTGCAGATGCTTACGCATAGTGGTGAGGGCGAGCAGACTGACCAGTATAGTGATGCCAAAGAAGAGGTGCATTCTCGAGAGCTTTCGCAACTCTCTATATCTGAAAAGGGGCGCCAATCGACAGCCACTCTGTGTTGCGGAGAACTTGCACTCCGCCAGTCCTGCTGCATATCTCCAGCAATCGGAAGATCGTACTGATGTGCATTATTTCAGGTCCTACCCGAAGATGATGATTTGGGGTGCGTTGCGCGCTCTGCGTCCAGCGAAATACAGTGTACCAAGTCTGATTACATCTCAGACAAAAACTTGACCATTGTCCCCTGGACCCCCTAAATACCAGCCTGCAACCAGGTCGAGCTGGCTGTGTTGGGAGGTAATCTCGCTGTGCAATCGTGTTGATATTTGAGCAGATCGAACGGCGCCATCAGCGTAACACGTGCCTTGCTTGACGGTAATTATATTTGTGAGGCGCCTGCGCATGAAGCGTAGACGTGCTTGAGGGTCAAGAACGCATAAGCTTATAATAGCTGCATAGAGTTCCGAATGCATCTAATGGTGTCGGCTCGATGTCATCGCGTTGGGGGCAGGTCAATACCTATCTTGCAAGTAAGACTTTACTGCCAGCAGTCTCTTGTGCAAAGCAGAAACATAATAACAATGTTCGCTAGCAGAGCTGAGAGTTAGCAGCCAGGCGAACACATCTGCCCGGTAGTTCTGGTGTTGAGGAAAATCACCAGCATGCCCCCTTAATAACCTTGTGGACTTGCCTTTGGACGAAAGCGGTATTCTGACATTGCAGGACCATAGCAGTAATCTCCGTGGTCTTTTGCGGTATCACTCAAGAGATGAGCCTGCAAGGCGTACGTCGCATAACTCAAGCTCCACGTCTCTGCTTACTTCTATCTATTTAGCGAAAGAGCTGTGGCGTCTGATGTGGCAACAAGACGCAAGAGCATAACTTTGCAGTTGGAGGTATGAGGGGTCTCACGAGGCACTTGAGGAACAAGGGAGCGAACAGTCGCTCCTAAAGACTTCGTGGCGCTTGCCGTGCTGCATAAACCATGCCGCGATGGAGATCATCGACACCGTACGATTATCGCGCAAGGCCGGTGCTCTTTAGCTGTCCCAAGCTTGTAGCAGCTTAGTGATCGATTAGCGACAACAGCGAAGCGCGCCCCTGTGGAGAGTTTTACTCCAGAAGCGCAAGCCCTGCGAATCTGATGACCACGCCAGCCCTGCACAATCGCGACGGCTTTACAAGGAATAAGTCATATGTTTACCTTTACGGGACTGTAAGCTCACCTACCTGCGCCCAGCGTCGGGCTACCGCTACAATGGCAAGATGAAACAATGAAAGCTATTAGAACTTGCCGCAATATTTTCAAGCAAGTTATAAGTTTCCAAAGACCTTCAGGAACACCTGAGGGACAATGCAGAAGAGGCTGCTATATTGCGAGCTTGCAATCCTTACGTTAACAACAGACAGTGCTTATCTGCATTAATCTCGTACGGAGCTCAAGCCCACGCAAGCAATATTCATGAGCCTCCTCACCTGCTTGATATCGATATCCCCTCAGGTGTGCTGTAGTGCTATATTAAATGCTACACCTCAAGTTGTCAAAGACCAGACAGCCCAAACAAAGTGCTAGATGTAATGCGGAGCTAACGTCGTATAAGGACGATCAAGTGCCTAGCTTTTACTAGGGACAAGTAATGCACAGTCAGAGTATCTACGCTTATACACAGCGTAAGGCACAATACATTCACAGTCTAGCAGGTCAGGGGGATAAGCGTTTCTTTACGAATCATTCAGACCTCGTTTCGAAGCGTTGCTTTTTTGGAGGAACTGTAGCTGATGGCTGTCAGCGCCGATTTACTTTGGTACAAGGCTAGCAAAAACAGCTTGGATTGCTCTACTCTCTTGAAGTAAAGGAGCTTCTGCGAAGGTTGAGACTTCCACAATCTTCCTTACTTGGCCCTTCGAAATGGGAGGTCTGCTTCTACAATGTAAGACGAAGACTTCCAAGAGTAACAGCAATTGATGCGCCATCTCTGTACCTGAGTTGCCTCTCACATGCGAATGTGGGAGGACTAAGAGGACCCTTGGTTCAGGTATTGGACTAGAAGACTTGGATTTCGACAAGCTAGCACGGACGTTCCTAGAAAGACAAGTGTTTCATGTTCGACAGGGGATGGTCAAGTCCATCAACCTCCCAAGAACCAACGCATCCAGTTTTCAGGGTCATCAGTATCAATATGAACGCCGCCCACACTGTCTCCCGCACGAACACAATGGTAATGCATATCATCTCCCTCAGACATCTCCACTTTCACTTCGCAGGCGTGGCAGACACTCTACTTCATCAAGAGTCTAATGAGTACGACAACGCGAATCTTGCATAGCGAATAGACATGCAGAATACAAATTCGCAGATGCATAAGAGCTACATAACAGGGACTTCGCTTGATCAACGTATATTGAGCTGATAGACCAATCTAGGTAAACGGCTTCAGGGGGGCGTGAGGCACCCCAACTTTCTTTATAAAGAGTCTTTGCTGTAAGTATGCCGCGGAAGCAGCAATATACATAGAGCACGCGGGGAGCGCGATTCAATGATAATAATGTTTGCAAGTGCAAATCAATAGCAACCCCGCTGACCTTGACGGTGTATACATACCGCTGCGAAGCTGCGAGCTCAGCGCATCCTCGTGAGCTTTAGCCCCTGAATGATGCCTTCAACTTAATCGCGGTCGTTTTTCCACATAACGTGATTTCCACGATTCAATGCTGAGATAATGCCCCAACCTGTTCGACGCAACACCGCACAGAGGCCTAGAGCCAGCGATACAACTACAAGTCCTGGCACTTCTCCTGGCGGCGTAAGTGAAGAGTATAAACGGCCGTATACCGAGATAGGAGTTGATAAAGAGAAGCACCTTCCGTATCTTGGCAAAGTGGACCATAGCTGAGCGAATGACTGTTGCTTGCGTATCATATTAACCTTTGACAATAAAGCAAAGACATCCGCGCAACACAGTAACTGAGAATGATGGCAATTATTATCCAAGCCGGAGTAAGCAATACCGCTGAGCTTAGGGACCAATTTAACCCACCGAAGATACTGTTGAGACAAGTTGGCTTATACTCGGTCTTGAGTCCCCATGTATGTATGTTGCTGGCATTGTTGCATGCTGCGACTCTTACAACCTCTGCGAAAACTCCCTACCTTAGACCTGTAGAAGTTAAAATCACTGTATAGGATCAGTGCCAGCTGTTTATAGATATGACTTAGTTTCAGTCCTAGCGTAACGAGCGAGTGATGCATATTACCCACAACGCATATTCCTCATCGTCAAAGAAGAGCGAGGTAGAAAAATGAGGCTAGGATGAGCTTCCAGAGGGGATATGTTTGATCTCATGCTATCTACAATGACTGTTGCTTGCGTACAAATTGAACGTTGAACGCATCGCTACGCGATATCTACGAGCGCCAATGACCATTACCCGTGGAATAATAAATATCGCGCCAGCCTCGATACAGACACCAAGAGAGATACCGCAGCAAAGTCCGCTGATACAGAGCTTGGCTTATCCTTGCAAACTCTGAGTCCTAAGCCCCTACAAAGAGGTGGAAGATCGCTTTACACCTTTGGCTACGTCTATAACTCAGTACCAGCGTTGTATCTCCAAATCATCGAAGGCAACACCACCTCCAAAATCCTAGGGTCGGCGGCTAACAAACAAGGCCCACGACAAGCTTTAGCCTGGCGAGCGGAAGGATGTATATACTACACCGCGGCCAGACTTGTTACCATCACTGGGCACGACGACGCCGCGGAAGCAGTAATGGCGAAGCTGCTCAGGGGTTATATGTTGTCAACTATGCTACTGCAGCGACATTGTGGAGCGGGTAACTATAAGAGTCGAAAGCAAGGGGAGACGCAGGCAAGATACTGATGCTATTCATTCTTCATATCATAAACACAAATCCCTACCTCAAAGACCAATACACACGGCTACAGAGCCTTTCAAGCAATCTTGATTCGTGGTTCCAGTCTTGATCCCCTAACCGGTAGAGATCTTCATAGCACCTATCGAGACGTCGTTGAACCTTGGACTACAATACAGTCGGTGCTTGCATGCGACTGTTTTAGTGTTTGCATTCAGCGCGGCAAACATCTCTGGTATACATCCAAATTTTGGAAATCTCTTTAATATACCGATAAAATTAGTAGTATCCCGCATATATATTTAAGATATATCTCTAATTTAGGTAATTTTGCTGTATATTTCTATTTACTCTAGTATACATTAAGGTACATTTACCTATTAAAGATTCTTAGCTGTTATATGAACTGAAGCTTAACACCCTTTATATACTATATATTAATAATAGAGCCTATACTACTTAAATAACGTTATATTTTAATAAAAGCTACTATACTATAGAGCCCTTTCTAAGAGCTTTTTTTATACTTATTATAATAAAAAATAAACTTAAATTACGTATAGTATTTCTATATAGAATACTAGTATTATATATAAGTAAATCTTAGTTTTATAAAGCTCTATAGCTGTATAGCTCTATATACTTAGCGCTTCTTATTGTATATCTCTATAAACTAAATAATATTATATAATATAGTTTCTATTACTCTATATTACCCTTTTTAAGGGCTTTCTTCTATACTTATTATAATAAAAAACAAACTTAAATTGTATATAGTATCTCTATAGAGAGTACTTAGGTAGTATTGTATATAGACAAGTTTTAGCCATACTTAGCTCTACGTACCCTTAATGTATACTAGGGTAAATATATATATACAGCAAAATTGCCTAAATTAGAGATATACTCTAAAGGTATATGCGGGATACTACTAATAATATCGGTATATCAAAGAAATTTCCGAAATTTGGATGTATACCAGAGATGTTTGCCGGCATTCAGCGTGAGTAATTGGCAAATATCGCCAGGTTCGCATGCGCAGGAGCGACATTGATAAGACGCCGTATAGAACCCAGCAAGCCTCTAGCAAGCACCGGCAAAATGGAAATGGAAGTTGAATGAACACGTGCAGAAAGGGGGTTACGCTCAGACGTACGCCACCTCAAAGGTAATTTCTTCAAGAGGACAGTGGAGAAGAAAGCGAGCTGACCCCGATGGACACATCACCGTAATGATATCCATCGTCTCGCAATCCTACACACTCGCCAATGCCCTCAGACAAAGCGCTGCACAAGCTTGTTGATATAGGTCGCTTCATACTCGTGTCATTTGCACTCCCTCACGAAGTTCCTGTCTAGATCTCACATACTGCAAACTCCACAACCTGACCGCGGTACCCAACATTAAGTAGGCTATAGCTTGTTGCCACACAAGACTGTACCACCGTCCAAAGTGCCTGGGTCCGCACGCGCCTGGCCAGGTATAAAGCAGACGTTGTGCAGGTCTCATCGTTCCTCATCAATGGTAAATGAGGATGAGAGCTTGAAGATGCGCCTGACGGTACTGAGGGGCTACATACTCACAGGCTGTCTTGGACGCCTTCCGTGTGTCAGAATATGTAAGAGCAGTGCTATTTTTCATCTTCCAGCGATGATGAGCGATATCGCCAAACTCAGCAACATTGGCCTAACAGTTGCAGAGGCTCCTTTCTGTCAGTCAAATTCGTACCGGTGGGTCTTGAGCCCCTGGCATGTCGTCAAAGATCTAGTCTTGAACATCCCGATGTTTACAAGTTGCTGCCAGCCATTATTCGGCTGGCGTATGACTTTATACCTTTTTGATGCGCAGACTGATTACTCGTGCACGCTAAGTGTGCTCGCGCATTGACGGGTATGAATGGATAATGTATAGGACTTAGCATGCTACTCATTGAAGGGGATCAAGGTGATGAGCTCTCCGATCCATCCGCGTCAGGGGTTGCTAGTTGCACACGTGCACACATCTACACAATCTTTAGCTGCCTCCGTAAAGTGTCAACCATTGGACGCAACGCCATCGGAAGTGCGAGAGCGATGATATTCTTCACCTTGCAACCTATTAACAACACCGCTGGCGCCGAGATGGAGACTTACTGCTAGAGCGACTATGAATCCATCTTGATTCATTATCGTGAGTTTGAGACCCCCGGCGTACTAACAATCTCGTCTTCCTCGAACATTGTAATGCTCTATAACGAATGCCAACAATCTTTCGTGCTCGCATGAGACTTTATACCTTCTTGATGTGTAGGACTGCCGCCTTGCAGATACCCCTTGATCCACTTGCGCACAGGTGCTCAGCTTATAGGTACGACGCTGCGTAGGAGTCAGCATGCTCCTCACATAGGAGCACAAAGGCGATGAGCTTGCCAATTCTTCGGATTTGAGGGGCCATCCTTATGCGCTGCCCATCTGAAGCTCCGTCTACCTGCAGTGGAATTAATTCAACACATGTGAACACGACTCCGGAGAACGATGATAACGTCCATGCACTCAGAAGCATCGCCAAAGCCAACAATATTTGCAGCGACGGCGTAACGACCAACAAAGCTCCATTGAGCGAGAAGGTAGACTTGTCTACCCCTGCGGTCACTCAATTCCGTCTTTGCTACCTCATAAAGTGCATGGTCTGGTTATCTAGGTGATCCGAGAGCAGAACGCCTGGTACAGACTATCAATCTGCGGTCGACTCTCACAGAACGCCAGTAACTTACTCTAGTAACACAGTTGAAGAAGGGTGTTGATATTGCACAACCGTCGAGTTCGGAAGATCAATGAACCCTATATCAGAGAGTCCGGACCGACATTACAAGGTCACCGAGGGGTCGCGACCATGAAAACCAATCGTCGCAGACGGTTCGCACACCGCGGTCAGAAGGCGTTCTGCTGCACGCACCCAATAAGGCAAGAGACGCTGATGCCCTTCACCTGTATCGCACCGTCACCGAACGCAGCTCACCCAAACGTCAATGGTTCTGCAATCGACGAAGCTCGTTCAGCTACTTCGCCGACACATATCAATGCTCCTCGAGCCCCTTCAGGATCGGCTTGCTTTGTTTTCGCAAATCTCGCGCAACGATGTGATAAGACAACATGGTGCACGACCATCGAGGTAATATTATTTGCTCTTCAGTGAACCCAGGAAAAGCGTTATGCGGCCCCATTTGGGCAAGCTTCAACTCACTTCAGCATAGCAGGCGGAGGGTATAAAAGCAAGAAGATGTTGTTTTTACGGCTGTCCACTGGTCTTTCGACGACTGTTCCACGACAAAGACAACCGTAAGAGGGGGCACCTCCCACACTGCATCACTGCAACTGCGTGCCGTATTCACATAGTCATACCATCATTCAGCAGGCGTAAGTACTTCCAGAGATGCTGTCAGTGCTCATTTTTGCTGGTGCTCTTCATCTTCATCAGAATGGCGGCTGGTCGTTGTGATACTGTGGTCTTTGCCGGCTGCATTGTAGCGCGCAAACGCGTGAGTTTTTGAAGCCCCTATGGCGTATTTCTCGTAAGATCATTCATGCCGCGTGGTAGAGTGTGAGGAAAGACGTGAAAGGATGGGCGGCCTACGGGGTTTAAGGGTGTGACCTCTACGCTCCCATGGACTGGAGGAAGTGGTATTTGGTCTGACGACATGTACTTGGGCTTGTCAGCATCGCTATGTAGATGTAAAACACGCACCTTTCTCCCTGCAACTCTTCGTACCTCTGAGCTCAGCGTGCCAGCTCACACATGCAGTAAATTCTGCCCCGGCGTCTTCACGCCCATCTTGTCCGCTACAAGCGCGATCAGCGCCGCGCCAACACCACTCCCATCCTTCGCGATGCCAATTCTGATCTTTCTCTCGCCTTCATTGCTAATGCCATCGATCTCTCGCAGCGCTTCACGGATGTACGTCTCAAAGCCGGGATAGAACTCCACCAAGCTGCCGTCGACGCCGATATCGATAATGTCTTCCTCTGCAATCTCATCACCATTGACAAGCGTGCTAGGTGCCGCGCCATCAACGGGAGGCATGCCCGCCGGCGCCTCCTTCTTGTCGAGCTTGCCAGTCGCGAGGACGACCGCGCCAATTGCCACAGCGGAAAGGCGGGCTGCACGGCGGCCGATGGCTGTGGCGAGCGTGCGTACAGCTACGGCGTCTTCGACCGACGCACCGAAGATCTTAAGGTCCTTATCCAAGGCCTGTCGCGTGAGACGGTGGCCTTCGGAGTTGTCGCCATGTGCAATCGACAGGAACGACGTATCCAAGCCCCAGTTTATGAAGAGCGGCGTGTCTCGATCGACGCTCGTGGTAGTGTGTAAATCGTTGTGCTCGCTTGAGCTATCATGGAAAAGTGAGATCTTCGGGTCTTCCACCAGCGAGACGATGGCGCGCCGCAGGATCTCACCCAAGAACATGCCGGACACGCGCTTCTCGAACATCTGCAGACCGGGATTGTTGCTCGCGGCGTCAAGATCGCTGTCGTATTTGGTGTTCGGCAAAACACGCATCTCGTTGTCGAAGGAGCCCCACTCGGTGTTGACGATCATCTCGCCGGTGGTGGTATCGTATTCGGAGCCCTGCATTGTCTTGAGTTTCTTCACGCGATCGAGCTTCTCGACATAGGCGCCATTGGTGCCGGTACCGAAGATAGCGCCCAGCAGAGTGCCGGATTTGCCGGGTGAGGTATATGAGCGCGCCATGAGCGTCCCCACTGTGTCATTGACGAGCGCTACGACCCTGACGGGCAGTCCAAGTATGTCGATCTCATCTTGTAACATCTCACAGACGTCTTTCCCCACCGCGTCGTGAATGTCAAAGCCTTTTGTCCACCTCACCAAAGTGCCCTTGTTCATGCCGTATTGCTGTACCGGAAAGCTGAAGGTGAAGCCCAGATTGAATATCTCTAGATTTTGGAAGCCTTCTACTGTACTGCCTCTTCTCTCCGTATGGCTGACGAAGTGCTCTTTGTGGTGCTCGCGAAGGAAGGCTTCGATCTGCTTGGCGAGGAAGGAGAAGAGGTCCTTGTATGACTTGGCAACCATGAGTTCGCGAGGTATGGGGACTTTCGACTGCGTGAGAGAGAAAGTGGTGTTGCCATGTAGTTGTATCGAGCAGACGCGGAAGTTGGTGCCACCGAGGTCGACGGCCATGTACAGGCCCTAGGGTGAGGTCAGACAGAATCGCGTTGAGGCTGAGGAAGAAAGTCTTACCTTCTCTGTGCCATTTGGTACTGCGGTCACATATGTGGGTATCTGCTGGAGTGTCGCGCCGACTTGACCCAAGCCCACGTCTATGCGTAAACCCATCAGTAGCCGCTCGACCGCTGGGAGTAGTCTTTTCACTGACCCATCTGCTTCAGAAACTCCTTGACACCGATATTGATGTCTTTGGCGCCATACTCAAAAGAGTCAGCAATAGCTCTGGCCGAGTCCGCCAAAGACATGCTGCGTTCAGATGCTGCGTGAAAAGTCTTGCGCGACTCGGCCTCCGGGTTTGGGCAAGTGAAAGTTCTGTCGGTGGCAGCGTCGGCCTGTGACGTGTCGAAAACTTGCAAACGTTGTAAGTGAGCTGACTGGTCTTCGAGCTGGAGGTGTTGTCGAATGAGGGTTGCAAAGAGTACAGCAAGGAGTGCGAGAAGAGAAAGAGTGAAGCGGTTCTGAGAAAGCTCGCGGGCAGCCACGAGGAAGAACGGGAGTAGCGACGTGTTTAATGGGGCTGGCCAAGGTGATTGTTGAGAAAACGAGCCTGCAGAAGGGCCGAAGAGAGTGTTGCAGTGTGAGACGAGGCGTACAGGTGGTGAGGGTGCGACGGAAGAGGGAGGGGTCTCGAAGCTGTCTTTTTGCCAAGGCTTTCTCGCCGGTGCCCCGCTTAAGGAAGCCCACCATCAACTTCCCCCAATACCACCTCCAACGGCGCAGGAGCTGGGCTTCGCGTATTGGCGTCTAGATTCTCAATGTTGTGAGATGTCGCGTGCATATGGCCTGACCGTTGCATCGCGTTTTCATCGTTCGCCTGGATCGGTCCGCCTGCCGCAAATGCCACTCATCCGATGTCGCGCTTGATCAGCCATGCATCATCTTGCGGCGCCAGCCTTTTGTAGTATCCAATCTCTTTCAGCAACACGGTGAATCCGCGCCGTGTATACCACTCCAACGCTTCCTCATTTGCCTCCCACACGTGCGCGTACACTCTGGTAATCCCATACTCGTTGACGGCGACCCTGTATATCTCTTCCAGTAGACGTGATGCAAGTGACAGCTGTCTGAAAGGCGCAAGTGTGCCAATGGTGGAGATATAAATGTTTGGTTCATGGATGGAGGGCTCGTGTGGAGGACTGGCAAACAGGCGACAGCGGATGCCTGCGACCACTTTCACTTCGCTGTCCGCTTCGCATGGTAGGCTCTTCACTACGCTATTGGCATCCCGCAGGCTTTCCGACGGCGTCCACAGTGCTACACGCGTGATTGAAGCAATCACGTCGTCTTCCAGTGTCTCCTTGTAGAAAGAGTCCGGATACTGGATTGGTAGCAATAGAGAGGTCAGCCGACGGAATGGAGCAATGTACTGTTCTGTACACCGCGCGATCGTAACGTTGGCAGGCAGCGTTGACGGTGCTTTGCTCGCTGTAATCGTAGTTGAGAGACCTGTGGGAACTGAAGCCAGCGAGGAGCCGTTATCCGAAGTCAAAGGGATCTTGAATGAGTCCGCCGAGTTGGTCGCTAGGACGGGCGCCGCTCTGGTATTCGTTGACGTGGTCTCGGACCCAGAAGATGCTCCCCTCAGCCATTGCGCGATGGTGCTTTGCGGCATGCTCTGGTTATCAAGCTCCTATGTTGAACGCGTGTATGCAAGCTGGTTTTGAGTAGCTTTGACACTTTATATTAGCTGCACGATCTTGCAATAGTATAGACGACCGATCTGGACAGATGAAACTCACCTGGCGAAAGGCAGAAGGTTGAGATGGCAAGCAGAGCTGAGATAGGCGTCGCCGCACCAATGTTTTTCCGGCGGTACCTGCCAAGACTTGCAAGAACCTTTTGCGACGACCAGCTTACTCTCGTCGCGCTGAATCTGTGGCTTCCGTACAGCAGTCCACCACGCGCCCAAAGGCCGAAGAAGGCGTCATATTCTGGCAGCGATGGGTTCATCGTCGTCAAAGCAAGATGCATCCCAACACACCTTTTCAGCGTACGCGACCCCTGGTCCTCTCGCCGGGCAGCTCAAAAACTCACCAATGGCAGAAACACCCCTGTATCCTTTTCACAAGGCTTGATGGACTCATTACAGTCAAGTCCGCAGGTACGGCCCCTTTGTGGCGTGAATAGGAGTTCTTACTGACCCGGCGCAGACCGACTCAATACGTGCGAGAGATCTTGAACGACACATCCAATCTCGCGTCACCTCCGAACTCGAAAAGCTACACGCCCAGTCCACTGAGAAGCTCTCAGCAACTTCCAAAGCTGTTTCAGAAGAGCCCTTTTCGCCTCCACCGAAGCCCGCGCCAGAGCAAGCGGCCTCCGCAGGCATGATTGAGAAGCCGCTTTTCAACCGCATAGGCGACTGGCTATCCGGTCAAAGTCCCGGCAAAGTACCGAGCAGACCAGATCTTGACACGCCGACGTTACAACGTGATATAGATGTACTCAAAAAGCGGCTAGCGGAACGCAAACAGGTTCGGGAGCTGGATGCTGGCGTAAAGAAGGCGCAAGACGGTGTGGTGAAGTGCTTGAGAGACAACGATAGTCGGCCGTTAGACTGTTGGCAAGAAGTCGACGTGTTTAAGGAGGAGGTACGAAGATTGGAGAAGCGCTTTATGGATGGAAATGGTGGTTGAGCGCGGACAGTGACGGCAACAATAATCGTGAATTCTTTGTACGATACACCACAGACCTGGAAATCCTCGGCATGGCCTTGCAGTCGTGATCTGACCATACCAAGAAAGCCAGAGATTGAGTCAGGCGGCTGTAAGCTACGTTGATTCAACTCGCCCTGATGTCTCGTTCTCTCGTGAGATTGCTGCTCGGTCTTTCTTTCGGGCCTGTCGTTTTGCGCCGACAGGAACGCGCCTTGCTGCCTCACACATCAGACAAGTCGTAACGAGCACATCGGCCCAAGGCTTACGACCACCTCGGCTATCATTTCCGATGGATGTCGTGCAGGTAATATCTGGAGTCAAGAGAGTTGCGCACTTCTTACACGCCTTGCTCTTAATGGTCGGGCTCACTTTGATCCTACCCTTCTGCATGATGGGCCGTAACTGTGAAAGCAGAAGTCGACCATCACCGGCGTGGCTGGGGACTCCTTCGGCGCATTTCTTCAAACCACTGGTCAGCACGATGTTCGAGGTGTTTTCGCGAGTCTTTGCCGAGGTCGCAGGATTCACTGAAGCATCTTCCGGCTCCACGAGTGAGTTCGTATTTTCACTGCTCAGATTGCTCTCTGACGCTGTGGTCATACGTTCAACAGGTTGCAATGCCTGCAGATACGCTGCAGCTTGATGGAGATACGATACCCTGGCGTGCAGATGCCTATTAGGCACGGACTTGGGCTTTTCTTTTCCTTTGTTTGCCATCTCTGAAGACCTCAGGGTCACAAATTTACATTCTGGAAGCATCACTTTGTGCTGGAGTGACGAATTGAGGCTCAACATCTGTAGGGCTGTGCTAGTATCAGGCCTTGCCGCAAGCTCACTAGCGTGCAGTTGCCTTCGTTTGGCATTCGCGCCCGCCTTTGTTGCTCTTTCTTCCTCTGCCTGCACGCCCACATCCAACTTTTCTTCTCCCATCATCACGTCCCACAACTCTACAGCTCGGCTTCGCTGTCGCAACCGATCTTCTGACTTCTTCGTCTCTAGAACCAGCAAACCCGCCACTCACGACCATGACGTCTCACGAGGAAGATCTCATTGATTACGACGACGAGGAAATTCAGGCAAACGACACTGTCACCCAAGCAACAACCAATGGCGCCAAAGCCGTCGACGGCGAGAAAACCAAAGGCAGTTATGTCGGCGTTCATTCCACTGGATTTCGCGACTTTCTGCTTCGACCCGAGCTTCTGAAAGCCATCACCGACTGCGGCTTCGAGCATCCGTCCGAGGGTTAGTCCTTACGCCTCACCATCTTCTAGCGCTTTTTGTATCGTCGTCATTTCTATTCGGAAGCGTCCGTCCATCTTGAGAGAGAGGGTCATGAAAGCCAAAAGCAAAGGCGAAAATATACATTTGAGTGACGTACGAGCATAAACGACCAGAGGTCACGAGCTTCAATGTCGTCCGAGCTTGGCGAAGCAAGTATCAAACACTGGTGCGGTCATCTCGCTCCAACGCCTGTCCAAGCCCGCTGTAGCCGAATTGCGCGCTGCGGCTGCTTGTGACAATCTCTACTCAAGGACTTGATCATTCAATGAGAGTAAGATGTATCGGAAGCGCTGTTTAAGAGAGAAGCGTTCGCGAAGGAAGCTGGAGATGATCCGACACGTGAAGGAGGAGTAGCTGCTGTGCTTGGCGCTGCTTCAGTATGATGCCAGGTGCAACGAGGCGCATTCGCGTTGTAGGAGGCGGATCGTAACTGGCAGTAAACCATGCAAGATCAAGAGACGGCATCAGGATGGACGGACGCTTCACGACTTTTCTCATTCTCGATGCGCGCAAAACCTACCATGAGGAGCAAAATTCTAACATCATTTACCACACAGTCCAGCAACATTGCATTCCTCAGGCCATCCTCGGAACCGATGTCCTGTGCCAGGCCAAGTCCGGTATGGGCAAGACAGCAATCTTCGTCCTCGCGACTCTGCAGCAGCTGGAGCCAGTGGCTGGTGAAGCTTCATGCTTGGTCATGTGCCACACTCGCGAGCTGGCTTTCCAAATCAAGAACGAATACGCCCGCTTCAGCAAGTACCTACCGGACGTCAAGACGAGCGTCTTCTACGGAGGAATCCCCATGCAGAACGACATCGAGCTTCTCAAGAACAAGGAGAAGCACCCAAACGTCATCGTTGCTACTCCCGGTCGCCTCAACGCCCTCGTGCGGGACAAGTACCTGCGTCTGAACAGCTGCAAGCAGTTCGTCCTCGATGAGTGTGACAAGATGCTGGATCAAGTCGGTACGTGGACGAAACTCTACCTTGTGACCACACAGACGCACTGACACCCGCTCAAGACATGCGCCGCGACGTTCAGGAGATCTTCCGCGCCACACCACGACAGAAGCAGGTGATGATGTTCTCTGCAACGCTTGCTGAGCAGACCAAGCCGATCTGCTTGAAGTTTATGCAGAACCCATTGGAGTGTATCGTCGACAAGCAGACCGATCTGACCCTTCACGGCCTCCTTCAATACTACATCAAGCTGTCTGAGGGCGAGAAGAACCGCCGTCTCAATCAACTACTCGACGACCTTGAATTCAACCAAGTCATCATCTTCGTCAAGAGCACACTGCGTGCAACCGAGCTCGACAAGCTTCTACGCGAGTGCAACTTTCCGTCCATTGCGGTCCATTCTGGCGTCAGCCAAGAGGAGCGGTATGTCACATTCACCAGACTTGTCCATTGCACATTGACTAATGTTGTCTTATAGTATCAATCGCTACAAGGAATTCAAGGATTTCAACAAGCGCATCTGCGTCGCGACTGACGTCTTCGGTCGTGGTATTGACATTGAGCGGATTAACCTCGCAATCAACTACGACATGACTCCAGACGCTGACAGCTATCTCCACCGCGTCGGTCGCGCTGGCCGATTTGGAACCAAGGGTCTGTCGATATCGTTCGTGTCGTCAGAAGAGGATCAGAAGGTGGTGGATGAGGTGGGCAAGCGCTTCGAGTTGCCGATTCCTGAGTTCCCAGAGGGTGGTGTCGACAGCAAGCAGTACATGCAGACCTGAGCTGCCCGCTGCACCGGATGAGATTGAGTTGAAGAGAAGAAATTGAAACGAGTACCAGTGCCATTGACAACATCGGTTCTGCGTATTGCGGCCTTGTCGACGACGGTTATGAAGAAGGCATGGCGAGCAAGACGGCGCCCAGTCTTCGCTTTGCAGGAATCTTTCGGGCTTTGTACGTCTAGAAGCAGCTCAAACGCATTGATCACGAAGTCACTGTCATTTTCAATCAGCCGTGATTCTATTTCAACTTGTCTTATTGAGAGTTCTAAGCTGCAGTTGCGGACAGCTCGGAGAGCTCCGTCATCCCACGCTCCAACGTCATCTCATCAATCTGCCTCTCAACATCACAATCATATAACAATAGTTCAAGCCGCAACGTCCGCATTAGACGATACGGCTCACCTTCCCTCGCCGCATCATATGCCAAAGATGCCTCCTCAGTCATAACAGCACCCAGCTTTTCCAACCCGCGCCTCACAGGCCTGGTCTCTTGAGTGCGCCTCTCCATATTTGACGCCGAACGGTTCACATAAGAGAGTTCAGAGCGGCAAAATACTCGCTCAGTACTCCATTCCCATCGTACTGAGCGCGTTCCATCATGAGCCCTCCGGTACCAAGAGTGTTCCTCGTCCGCCATGGCGAGACCGAGTGGTCCCTCAACGGCCGCCACACTGGCACCACCGACATCCCCCTGACCGCCAACGGCGAAAAACGCATACGCGCCACCGGCCGTGCACTCGTCGGCCCAGACAGGCTCATTGTTCCCAGCAATCTTGCTGCTGTCTTCGTCTCGCCGCGGAAGAGGTGAGTATCTACACTGCTCCCTATTACCCCTCCATATCTCCCCTTGCGAAGCGCCAATTTCAACGTCTGCTACAAAGTCTCATCACCGTGCTCTTTCATGCCATCCCTGTGCTCCTCGATACTCGCTTATACTCATCCATCCCAGAGCCCAACACACCCTCGAACTGCTCATCACGCACGGCCTCTCCACGCCCTCCATCCCCACCTCCATAACAAACATAACGCAGACGCGCCCCGACATCGCGGAATGGAACTACGGCCACTACGAGGGCGTCACCTCCGCCGATATCCGCGCCGAGCGCGCCCGCACCGGCGAAGGCGACTGGAATATCTGGCGGGATGGCTGTCCAGATGGTGAGTCGCCGGACGACGTGACAATCCGCTGTGACAAGGTGATTGCAGAGATTAGAGGCAAGTACCATGAGCCGGCGTTGAGGGAGGCGCAGGAGGGAAAGGAGCGGTGTGGGAAATGTGACGTGCTGGTTGTGGCGCACGGGCATATATTGAGGGCGTTTGCGGCGAGGTGGGTGGGTGGGGAGTTGAGGGAGAATCCGAGTTTGCTTTTGGAGGCGGGGGGTGTGGGAGTGTTGAGGTGAGTTGTTTTCTCTTTCTTTCTAGGAGGTGAGGATAGTGGAGTGCGAGAGGAATCGTGGTAAGTGTAGTGCTGACTGAGAGCAGCTACGAGCACCACAACATCGAGGAGCCGGCGATCATGCTTGGCAGTGCGTTCGTTGTGGACGCGATGGAGAGTGCCGAAGCGGACGCTAAGAGCGACGAGAAGAAAGGGTATCGCCATGCGCCATTGGGGGTATAAGTATGTGGAGTAGTAGCAGTAAACCCTCAAATGCGCGAGCGAGCGGTACTGACGTCGATCTGGTCAATTTACAGGGATAGGGGCTATGTCCCTTGATTCGTTTCGTCTGATACTGGAGCTTTTACTGCGCAAGCCAAAGCCAAAGGAATATCTCAGGCTTGTTCACTACTCGCCAACGTTGCGCTCCACCATCACTGTCAGTCGTGCTCGTCACCGCTCTCAAGTCACATGTTGCGCTGGCGCGAAGCTCTAATAAAGCTTGCAGAGGTGGCGAACGGTGGCTACAGTCTGCTGACCCCTGACGCGTTTTTTTTGCATGCTCATTGCTCTTGAACGATGTTGATCTTGGTCATACACGTTGGCCAACGTGTGATCAAATTCCCTTTGCATCCACATAAGCAGCTCCTACTCGCTTGCACGCCGCAAGATCAGAAGCTAACATGACACGTGCTTGTAAATTCCACCATAACGAGAGCATAAGTAGGAAGAAGTTCTGCGAGCTATTGAGCAGCATGCCCAGGCCTAAGCGGCACTTCACCAATTGACAACATGTTCGAGGGGAGACAAATGTGCACGCGATCGTAGGGGTTGCTTGATGAATAGTTGTGAGTGCTGTACATCGCTGACAGCATATCTCTATGTCATTGGTGACGATGAAGGTCGAAGCTTATGCTGACGCTCATCATAGACACTCCTTGCGTTCCGCTTTAGCTTCAGGGAGCAAGAAAAACATTGCTGCCGCGATCTGCAAATTCGTCTTTCTCTGAGCCCCTGACGCGGAATGTGATGAAGTCTGTCGATCTTGGCAGGGATCTGAAGCACTTCATACAGGCGGTCATGCTTATTTATACGCCGCTCCGCTCGAGCTGATGACATCTATTCCTCGAGGCGTTTGGGTGATTCTCCTGCAGGCCAGGCGCTGTGATCGTCAGGTAATATAAAGTTTGCACCTTCAGCCAACTGTCTTGGATGTGACGGACGCTGAAAGGTAGACAACAATGCTCGACCATGCACTCCGAGGGGTGACGCTCATGGCAAAGGCTGGCGTACTATGCGGAAGCTCTTGCGATTGCGTTTGTGCAGTTCAAATTGGAGAGATGTGCACGGGACGATGGTGATGGGCTCCATCGTATACCGATCTGCTGTGGAAGCTGGGTAGTATAGCTGACTCTTCATAGGTTCACTTGTAGCTTGCGCCCCTGTGCCTCTCCTTCGTTCATGTGATCAAGTGGAGGATCGCTCAGCGTGCTCACTGAATGCTCGCCAACATGGTCAGCGACAAGCATAGTTATACCCAGCTATGATATTGTGCCATCAGTCAGCAGCTATGACGCAAGCGAGAACTTCCAAGAGATTTGCGAGCAGAGCTTCAAATACTTCGACGGCGCCATTGTCTCTCCGGAACTGCGTGAAAATGCAGAGACAGATGCATCGACATATACTCCGGAGCGCAGGCAGGGGTGCTCCTGCAAGCCGTGAACCACCGGACCTCGTGCGCTGAGACATTTCTGCCTGATCGACAAGACACGCCGTAGTGTTTCGAGTGCTGATGATGCTTACCATTGTACAGGCTACCTTACGACATAAGATAACCTGAGCAGTCAAAGACTCTCCGCATATTGACCGCAATCAGAGGAAGATTGGCACGTTCGATGGGTCCCCTACGTATCATACATGGCGTACATGTCCACGGACTGAGGTACGCAACACTGGAGGATGAATGTCCAGCTACTCCTCGGCGGTTTATATAACGTTGAGCAACCTTTCTCAGCAAAGGTAGACTGCAATCTGTGCAGACGAATCCCGCGGTCACGATGATGTATAAGACATGTGCTCCTCGTTATACCAGGCTCCGAGCGCTAAGGTCCAGGCAGTTAAAAGGAGAAACAACACAGCAGCTCGATAGGGGATGTTGACTGACTGAGACTGATCAAGCAATGATAACGTGATTCTGATGGACTGCCAAAGTTCAGTTATCACAGAAGCAAGATAGTGTCAAATCGCTGCGCGCAGCCTTCAAAACCCTTCAACAGAGCTCATTATTGTACGAAGACGTAGCATATTGCGATCGGTGACGCAGCAATCAGGTCGTCGTGCAGCAAGCAGGGGCGTCTCTGGCAGCGTCGAGGATGATAGCGGCGAGGAACAAGACTGATGCTTACGGATCAAGATTGGCTTGAAATTAACAGCAGCAAAGATGCATTAGTGGTTGGATCGCTGAAGATTGTCAGCACATTATTCTTCGTTAATGTTAGTCGCGGTGATCTGACAGCTTGGCGGGACTGCTCAGCAGCAGGTGAGTGGAGGCATGAATACTCGACTGATTCAACGCGCCCCTACTTCCTGAAAGAGGCATGGTATGCTTGTTGTCCCTTTGTTGATGCGTACCTAGAGCTCTTCAGCGCTGCTTTATACTATCGAGCTCCGCTTATGACTCACGATTATGCAGCTGCATCTCTCATCACCTCTGTCAAGTGCATTACAAAATAAAAGCCTCATCACATCCACACTCCGGTATCATCTTACACAGAATCGAAACTTCAGAAATACTAATTGGGTATGAGGGGCTTGCGCTTGCACTTACAGTATCAACCGCAAAAAAGGGCTTGGTACGAGCTGTTTGTATCGTCGACAAACTCTGCCTCGGTACTTCGTAGGTGGTGAAGATGCTCGTCATCTTAAGGTTGAGCGGAAGAGCATTACAAATGTCTTCTGCTATGGAACTCTATGTTGAGAGTCCCGGTCGGAAGGACTGCCATTCCCCTGCGATGCATATGAGAGTCCTAATTTGACCGGCAGATCAAGCTTTGCCTCGTCAGTGATGTTTCGATGACCCACCTTTATGTTCGTACCACAGCCGCATTTCCTACTGCGAGCTTGATGCCGTCATTGTTATTTGACCTGCGCAACGCACGGGCTCATCTCTGTGCCTTATCCAAGCTTTGGTATAAGATCTATAACTGAGGAGACAACGAGCAGTGTGTGCAAGCTATCATGCTGCGCTATGCTGGCACTGTGGATAGGGGGCAAGATCGAACATGCAGCGTAGCCAACTCCTCCAGCCCATACACGAGCAAGCCCGGCTTCAACGGCGACATACCAGCCACGACGCACTTTATATTAAGCATAGCAGGCTGGAAATAGCCACACGCCACTTTCAAGCTTCGAGAAGGTAGGAGCTTTGTTTGACCCCCCTAGAAATGGCGTCACGGAGATTTTGTGTGGTACTGGTTCCTGCATCGCTAATAGTTGTAGAAAACGGATGTGGAGCACTACTTATACCTTTGTATGGCGAAACCTTGGTCTTTGGGGGGGGTCTAGTGTAAGTCTAGTACCGCTTTAGCTCGTAGGGCTGTATATGAGAGCACGTATCTAGAAGTAATAAGATACAAGACACACATCTACCGTGGCACAAAGATTCCGAGAGGGTAAGCAGCCTCAATCAAAGCGTGGATTTTAGGCAATGTAGGCTTGAGTGGTCTTCAGAGCCTCCACAGCATGCCGCGGGATGCCGGTGACAGCGTCAATACCACTTCGGCCTGCGGTGACGGGTATCGCCGCTACAGGATTAGCATCGACTGACATGAAGAAGGCTCTGCCAAGTGGCGAGATTGCAGACGCTGTTGTGCGCCTGTAGCAGCTCTGTGAAGTCAGACATACCCCTACATTCAAATATAGTGTCAATACGTTGTTTTGCATCGCCTTGACAGATTACTTTGGTCTCGATCCTCGCTTTATACCCAAAGCCTAGCTGACGGACCTTCCTCCGCGTATTGAGTAAGCAAGATCTGTTTCAAGCGCATGTGAGGCCTTTCGCTCTGCGCTTCTGGTCTCTAAGGTGAGCTACGCAGCAAGGGCGCGGAGAACAGGTTTCAGAGTTCGCTGGTCGATGAATGCTTGTGCATATTCGTGCTTTCAATGAAACATAGGTGCATTTTATTGTGTGGCAATTCAGGGGCTCCGGCACTGCTGCAAGGACAAATCTAGGGGACATGCTTCTCTCAAGATGAAAATACAGCCGCAGCTTCCACCAGTGCGTAACACTGATGCCTGTCTTCGCCGTCCGCACTGTTATTTACACAGTCTCCTGAGGTCATAATGAGCTGACATTGTCATCTCAATGCTGGTGTAACCATCCATACCCCCTGCGACGCAACAGAAATTCGGCGTTTCTTATCTCTTGGTGGCTTGTAGGATTGCAAAGTACGTGCGCCGGGCCTTTTATATCATTGAAGCAGTGCGCCGCGGACGTGTCGTAATGCCAGGCTCCGAGCTCGGTGTATATTGACTTGTCAGTGTTATAAGAGATCTCAATGGACTAAGAAAGCAGGTATATTGCTTGAAAACAGTCGAGATATTGAATCATGGTTACTGAGAAGGGGACGGCGGTTTCCGCGAAAGGACAATACTGCTTACTCTTCCTGCCAGGAGTTCAAAAAAATGTCGGAAGAGGTATCCTGCGTCGTTTTTGCACGCAGTCACAATGGTGAGCACTTTTCCGCACATGGTGGACGTCGCCATTAAATAAAACGCTGATCGATGAGCGAGCGGCAGTGCTTGGAGTGGACAAACAGCAAGATTCCCTGTCATCCTAATACTGAAGCTCAAAGTCCGCTATAGTCCCCTAGATCTGATTTCAGTCTTGCTGGACCTTGACATAGCATTGAGTATAAAAAGCTGACAAGATGGGTCGAAGTACGGTGTGTTAAACGGATTCTCTCCTTCCAGAGACCTGATGCTTACGTGTTTGAGACCGCAAAAAGGGGGTTGAGTCGTCGCACATAAAGGCTCCGGCCACAGACTATGAGTAGCGCAGAACAGCGTCGCAGACTTGCCAAAAATGGGTATGAAACCAGCAAGGGGACCGCAAAGAGTCCACCTGTCAAGCCCAAGCAAAAAGCACAGAGCCGAGATAGTCTCCGGCGATCGCAGCCCAGATATTGAATGGTAAAATCCTTCGCGCGATGACGACAGCCAGTCTTACCTCGACTACGAAGAAGGGGTCGTTACTTGCTTGAGCGTGTGCAGCCGTTGACTTATAGTTGACCTCTGGCAGCCCCTAGCACGCACAAAGCAACGGGGTCTTCCCCTCGCCCGATCTGCCGGCTTTCTCTGCAAGCAAGGACGGTATCCGCTCAAACCCTTCCCAAGCGGGCGGGAAACTCATCTTCGTACAACGGCGAAACACACGCACCCGCCACTATTATATCTCTCAGCCTCATCACTACCCTTGACACAATAGCAGATTTGTAGAGTCGAAAGTGGATCTACAAGCGGAAGAGGGGACGGATGTGCTCGCTGACCAAGTCCAAAGTTTTGAGGGGAATGCGTGCAACGCTGCTCTCATGTCATAGCGCGCTTATGGAATGCTTGAAATGACGTTAACGACCTCCATCGCTTTCCAGATCTTTCCTACAAGCCTTGGATGGGTTCTTCTTGCGACGATTATGGCGAAGTGAAGAGTGCGGCAATGGGAGCCCCTAGCGGCGTGCTGCGTATTGCTGTGCCCACTGTTTACTTTCGCGATGAACGGCTAGTGCTCATCCTGGCTTCGATGTATTGGTAGGCGTGCATGGCTCGAGCTTGGTGAAGTTTTAGTACGACAGCTTGCAAATGCACCGCCTGTTGTGGCGGTGAGTTGAATGAACGGTATCGATGAATCATCGAGTAGTATTACAGAAGCTGCTTTGTAGGTGTACGAGCGTCACTCGCGCACATCGGCAAATCCGAAGGGCACAAAATCGACCAAGGGGCTTGAGAGCACGTCGTGAACCCAGTTGGGGTCGTTGCCAGATGACCTTCATGCATACGGGAATTGGGCTTCAGCTAAAATCGGTGGAATGATGAAGAGCGTCACCGCCGCATCTAGTTCAAGCTGCCCAGCAGAATATCGAAATTGCGTATGAGCTGCAGCTGACATCGAATGAGGATGCAAGTCGCGTTAGTGTTTGATTTCATCCAGCTACCCCTAGGCGCAGCTCAACTGAGTATGTTCTAATATTCGGCAAGAAGATGAGTCAGCAAACCCTGGCAGTAGCCAACGACTATATAAGGAGAGCGCACGGCTACAAGAATACGATAGCCGACGCTTGTCCATACAGATAACGAAGATGGACCTATATCACAGCGGTTTGATCAATCTAAGGGGTCGTTAAGCTCTGTACTCACAACCGAGATACTCATATTGCAAAGAGTCGAGGTGTGCTATTCCGCAACGCAAAGCTCGACGACTCTAACAAAATAATTGTAACATCGTCTCACCGCGCCTCTCGAACGAAGAGAACGGTGATGAAGAGCGGCTTCGCACTACCATTTTTTCTAAGGCCTTGAGACTGCCTTCATAGCGCGATCGGCACTGCACACTGCCACAAAATCTTCCCCTGGTCTGTATCGTGGGTTGCGTCATGCTCCCACTGCTCCTTGACTGGTCTCTTGCATGTAGACCGAGGCTAATAAAGCGCAGATGGTCGTAAGGGTCTTGCAAGAAGCTTGCGTACTAGCCCATCGCTTGATGCAATTTGTGCATTCAAGTTTTGGCTATCATTCGTTGCGTGACGTGCTCCCACAAGGGCAACTGTTGGAAAACAACAACATGAAATCCATGTAGGGGCGGCTTAATTAGATGAGAACCAATCTTTGAATGACTTCAAAGACATTCAGAGCGGTATGAGATCATTGCTATGGTGCAACGGTGATGGAGAAAACCAGCGCAAAACTTGGGTTGAGGAGATGGCAGGATGGAACGTGATTGGATAGCGCACTATTCCCAAACCAGCCAAGGGGCTTGGCACGCGTCCTTCGCGCAATTCGCGGTTCTCTGCACCAGCCATCTCATTTTCTTTCATTCTTGCTTTCCACTTGCGAATCTGTCGTTTCATACTGGATGAATAATGAGATGCAGCATCGTGAGGTCGCTATAGCTATTGCTGCGCTCGCGGGCCGATTTGATGCACGCTCGCAGCATGTGCACGATGATCTCGCTGTACGTCACAGCCGCTGAGCCCCTTTTCCATCGCGAGTTCATGTTTCCAGTATTGTTCCGATGCACCCACTGTCCAGAGAGGCACAAGCACGTACACTGTTTGAATCGCTTGCGCGACGAGTTTCTTATCTCCCTGCAGCGCGGCAAAGTCAACGTCCATTCACTAAACACAGGCAAAGCGCTGTCGCACTGTACGGTTTTAGAATCAGAAGTACGATGGCAATCAACAAGCAGTCACAGAATCTGCAGGGGCTGTAAAGGGCTGATGCGCAGGTAAATCAAGCATCATTTGCAGCCTGCTTGCATCGTTCTAGCCATGCTCGATACAAGTGCCACTAATCATCGTCGTGACTTCGAAACCCCATGACTCTGTCTATCAACGCGTTGCTATAGACATTTATCAATCACGTGTCATGCGGTCATATCAGCCATCAGCCTGCTGTCTCACGAGCCCCCTTTACTCCAAACTTGTTGAAGACGCTGCGGTCGCCTTGATGAAATTTGAATGAGTGTCCTGGCTACAAAGGTTTTTGAATGTTATACCCCGTCACGGTCACGTGCTGCGCTGTGCGGGCAGCACTTCAAGTTCTGACGCCTTGGCCTGCATCTCTACGTGGGGCCAAGTGTGTGGGAATATGTCTCTGAGTGGTTCGTGACGCCGTCCTCAACGTATCGAGGTTGCCATCGCTCTTAGTGTTGTTCTGGGGGCCGCCGGTATGTCCGCGGCGTTGTTCGTAGTGACTTGGTTCCTCCTTGGTGTTGCCGGTGTTGGAGCACCGGGCTGTCTTGGAATGTAGTGGCGTATGGCACGCTCGATATAGGAACGAGGTACCCCAGCTGCGATGGCGTCAGAGATGCCAGCATTCTGCGAGACGAAATACATTAGCTAAATGTCTCTGGGCAAAGATGACAGGTCCACAAAAGAAGCCTCACCATACGCCCCACATACTCCTCACGAGGGTCGCCTGATACATTTCCATTGACGTTGCAGTCCACATAGAGAAGAGCCTGGCGTCTCTGCGCACGGTTGCGATCACCAACGGCGCTAGGACCGTTAATGGCAGGCCAGAAGTCGATGTCCATCATGTACTTCGAGTAGATGTCTCTAGGAACTCCTTCACTCAGATCGAGCCTGGCTTCGTCCCTGGGCGTCAGCGTGTAGATCATGGCGTACACCTCGTTACCTGGTGAGTGTCCAATGTTGGCAAAGCCACGCTGGTTGATGAACCACTTGTGGTCGGGCAAACGGCCTACACCGACGAAGGTGGAGCTTGGGCCGCGTCTGCGCATCTGTGTGCGAGACATGTTGCTGCCGTATCCAAAGCTTGTGGTCAAGGATGTCAGCTTGCTGGTTACTAGGCGTCCGACGAGCTGATGGTGTGACTCACTACAGCTTTCTATCATCAGTGCCACGTAGTCTGTTTCCTGCACCGCTCGCAGGGTCATCGCGATGAGCTGTGGCTTGTACTTGTCTCGCTGCTGGCTGACGACGAGTTGTGGTCGACCCGGCCTGGGTCGACGATACGTACTGGACAGTGGTAGGCTCAACCCAGGCACGCCTGAAGAGTGGCATCGCCTCCAAAACGTCGAGCTTCTGCACCGAGGAAGTGACAATGTCTTGAGAGGCACGAGCTTGAATGAGGTTCTATACTGACGAGATGAGAGCAAAGAGAGTCGGACCGGTGATGTTCTTACAATCGTCTGCGTAAGTAATATGAAGGTTCGAGCACAGTAGATGAAAGTAGCGACGAGAATATGGAATCTAGGGATGAAAGAAAAGAGAGAGGAAAGAGAAGAGTGTTTGCAGCAAAGGAAGAGTATGACATCCCTTTGGGCGGCGTAGTAGCATTATTCGGCAATCGGTGACGTAAAGCACACACCGGCCAACCATGCGGCGTTTTGCTTGTTGCCAGGCGTTTTGCGCCTCATCTTGGGCATCATGAGGCCGAATATAGCATGTTGGGCCAATTTTTGGTTCGCAATGTTTTGTTCGCAAGATGGAGGGAGACCTACAGTAGACAGCATATCAGTGCAAACGCCGTTTATCTCTGGCAATATACTGCCACGTTTCTATACCCTAGCTAGTCAGGCTTGGCATGAGGCCCCTCTCATCTCGCAGGATGAAAGTGAAATGTCCTACATATTTTCACAGCATTGCACATACACACGATCACCAAGCTAAATGAAGCGTTGAGGGGGCACACGCAAGTTTCAATTTTCATGCTCATCTTTTGGGTCTTGCTCCACGCGAGTGTCAGCCTCAGTGCGCTGATGGCGGTGTGTATCAATGCTGCCATTCGGCACCACCTGGCCGTAACAAACACTTTCATAAAGACGATCGACGCTCACAGCCCTTGCATGTACATTGCGCCCCTCTCGTCGATTTTCGGTTCACAGCAAGCAAGCTTGCTTCTGAGGGTTGTCGACATCTGCTACTGCGTTCTCGAGCCCACATAGCAGCTCTATGATCTTTGTAGCGCATGTTTGAAAGCACAGGATTGATCTGACCCCTTCGAGGCTTCAACAATCTTTCGTGATCCACGATTGGTTGGGCAAGCAAAGAACCGTTTGGGCAGAATGCCGCAACGCTCTCAGGGGGTTTCTGTCTGGTTCTACCCCACAAACGATGACTTCTGCGCCTGCTAGACACATTGTGTCGCGTTTCTCGAGTTTCATCTCGGTGTTGCAAAGATTATCATCATCTGCATATCCATGCTGTCGATGCCGACGATCAGCATTGTCAACTAACTCACATAGAGGTCTCGCCACGATGGCTACGCCTCCAGCCGAATATTCGAGATTTGACAGAGTAAGAGTATGCCCCTGAGCTTCTCGACTTCGCTGATCTGATCTTCTGACGAGGTTTCTGGTTACAGTCTTCTCTGTACGCACGTAGTCCGCCGCGGTGAGCCGTACCACCGCCAGATCTTGCATCTTGCGGCCGCCGGCTAAAGAGTCTAGACTTGGAGAGTGAAGACCCTAACAAATAGCCTCTACGCTTGCTAAGTCGGCGCCTTCAAAGTATAGCTGTCGTCCCTTCTTTTTATGGATGCGCTGAAGTTGTGCTTCTCGAGGATCTAATCTTAGCACGACGGGCCTCTAGAATCCTGGTCGGTGCTTGTAATTCTCTCTCTTGCGCATGTCGACAGTGGTATGTTTTTGACACTTGAGAGGTGTCACCACAATTCCGGGGCAGAGTACCGAGTCGATCATGTTCGAGCCAGCAAAATCGGCGGACATCAAGCAAACCTTATCTGCAGATATGGTACACTAAGTAAGGTACATACTCCGTAGCTGACCCACTTTGCCACTAACTTGCGCTTGCTTCGTGGACAACTCGTGCAAGCATGACATGCCTCACTGCTGGACCATCCGCCTCGCCGTTTGCTGCAACAAGCGGCGCGGTGACTATGGCTGTGTTGCGCCTTCCGTGCAACATACGGTCAACGTGTGCGATCTTGAGCATAGTCCGGTAGGCTGAAATTCACTAATGAGGGCTGCCGAACTCCCGTGATAAAGTCGAGTGTTTCGAGGCTTGCAGTAGCGGTTGCGGAGCGTTGAGGTGAAAGGACATATGCCAAACAGTGCTCGGTCAGCATTGCGTTTCGCCATACCGGCAGTGGCGGATGTCAGCAGGCGGCGACATCTACACGGGTCTACCTGGTACCAGGTCATCGCCATGTAGGTTAAATAGATCTCCAAGAACTGGGCCCAACCTTAAAGCTGCGGATCATTGCGTTACGAACTCCAGATATGGTTTAATCTATTCCGGAGATTCTCGACTTCTTTTAGGCTTCTTCAAGAGATGCACATCGTGCACAAGGTTGACGACAAGCAGACTCTAAGCCAGGATTGAATGTGCCGTATGAACGTTATGGTGTCTATCGGAGCAGGACGTTCAAGCTAGAAAACATTCGCAAGCCAAGAGCAACAATGGCGTAAGCCCAGTCAAGGTTTCAACCCTGCTACGAGACATGAAGGCTTGGGAGGCTTGCAGCGGGTCGCTTCGTTGCCGCTAAATGTTCTTCTCACAGGCGATCGGATCTATTGGCGGAGGCCAAATGAACGATATAAAAGTCCTGGGGTAGCCAGCAATTATCTTATGTCGAATCACTCTCATACCCACAGAGACCAGCCTTCACTCGTCCACATTGTCAGTATTGCGCTTCGACTAGCATCACGTCTCGTCGTCGACAGTCATTCACTGCCACGCAACAAATATGCACCTCAACGCTGTTATCCTCGGCGCTCTGAGCCTGTTCGCCGCTGCCAGCTCCCTTGAAAAGCGTGCAACCTGCTCGGCCTACAGTAAGACCCAAACAAACCGCTTCTAAGTACCTGACAACGACATTCAGCTAATGATAGCTCTGCAGCCCTCATCAACACCCGCGGCACCGGCGAGCAGCAAGGCGAGTCGTCCGCCTTCAAGACGATGAACAGCAACATCCTGAAACAAGTCTCGGGCGGCACGAAGGTATACTCGTCTCCCAACGTAATCTCCGCACACCCTACCTAACCACACACAGTACAACACCGTCTACCCCGCAGGCTACAACCAGGATTCCAGCGCCGCAACCAAAGACGTGCGTATCCCTTGCGCTCCAAGCCCGCAACGAACCACTGACCGCCCCTAGATCGTCAACCAAGTCCAATCCGGGCTGTCCAAAAACTCAGCCATGTGCTTCATCATCGAAGGCTACTCGCAAGGTGCCGCCGCGACCGTCAACGCCCTGTCGCAGCTGACGGGTGCGAACTTCAACGCCGTCCGGGGCGTCTGGCTCGTCGGCGACCCGAACCACAAGGCCGGGCTGGCGTGCAATAAAGACCCCAACAATGGCACCTCGACGCTGAACGCGAGGGGCGTCTCGTCGAGCAGCTCGAACGCCATCCCCTCGAACTGGGTCGCGAAGACGTACGACGTCTGCAAGTCGGTGAGTAGGCTTCCTGATCTGTGCATGGACTGCCTCTCGTCTGGGTGGTGTCGCGTCACGGTCTTTATTGATGGAGCGAGCTGACTTAGCATTTATAGGGCGACGGTATCTGTGACTCGGCCAATGGCTCTGGCGCCAATCAGGCCCATCTGTCTTACCCCTCGGACAGCGCTACGCAGAATCTAGGGACGAGCTTCTTCGTTGGGAAGCTCCGTGGCTAAGGGCGCTGACCGTGTGGAGTTTGATTCTTGCTGGTTTGTGATCTAGCTGCCCTTGCTGTGTCGGCTCGTCAGTAAATTGCTGACGTACGATGTCGAAGCAATTTCAGCGATATTTGTGTGACGCATGCTTGCCCTAGTTATTTCATTCATGCCCGTCAATGCAAGTGGCAAGCCTCTTGGACTGGTCTACAGCCGTTCTTTGGTATTGTTCCTGGGTCGACATCTTGGAAATTGTTTAGGATCGTCCAGTACTTCCTCCAGCCTTGAAGACGTGATTTAACACGCGAGGTTATGTGCGTGGCACTCGTGCTGCCAAGACGTGAGTCGTTGCTTACATGAGGCACAGCTAGATCCCACGGGATGGGATCTAGTAGAGGCTAACGCAGGGACCGTCACAATAGGGCACAGCAGTAAGAGCCCGGCTTGCCGCACGATGGAGGATATATCTGCGCCATCTCCAGTATTTGTAGCGTGATGCTCCCTCGCTCATAACGCAAGCCACTCCATGGATCGTTCCCCGCAACGTCCAACGTAATGTTACAAAACAGCGACACCGGGCCTGCCATACTCCTCATCCACGGTGCTTGGGTCAGGCCCAATAGCCCCTGCGGTCCCCCACGTGACCACGCTGACAGAGGTGCAGCACGTCCCCCATCTACACTACACCAAGTTCATCGACACCCTCCAAGACGCGGATTTCACGGTCGTCGCGCCCCGCCTTCTCACGTGCAACGGCGTTAAGCCGCCTAACACAACCCTCGCGGACGACATCGCATGCGTCAAGCGAGAAGCCGCCGACCTCATCGCAGCGGGCCACATAGTCTTAGTCGTCGCACACTCCTACGGCGGCGTCCCTGTCACGGGTGCACTCTCGCAGGACATGGGCGTCGCGCACCGGCGTCAACACGGCCTCTCCGGCGGCATCGCGGGCATCGCTTGCATCGCCGCGTTCATCTCACAGCAAGGACAGTCGGTGCACGCGCTGCTGACGGGTTACACGCGACTCCCTCTACCAATCATGGACGAGGCAGGCAACTCAATGCCAGCACCGAAGGCCATTGAGGATTTCTACTCCGATCTCGGGGGCGCGGAGAAGAAGGCGATGATCGCGGCGCTGGTGTCGCATCCGGTGGCTGTGGCGGCGACGCCTGTGGAGCATACCGCGTGGGCGTGTTTGCCGGTGACGTATCTGTTTACGGAGAGGGATGAGTCGCTGGATTTGGGGAAGCAGCGGGAGATTGTGGAGGCGATGAGGGGGGAGGGCGCGGTTGTGAGGACTGACTCTGTGGCGGCGGGGCATTTGCCGTGGGTTGTGAGGCCGGTGGAGACGTTGGATGCGGTGAAGAGGGCAAGGGAATTTCACGCTGCAGGGGACAAGGCCGCAAGGGTGGATCGTGAGGCGTTGGAGATCGGGACAGATGACTGGGACGCCCGATCTTGCTTTGGATGGACGTGAGACCTCGCTGGCTTTCTTCGCTCTTCGCGAGACGATGGACTTGTTCTTCGTCCATGTACATTTCCTGTGATGTGTCTAGTCAGTCACTATCAGGTTGCAGATCATCAACAGACTGTACTCGACGGTTCCGTCTCTAGCGGTAGATATGGCTGTTGTTCCTGGGTCGTAAGAATGTTCGTAAAGCACATTGGGCCGGCAACAGCGTTGGCAATCGTAGGCTCATCTGGGACCAATAAACACTCAAGGTCGGAACGAAGGCAGCGAGCAGCGGAAGCAACGGGGCCAACGTACCTCTGACGCGTACGTGTCGAGTGCGCGACCCTCTAGCTGCTCAAAAGCCCGGTCTCAACAAGACAAGGCACGTGAGGTGGGTGCTAGATGAGATCCAGGCCAAGGCCATCACTAAGTCCCTATGATAGACGGAGATCGTATGGAGGTTAGCAGAGCCTACTTCAAGGATTGCGATTCCAGCGATCAGCTGCTGGTCCACGAGTAGAGGTGTCATAGAGAGGATGGCTGCGCGATGGGATGAACATCCAGGCGTCTTTTTTACATGCCTGTCAAAGACACGTTTGTCTGCTTCGTTGAGCGCAAACGCAACTAGGAGCTAATGAAACGCTGCGCACAACCACCCTAATGTCGCGAAAGCTGTCACGAACAATGCGATGAGGACCTGCCTAGCAGCGTTAGCACAATTCATCGTACAATACAAGCTTCCTGTGAGCGCTCCTGCTCGGAATAACGCCAATGCCACCGATAACTGGACTCGACTTCGGTGGTAGTCAGACAGATGCAACGGCCTCCTTGTCGCCACTAAGCACTTTATTAGAGATGCCGCACAGTAGCGTTAGCTCAGGCACAGGTGTCAATGGCACGGACAATGCGATCTTGGCCACCTTGATGTCAATCAGGGCACAGTCTCATGCTCGGAGGGGACTCGTGACAACGCATTACTTGAAGGCGCAAATGAAACTATTCTTAGGCACGGGGTAGCGGGTCTGTGAGTCGAGTGTACGACCGTCGAAGAACGCGCGTAAAGCGGCCCCAGGATATACTACCTTGATCTTGTTCAATGTTGCATTTGGAAGGAATCGGAAGGATCGATGAAGTCGCAAGGCACATGTTTTAGGTGGTACAGTCTGGACAGATGTTTCTGAGGGCCGTGGACGAATTATGCAGCTTGACAGACGGCGAGGGCCGCGAGGCGCATACGTCGTTGTTTGATGGGTACAGGAGACGAGTCATGGCCAAGGGAATCAGGCAGCGCCTGCTGACAGGTAGCCACTTCAGACATCCACACGGCGAAACTTCTTCTGCAAGCCGCTCCCAACTCGTCTCATCCATTATAGAAGGAGCGCAAGAGAAGGGGTTTCAGGAGTAGTTAGCTAGCTGGCCTGAAAAGTCGTTGCACCGTTTCCTGCGTATAAAACGGCAAGCTGCACGCCACATTGTTGAAAGACGCGTCCGCAATTTGAGCTTAAACTTTTTTCGTCACATTTGCGTCCCGTCTTCATTTCATTATCCATCCCCGTCATCGATCTTTGAGCATGATGATGCAAGTACTGGGCAACCTGACCTCGGCAGCCTGTAGCTGTAAGACCAAGCTGGGTTTTCAAATCAGCTGCTACTGTTCCTGAAGCTGTGTGCAAATCACGCCAAACCATAATCGCTGCTGCGGCCAGCAATCTTGGAGCTCATCCCATACAAATGACGACTATTAACTGCCGCAGGCAGCGTCTACTGGTCACAAGCGCGGCCAACGTTAGCATGACATAACGCACGTCGAAGGTCTGACGAAATACCGGCCGAAGAGTTGACTTCGGGCATTCTTGAGATCAGCGTTTCTCGCAGCAAACGAAGAATCTCACGTCGAGTTCATGGAAATGGTGGCAAACTTTGGATAACAGGGGGTTATGTCCATGGCAACGGCCATCTCGGGGATTCGTCAACACCCATGAAACTCAACAGAAACTCATAGACAAGCGTTTTCCAACGATCTACGGTCATTTATTGAAACGAAATAATTCCATGGAGCTGAGCGCAAGATGCTACAAGTTGCGGACTATGTCCATGGCACTGGGTATCCGCAAATTTCCGTCGACACCCTTGAGCAGCGTGAGAGGCCAGTTGACGTTTCATGATTATTGGACCGTCCCCAACATCGCAAAAAGGTAACCGTGTCAAGAACAACCACACAGCGTGATGCTACAGCATACGTTTGCTTCCTTATCACTATAAAGACAAGGCGATAATCCCCGTCTCCTTGCTCTCTAGACCATTCCCTTCCAATACTTCAGAAACAGCAAACTGACACGAACAACACCTCGACCACATTTCCAATCACGCACAATAACACAGCCCCACGACCCAAAACTCACAGTCCACCATGTTCCCCAATTCCGGTGGCCATACGTTTTCCAAAGGCGCGCAAAAGCATGCTCAAGTCGAGAATTTTAAATCCAACCTGAATGGGGACGGCGACAGGCAGGCACGCGAAGGCCTGGAGACGCAATTGAAAGGTTATGAGGACGCGCACGAAAGGCTGCAGAAGAGCGAGAACGATCACGCCAGGGCCGGTAGGAAAGAGCAAGCGTACAACGTGCGACAGAGCAAGCACAGCGTCAAGGCAGAGATTGACAAGCTGAAGCACAAGCTTGGGCTGGCGTAGCCTTGCCAGACAAGTATTAATACGCCCGATGTTGGCTGCGCCGGACGTTAAATGCGTGACTAGATCTCACGTACTAGCTAGATAAACACAGAGACCCTCACTACTTAAGTAAATTGCCAAAGGTTGCTCACTTAAGTGTCTTTGACAGGTGACCTTGCGCGAAGGACTCATTGCCGTGCGTGACGGTCCCTCAAATGGAGCCGATTATGCCCTTCTTCTTGCACTAACCTACTGTTGATGTTTACAGAGGCGTTCCAAACGCGTTACACATATGTGCTGTCCTATTTGTTGTCCGCCTGTGGTGGCCCTCAAAACTGCTGTCACATAACTAGTACAAAATCACTCCTTGTTGAGGATCCAGACCCACAACGGGCCTACAAAGTCAGAGGTCTTAGAAATGATCGTACAAGATATTCAACTGTCACAAGCAGTCACAGCATTGGCGATATGGAAGGGGCTGTCCCAGATTCCACACCTGAGTATCTCCAAGACGATCGAGACATCCAACTCGTTGCTGTGTCTGTCTCCTGAGGCGCGTCTCGATATGGCGAGGTTACGACGGTATCGGTGAGCGTCGTCAACAATGTCATCATCATAATCTTCGCAGAGCGTTTCCCTCTGGGCAGCGACTGTCACGATTCACCTCCGCGGTCGAGCAGTTGGACCGACGCTGGAGCACTGCAGCAAACCCCTAACTATAATGTTCCGACATTGTTGATTCCGAAACTGAACTGAAACGTTGACAGAAACAATTTTCTCACTTACAGCCCTTTTCAAAGCCGTCTCGCACCTCACCTACCGCGCTAGAGCTCGCTTTCAATCACGAGTAGCTCAGGGTAGTCTTGCACCTATAAGAATGCTCAGATTATCGGCATAATCAAAACAACTAAACAGATTAACCAGCATTGATGAACATTGGAGACATCCACGTCCAGGGGAATGGTCAGTCAGCGCCGCCATCGAGGTAGATTTCTTACCCTCAACCAACGCAATGGCCTACGGGAGGTGTAAGCATCAATGACTTGATGATCACCGCAATCTCGTGCACTCGCGACGCCGCTTCGTGCCACCAAACTGTCAAGTCTCCATGAACCGAGCCAGCTAGGGATTCTTCCTCCGCGGTTTCATGCTTCTCCAGCTCGAAGACGTTTCTAGACTCCCCTAATACATGACCACGTCCTCTAATAAGTCCCCCTTGGCGCTCATAGAGTCTTTACAATTCCAAGTGTTGGCAAACATTTAGGCATGTAGCTAAGCACCCTCGGTGACCGAAAACGGCTCTGTCGTTGCAAGGACTGCAATTCTCTCACAGTCATAAGTGGTCAGCAATCTCGGCGCTCACTTCTGCCTGTATGGTAACGCTTGCGAATGAATCAAAAGGATATCAGCAGGCTAAGGGGAGTTTTGATCGTCAACCTTTGTAATCCTACTGTCATTCGGACATGAAGCAGCTAGCCACGTGTTCGCATCGACCGTCGACATTGCGGTCATCAAGGCATGATCAGCATCGCTTTTTGGTCGTGATGACCATCGTGGCGGTGGACTCGTTCCGTATCGATCCGCAAAGAGCGTAGCATACGCACGATCATCATCTGGCGTACTGTTCATCAACGCTGCCCCTGACGGTGCAACAACCCAGATTGCTCAAACTCGCGCTCCGGCATGCACGACGGATCAAATTTTGACTGCAAATTCTTGGACTCTCTGCGGCTCTCTGCGACGCGGCACTGGTCAGTTCCCGGGACACGAGGGGAGAACAAAGCAGACTTGCAGCTGTAAAGTCCTGAACTAGGCAAGCTTATGCTGTATCATAAGCTTCATCACAACGCTTGCGAGCTGGGCTTGCATCGTGTCGAGGGGGTCCCGACGATTCTGCTATGTGCACAGATACGCACTGCTTGCGCGGAGTATGATCGCGTGTCTATTTTTCTAACGGCTGCTTCATTTTCGGATCCGTGATGCTGATGTGCGCCACGACAAAGCCGCACACGTTTTTGACAAAGAGTTCACTGAAAAACTGTTTGGTCAAGCTCAACATACTTTAGCTGCACGAAGCAATATACCCCTCTTCCACTCCTTGCTCTTCCTATAATCCATGTCAGTGTTTGTGTAACTTACAGCAGGTTATGCACTTGTTCCTCCAGGAGTCGACAAACACGATCCACACCTGCTAGCTCCTGCTCGTAAGTATAGCACGTCTCGCACCAAAATACAGAACCAAAGCCACTCAAGCTGATCCTGAATCACAAGCGCCTGCCGCGAACGATCTCTGCTGTCGCGTATAGATGATACGGGTTCTCCAGTGCTTTCCTGAGGCTTGTTGGTGTTTTAAGAATCATGCGAAGGTTGTATAGGTCTTCACATCTCAGGCTTGGTATGCGTTTGCACAGACCCTCAGCCAGTAATGACGGACAACATCGCCAGTGAGGTCGTCAGCAGTAGCTCCATCCTCTGCACAAAGCTCCAAAGTACCAAGGTGGCCACAGTCTTGAGCTTCCATTCAACGCCTGAACGGTGCAGCGTCCCCTGGAGATGTTGCGGTCAATGGTCAGTGAGCTCCATAAATGCATGGGCGCCAACGACATCGCCCGATAGCGCTCCTTAAGTGATCCATCAGCGTTTCCGCATGAGACTAGCCGTAAACAGCTCCTTTGAGTAACGCCAGCATAGCTAGAAATACTCCACACTTGAGGAGTCTACAGAGCCGATGCTATGGAGACCTTCAATGAAGGATCAAAACACCTATCTGAGTGCCTTAGGGGTTCCGCATACTCCATTCATGCGCATGTCATAGTCTACAACACGTCGAGTGTTCGCAACAGGGCGCCGAAAGGTCCAGAAACGACGCCGATCGTCA